>JAJOZX010006788.1:87500-243048 GCA_023014485.1 Bathynomus jamesi | reverse complement strand
AGGTGGATATGCTGCAGCGTACATGGCAACATTTGGAGTATCGATTGGATGTTTTGCGAATCACTAATGGTGCACATATCGAATGTTTGTAACAACGTTACTTTAATAAAGAAAACTTTTGAAAATACAGATTCTAAATAATCTTGTTTAAGAATTTTACGTGTGTTATCAAGAATTTTATTAAAAGATGAAATTGTACAGATAATGTTCGGACACACTGGAATTTCTAAAAGACTTGTCAAACTTTGGTATCAGAAAAACTTAATGAGATTCTCTGTAAAATGGGACAACACTGGAATTCCTACACTTCATGTTGACTTTTAATAACAGCCAAAAATTGTACAGATAATTCTCGGGACACCCTGTATATATATATATATATATATATATATATATATGTTAAACACAGACCGTGCATGGAACAAGGAACTCTTCTGGGAAAATTAAATCCACTATAGTCCGAATAAGTAATGATAAATGACAAATACCATATTTTCTTTTCATGATGCTAGCCAGACGTGGGCAACGGGTCTCTCGCAAGAGGTCCCATAAATATAGCTCCCTCACCAGCTATCTGCAAAGCAGACAGGATCCAGCTTTGGGACATGGATCTAGGGTTTAAAGCAAGCCTAGTCCCACTACATTCAGAACCTCTATATAACTAAAAGACTCGTTGCATTCACGTCGGATTGAATAAATCAAAGAAAAAAGGAGTAACTATTGTATTTTAGCCAAAAAAACAAAACTTAAACCTCAACCGGGACATTGAGCGTCCACTTTTCAAGGCACGTAACACGTCCGTTTAATATACACAAACTCAGAATGGTCCCCTGAGTTTGTGTATATTAAACGGACGTGTTAAGGTTGAGGTTAAGGTTAAGGTCCCGGTTGAGGTTTAAGTTTTGTTTTTTTGGCTAAAAATACAATAGTTACCCCTTTTTTCTTTGATTTATTCAATCCGACGTGAATGCAACGAGTCTTTTACTTATATAGAGGTTCTGAATGTAGTGGGACTAGGCTTTTTTAAACCCTAGATCCATGTCCCAAAGCTGGATCCTGTCTGCTTTGCGATAGCTGGTGATGGAAGCTATATTTATGGGACCTCTTTGCGAGAGACCCGTTGCCCACGTCGGGCTAGCATCATGAAAAAGAAAAACTATGGTATTTGTCATTTACCATTACTTATTCGGACTATAGTGGATTTAATTTTCCCAGAAGAGTTCCTTGTTCCATGCACAGTCTGTGTTTAACATATAAGTTTCTCAGGGGACCATTCTGAGTTTGTGTATATTAAACGGACGTGTTACGTGCCTTGAAAAGTGGACGCTCAATATCCCGGTTGAAGTTTAAGTTTTGTTTTTTTGGCTAAAAATACAATAGTTACCCCTTTTTCTTTGATTTATTCAATCCGATGTGAATGCAACGAGTCTTTTACTTATATAGAGGTACTGAATGTAGTGGGAATAGGCTTGCTTTAAACCCTAGATCCATGTCCCAAAGCTGGATCCTGTCTGCTTTGCAGATAGCTGTAAGGGGGAAGCTATATTTATGGGACCTCTTTGCGAGAGACCCGTTGCCCACGACGGGCTAGCATCGTGAAAAAGAAAAACTATGGTATTTGGCATTTACCATTACTTATTCGGACTATAGTGGATTTAATTTTCCCAGAAGAGTTCCTTGTTCCATGCACGGTCTGTGTTTAACATATAAGTTTCTCAGGGGACCATTCTGAGTTTGTGTTAATATATATATTATATATATATATATATACAGTATATATAATATATATATATATATATATATATATAGCGAAACCTACGATAACATTTTGAATGCCCAGTTAGATTGATTAATTGAATGCCCTGTTAGGTCAACTGTACGCCTTTGACCATTGGTTAGGTTAAGTCGTGATATTTTCGTTAAAACTAACGAAAATATCACGACTTAACCCTTCCAATCGTCAAGGACGTACAATTAACCTAAACGGGCATTCAATTAACTAACAGGGCATTCAGTTATAGGCTGTGGTGTCGGCCTCCGAGGTCATATATATATATATATATATATATATCGAAACCTACGATAAATTTTTTGAATGCCCAGTTAGGTTAATTGAATGCCCTGTTAGGTCAACTGTACGCCTTTGGCGATTGGCTAGGTTAAGTCGTGATATTTTCGTTAAAACTAACAAATATCACGACTTAACCTAACCAATCGTCAATGGCGTACAGTTGACCTAACAGGGCATTCAATTAACCTAACCGGGCATTCAATTGACCTAACCGGGCATTCAATTAACCTAACCTGGCATTCAGTTGACCTAACCGGGCATTCAATTAATCTAACCAGGCATATATATATATATATATATATAATATATATATATATATATAGTGAACAGACAAAGAAACAAAAAAAACAGACAAAGAACAGCCAAATGAATTCTTTTCACCGCCATTCTCAAACATCTTGGAATCATCAAGAATCGAAGAACACACGTGGTTTTGTCAAGGACAGAGAAACTACAGGACGCTTGTAGGCGTCTCGAAAAGGCCGCGAAACTTAGCGTCTCAAGAGGTTATAAAAGGCTGAGTTCACTGATACCCCCTCACAGGCTCACTCACTCACTTCTCGTCTGGTCGTCACGACACACTCTCAGCCTTCGTCAGCAGCAACACTCGTCAAGCCACCCGCCTGCAGTTCCTTCAAGGCTCCGGTCTATCATCAAGTAAGGCCTTCTACAGACCGCCTGCAGAAGCAATCCTTCGAAACAGCGCAGTTCGACTTCAGCCGGCCTCAGTCCCTCAAGCAACATCTCAACACTACACGAAGCAAATCAACACTTGAGGCGACATCTTTCTGACTCTGGTTTAACTCATCCTTCACCTCAAGTCGACCGGCGCCCGTTCAACAAGCTTCACTAGGACGGTCAACTTCACCTCAGGCCTACGTTCTACAAGGTCGACCTTCAAGCATCTCTTCATCTCAAGAGGTATTTTCAACATTGTCGGTATGCTCTCTGTGCCTCGTTCTTAAGCAATGCTCGCTAAGCCTACAGAGCGTAACCGCAGCGGCGTGATTAGGCTATACATAAAAGTGCTTTCAATACCGTTCAAACTAACTTTCCCGTTGACTGCAGTAGGCCTATTTCTAGTGTTGTATCAAATACCGTAATTTTGTATCACCCTGTTATTGTGAGCAGCGTACAATTTACTTTTCATGCATCCTACTGTTTACGTGTTCTTTTAGGCATTTCATTCTAGACGGCCTAATCCATTCAGTGTACCAAAACGTACGTGCTTAATTTCTGTTGTCAATAGGCTTCATATTTCATGTTGTGTTCCATTTTGCATACCATAAGCCTATCATAAATGAGTGTATTACTTAACAATTAATCTGTATAACCATTTCCTTATTTGCTAATCCTCTGTCATATTTAGCATACTATAAATGTCGTTATATAATTGTTAATCACCGTAAATACCTTCATTGCCATTTTTAATCACTGTGAACAAATAACTTATTTATTTTTTAATTAAACACAAAACCACAGGGTAATTTTTCTAACCTTATTAATATTATTTGCTTGGGTGTAGTCCAAGCCAGTGATCTCGAATCAATTCGTGGCATTCCAGAAAGTAATTATAAAGGGTGTTTCAAAAGTCTTTACCCTTTTTTTCCCCAAGGACCCTAAGGTGACCATACGTTCAACACCCAAGTGAACATAACTGTCAGAGCGTGCAGAGTGTGCACACACTTCGTGAACACAATCAGAGGCCACGCAAGTCAATATGTCAGGTTCGATGGAGCAATTGAAAACTCGGGTTGCTTGCGCTGTGTTTGGGGAGGCACATCGAGCTTGTGCAGACATGATTCGGAGAATTCGTCACGCTGATCACAAGCTCAAAGTTCCAGGTTTGAAAAACCCTGTATCTGTGGCGTGGGTGGCACAACGTTTGGATAAGATGCACCAAGTTGGCGGAAAATCAATAAACATTTTATAAAGGTTTGTGTTGAATGTATGGTCACCTTAGGGTCCTTGGGGAAAAAAAGGGTAAAGACTTTTGAAACACCCTTTAGTAAGCCTACCTCATTAGTCACATCAAACCGGTGATACCGTAGGACATCATAAATTGTTGACCCAGCCTTGTCATTAACAATAAATTATCCCATCAATTAATCATTATCACTAAATTAATCAGTGTCACCTCACTTGGCTAATACTAGGCCTACTGTATATATGTTAACCCCTCCGTCTATGGCCCTGGGTCGGTTCGGAGTCGACGGGGGTTCTGGTTGGGAGGCAGCAACGGATATTTCTCGCGATAGTTTCTTCTATAACATTCTAATTTTTTTCTCTCGCTATAGGGTCGACAGACCTGTTAATTCTTCTCTTTCTATAGTCTTGGGTTGTCTCGAAGGAAAAGATAAAAATAAACTTTCATTCACTGTAATTTACTTCTAAAAAAATGTACAGGCAGTGCTCTGAATTTACAGGGGTAGAGGTTCGACCATGGCTCAGGCCGGAATCTAAAAATTAAGGAGGCAAGGGGCCTCTGCCCCTCCTCGCAGCGAGGCTGCTAACAAGGGAGTGTAGTCTAAGAAGCAGATGAAGTGAAGTGACTTTTACAATTACATGCTTTATACATATAATCTAAATTTTGGGGGAATGCAGTTTGAAGGTTAAGTTCCCCCCTTTTAAACACATGATCAGATGTTTGAAAGGTTCTAAATAAAAATTTTAAAAAATACAAATAAAAAATGATCGTATTTTTGCCGAGTATACATTTCTAAAGGGCGACATAGTTTCGTAGTACATTGAGTACAATCCAAGTACACCCTGAGTACATTGTAATTTCGGTTTATTACAATTATGATTACAATTACCAACCAATTCACATTCGCTTATTATCGTTAATTATCATCATTGAAATACATTAATTACATTATAGTAAACTACTATCATTAATTACAGTTTCATTAAAGTACGGTACATCAATTACATTATATTAAAGTATTACATTTAATTACAATTTTAGCAAATTCTTAATTGACATCTACTACTGAAGTAATCTAAATAGGTGATACAATTGATATAATGAAGGGGAGTTAACCGTTGTTCTATAATTTAAAGGGGATTAACAACAATGTTATATATTTATAGTTAACAATAATTATGCCAAATTATGTCAAATATTATTAGAACCTGGTTGGTTATCAGAGTTTGAAAGTCTAATTAGCCAGCGATGAGGAAAGCTGACAAAAATACGGTGTACTTTTCATTGGAAGTACACAAACATTTATGATAACGTAATACATAAGTAATATAGAATTTGAATGACAATTAGGTAGAAATAGTAAGTACAAGTAATGAGAACGGGGATAACTATGTGACGTAAGCCGATAACGAACTAGTGGCCAGGCAGGGAAGCAATACAGTATATTATAATAATATAACATAACATACAACATAACACCTTATGTTATAAATTTGTAGCAGAAGCAAGAGAGAGGATTTCTAATTCAGATGCTTGCTTTTGGCGATGTCATCGGAATTCGAACACCCTGAATCAGCATGAATGAGCAGCTTGCGAGAAGTGATTGCACTTGAAAGAAAAAAAAGAAAAAAAATAATACATGCGAACGTATTTGGACGACTTTAAACGAACAGGTACGGATGCATAGACTGACACGAGTAAAAATGAATATTTAATAAAATTGATATAGGATAATGGTCAAGGTAAGATATGGAAATATGGATACGACTAAACCATAGAAATGTAGGTCGCATGGCTGTGACACTGAAACAAAAATAGAAAGCAACAAATAAAATTTTTATCCAAACTCGCGTTAAGCGGTTTTGGTTCTTATGTAAAAAAAAATATTGATTATTCATTGTTCATTTTTACATTTATATATATATATATATATATATATATATATATATATATATATATATATATATATATATATATATAGCGTTTAATGGCAGGACCGGATAAATGGTATGCCCCACTGATCAAAAACTGCAAGAATGCAATCGCTGAGCCCCTATACTGGATATGGAGACGATCATTAGACACGGAGAAATACCGGGCATCCTGAAGAGCGCAAACGTAGTCCCAATATATACAGTAAACGAGGAGATCGATCTGAGGCCAAAATCTATAGGCCAGTGTCGCTTACATCTCATCTCACCAAAATATTTGAAAGAATAGTTAGACAGAAAATCTATGACTCTGGAAATTTAGAAAAAATTCATTGATAACCAACACGGGTTTCGGTCAGGCAGATCATGCCTATCACAACTAATGGAACACTACAACATTATTGATGCACTTGAAAGTAATGAAAACTGTGATGTACTATACACAAACTTTGCTAAAGCGTTCGACAAGTGTGACTCATGGAATCATAATACATAAACTGAAATACTGTATATGGGAATAACAGGAAAAGTAGGGAAATGGATATATAATTTCCTTAGTGAACGGCGGCAAGTCGTTACAGTACAAGAGTATCTTCATCAGAATCAGAGGTTCTCAGTCAGCACCACAAGGAACAGTATTAGCTTCACTACTCTTCATAATCATGCTAACTGACATAGATGAGGACGTTACCAGAGACAGCACAGTAACATCCTTTGCGGATGACACAAAGATCAGTAGAAAAATAAGAAGCCCAGAAGATATAGGATCTCTACAAACCGACATAAACAGAATCTACAAGTGGACGGAAGACAACAATATGAAGTTTAACACCGAAAAATTTCAGCTATTACGGTACGGAAAAAGAGAAGACTTAAAATCCATGGAATATTATACCCCAAATGGACAGGAAATTCAGAGAAATTCTAGAGCAAAAGATTTAGGGGTTGTAATGACAGATGATGCGAAATTTGAAACACAAAATAAGATAGCAGTAAACAGAGCAAAGAGAATAACGGGACAGATATTGAGAACCTTTAAACGAAGGGATAGGAATGTAATGATTCCTCTACTGAAAACCCTGATCATACCCAAATTGGAATACTGCTCGGTCCTAACATCCCCATATAAGAAAAAAGAAATTAGACAGTTGGAAGGGATCCAGAGAAGTTTCACAGCCATGATCAATGGGTGCAAAGAACTAAATTACTGGGAAAGGTTACGCGAACTAGACCTATATTCACTGGAAAGGAGAAGAGTGAGATACACCATTATTTACCCTTGGAAAATAATGGAGAAACTAGTCCCTAATCTTACTCTGAACCCTATAACTCCCCAAACAAGGGTGGAAAGTAGGAAAGGTAGACTGTGTCGTATTCCCAAATTGAAGGCGAGACAGGGAACATCCTTAACCCTGAAAGAAAATAGTTTTGTGGTGAGAGGACCAAAACTGTTTAATCAGTTCCCCAAAGACCTAAGAAACACGAAGGGAGTTGCAGTGGACATCTTCAAAAGAAGACGACGCCTGGCTCAGAACAGTCCCCGATGAGCCGGGTGTACCTGGCTATGTGGGGTGGAGAGCACAAGAAACCAACTCACTACTTCACCAGGCCAACTCGAGAGGGGGGCCGACAAGCATGACCTTCGTGAAATGAGGAATCATCGCGCGAAACCTTTGTAAGGTTGTAAGGTAAGGTTCAACTTCCACCCAGGCAACGCCGGGTCGCTCCGCTAGTTACTGTATAAGACTAGTAAACTACATGGAGTTCAACGCTGTTCACGATCATATTAATTGTTTATCTTTATGAACACAGACATTATAATTCCTGTATGTCAATGACTGCACATTCATTTGTCCTTTAGATATGCAGTATATGTCTGTGTTATATGTTGTTGGACCCGGTTCTCCCCCCCTCCACCCCACCTTCCCCCCAGTTGGGGTACCTTGACTATCACTGCGGCGTTGCCACATGTCCGGAGTCGTCTGTAAGGCGAGGAACATTATATACGCTGGCAACTGTACAACATCATATAATAATAATAATGATAATAATGGTTAATTGATTGTTAATGATTGATTGTTAATGATTGATTGTTAATGATAAGGCTGGAGTGACCGTGATACTTTCAGATCATATAATGTTATTAATTAAGTTATTAATTAGAATGATTGATAGAATGACTTTCCTTCCTTTATTAAACAAAAATAAATGATTTATGAAATGAGACAGAATGTAAATTGGTTGTTTACGGTTCTAGGGCAATTGCGTCCTGGTCAAGTGCGTCCCGGACAAATGCGTCCCGGTCATTGGCGTCCCTGGACAATTGCGTCCCGGACAATTGCGTCCCGGACAGTTGCGCACTTCTCCACCTACTATATGAAGTTTATTTATTAGAGAAGTGAATAGAAAGTTAGTATCGGAATTTCAAATATACTTTTCATTTTAACCTATTAAACTTGTTATATGTTCATAAGTTCTGTTCGAAACTGTTCTCTAAAACTTTATCCATCATCAGCAACATCATTGTCAAATTTTATGGGTTACGTCCACTTAAGATAAAGTTAGTTTCGTTAGTTTTAACGAAAATATCACAACTTAACCTAACCAATCGTCAAGGGCATACAGTTGACCTAACTGGGCATTCAATTAATCTAACCGGGCATTATATCCCATACAAAATTACAATAACAAATACTCGTCCCTCGTCATTGGCGTCCCTGGACAATTGCGTAGGTGAAGTCACAATGAACTTTCTATTCACTTCTCTAATAAATAAACTTCATATAGTAGTTGGGGAAGTGCGCAATTGTCCGGGACGCAATTGTCCGGGACGCAATTGTCCGGGACGAAATAAAACCGGACGCAATTGTCCAGGGACGCCAATGACCGGGACGCATTTGTCCAGGACGCACTTGACCAGAACGCAATTGTCCTGTCACCGTTGTTTACAGTCGAAATTAGATGTACACTTGAATAATGACTTCACTATAATAATGACTTCAATATAATAATGACTTCGATATTAATAACGCGCGAGGTAATGATTAGTCTTTATATAAAGTTAAGTAAATGACACCAGCCCCTAGATGGGGCCTGCGCACGTTGTTGTTACATGGTGAGATCTCTCGTGTCACTGTTCTTGAGAGAGAGAGAGAGAGAGTCGAGGTTCGATGATGGCGTGGAATGCTTGAGGTAGTCCTTTTAACGAGGTTGAGATGTGAGGCAAAACATAAGGACATGCCTTGAGTGGATCCTCGCGATATGACTTCATCTTAGTCGTGCTTGTGTGACGTCATCTTGGTCGTGTTTGTATTAATGGAACATTGCTAAAGTATTTGAAAACGTCTCTGCCACTATATATATATATATATATATATATATATATACATTCAACTGCAAAGAACACGCAGTATAAATAACGTAAAGAACGACGCTTGTATAGGAGATATTCCGGCAATCGGAAGATCCCGGGTTCGATTCCCAGGTGGTTACTTCATTTTTTCATTTGTTCCGTTTTCTCTCTCTCGTCTTGCGCGGAATATCTCCTATACAAGCGTCGTTCTTTACGTTATTTATACTGCGTGTTTTTTGCAGTTGAATGTATATAATGTTACGGCATGCGGAGGTGCCCCTTGGGGCATTGGTTTCTGCGAGTATGTAGAAGAATTACGGCATTTGGAAGAGTGAAGTCCATGGTGTAATGGTATCGCGTCTGACCGGCATCGGAAGATCCCGGGTTCGATTCCAAGGTGGTTACTTCATTTTTCATTTGTTCCGTTTTCTCTCTCTCGTCTTGCGCGGAATATCTCCTATACAAGCGTCGTTCTTTACGTTATTTATACTGCGTGTTCTTTGCAGTTGAATGTATATAATGTTACGGCATGCGGGAGGTGCCCCCTTGGGGCATTGGTTTCTGCGAGTATGTAGAAGAATTACGGCATTTGGAAGAGTGAAGTCCATGGTGTAATGGTATCGCGTCTGACCGCAATCGGAAGATCCTGGTTCGATTCCCAGGTGGTTACTCATTTTTTCATTTGTTCCGTTTTCTCTCTCTCGTCTTGCGCGGAATATCTCCTATACAAGCGTCGTTCTTTACGTTATATATATATATATATATATATATATATATATATATATATATATATCAGGTCATCCCATAAGTAATGTCGTTTTTTACGATAGATTAAGTTTAAACTAGTCCTACTAGGTTTAAGCATAAATTTTCCGAAGGTTATATCTAAGAGGAGCTCTATCGTGTTTCGCTACATACTTTACAGACCTTGACCAGTGAAGACGTGTGTTTTGCTGTATGTGAACCCCTCATAAACATGGCGGTATCAGAAGAGCATATCAGGCATATAATGCTTTACGAGTTCAAAAAAGGGAATAGTGCTACTGAAGCACGCGAAACATTCAGGACGTTTATGGCAACGATATTCTGCATGTGAGGAAATGTCAAAGATGGTTTCAAAAGTTTAGGAATGGTGACTGCTGTTTGACAGATGCAGCACGCTCTAGACGCCCTGCTGAGTTTGATGATAACCTGCTGTTAGCCGCACTTGAAGAAGACTGTTCAACAACTGTCGAAGAATTGGCCCAGAAACTCACTTCATCCCCGTCCACCATCCATCGACATTTGCAACAACTTGGGAAAGTGCCTAAGTTAGGGAAATGGGTGCCACATGAATTGTCGGTCGACAATCTGAGGGTGCGGGTAAACATTAGCACAGCTCTTCATTCCCGTGAACTCCAAGATCCGTTTTTGCACCGTTTAGTGACTGGTGATGAAAAGTGGATACTGTACCAGAAAGTTAAGCGCCGTCGACAGTGGGTTTGTGCCGGAGAACCAGCGACACCACAGCCAAAACCAAATCTTCACCCTCGGAAGGTGTTGCTTAGTGTTTGGTGGGATAAAGGTGGTGTAATACACTTTGAAACCTTACCACACAACCAAACAATCACCGCTCAAGTCTACTGTCAACAACTGGATCGATTGAACATTGCACTAAAAGAAAAGAGACCTTCTTTGGTTAATCGGAAAGGGATCGTGTTCCACCACGACAACGCACGTCCTCATACCGCTCGGATCACTTCTACAAAAATTGAGGAGCTTGGGTGGGAAAAACTTCCACATCCTCCATATTCTCCAGACCTTGTGCCTTCAGATAATTATCTTTAGATGACCTCTTTGTACGTTTGTTGCCTCAAAACCGCCTGAATTTTATAAACATGGCATTGAAAAGCTTGTAGGACGTTGGCAGAGTGTCATTGATTCCGATGGAAAATATATACTAGTTTAAAAAGTTTCAGTTGAGTTTTTTTTTGTCCTTCAAATTCCGATCTAAAAAACGACATTACTTATGGGATGACCTGATATATATATATATATATATATATATATATATATATATATATATATATATATATATATATATATATATATATATGATACACGATACACACAGACCGTGCATGGAACAAGGAACTCTTCTGGGAAAATCAAATCCACTATAGTCTGAATAAGTACATGAAAAAGAAAAAACTATAGTGTTTGTCATTTACCATTACTTATTCGGACTGTAGTGGATTTGATTTTCCCAGAAGAGTTCCTTGTTCCATGCACGGTCTGTGTGTATTATGAAAGAGCCTCAGGGGACCATTCTGAGTTCAATCCCATCATGAAACGGACATGTTATGTGCCTTGAAAAGTGGACGCTCAATTTTGCCAGTTGAGGTTTAAGTTTTGGTTTCTGGCTAAAAATACAATAGTTATATACCCCTTTTTCCTTGATGTATTCAATCCGATACGAATGCAACGAGTATTTTGCTTATATTGAGGTTCTGGATATAGTAGGCTAGGTGTAGCTGTAACCTCTAGATCCTGTCCCAAAGCTGGATCCTATCTGCTTTGCAGATAGCTGGTGAGGGAAGCTATATTTTTGGGGCCTCTTTGCGAGTGACCCGTTGCCCACGTCAGGCTAACATCATGAAAAAGAAAAAAACTAGTGTTTGTCATTTACCATTACTTATTCGGACTATAGTGGATTTGATTTTCCAAGAAGAGTTTCTTGTTCCATGCACGGTCTGTGTGTATCATGAAAGAGCCTCAGGGACCATTCTGAGTTCAATCCCATATATATATATATATATATATATATATATATATAATATATATATATATATATATATATATACACATTCGTATATTTTTTTTTTTTTTTTTTTTTTTTTTGTCATGCATTAATTTTAGCTTTTTATTTATTAGGCCTTGAAAATGGGTAGAGTTGCCCGAAACGTCGGCTGCAGCCAAATATAATGACTCTTGCTCTACGTCTTCGTTTTTATCCTAAATGTAAAATTACGTCTCCTTAGGAGGGATCCTATTTCATATGTATATATATATATATATATATATATATATACAGGGTGGCTACAAAGTTTGGAATGAATAGGAAATATATTTTTATAGTTGTAAACTATCTCATTGATCCAAGACTATGATGGCCACCTTAGATAGTTATAATGTTTGTAATGGGAAATAAATAAATAAATAAATAGACAAACATACGATAACAGGATATGAATTCTTAATGGTTGAAGAAAAGAAGAAACCAAGTAGTTAAAAAAGAGAAATTAAAGTAATGAAAAATTCAAGAATACTCAACAAAGACTGTACTGAATGGAAACTGAGAAATGAGACAAGTGTTGTGAGAGCTGAGCGTACGAGGAAAGTTCATGACGAAGGTTATTCTGATAATTTATACGGTTAAAACGATAATTTATATAGAATAAGAGAAGGTTTGTGAAGGACATGAAAAGACTTTTTAAGGAAATATCTTTAAAGTTCATGTAACAGAGAAAAAGGGAAAATTAAGTGACATGTTGATTAAAAGGAAAAAGAGAATCAGAATGCATAGTCATGCGAATGTCTAAAGATCTCGGTGGAAGTGTGTAACAAATGTTCAGGTATTGCGTTCCGTGTTAAAAATTTCTAAAAATATATTATGAATTTCCTCAGACTAAATTATTTTTCAGTATATTAGCTTTTCCATTCGTCTATCTGCATCTTTATCATTTTTTTCCAAAACAATGCAGTACATCAACTTCTAAAGCTCTCTCTCTCTCTCTCTCTCTCTCTCTCTCTCTCTCTCTTTTATTAATGAACAAAAACTAAAAAAAATTGTATAACATGGATTACTGTAGGTGAAGTAAAGTTGCGTTTCTGCCGTCCCTATTTCTTTTTTTCTCTTCCTGCCCTGCGTGTGAAGGGTGAGGGCACAGTGTGGAAAATTTAAGTTCCTTTCTCAATTCCTGTTTCAACCCCTTTTCTGTAGAAGCATTTCATCACCTTGCCAATGTGATGGCTTCCTTTCAGATGGCTTTCTTATCAAATTTACTGCATGGTCGACGGCAAAAAGCCTTCACTTTTTCGTTATAAAAGTATGTTTGTATGTGTTTATCTTCAAAAGACCTTGTTGGGTAATTTTCAGTTAAATTATTAAATTAGATTGGCTTCGGTATTACACGTAATTCATGGTAAGGGGCGAAAATACGTGTAGACTACGTACCTTTTATTTTGTTGAATTCGGCATATGTTAACTTAGGCCTTGCAGTCCTTAGTGGTTGCCTACTTTCTCGTTTGTTGGTGTTGTAAGTTATTACGCGTAGCAAGGGCGTCCGTTATTGTTATCCTTTAATCAATATAGGCAAGTCACTGCGCCGAATTGTCTATTTGGGATAGGCTTATCCTATTATTGTTTGTTTTTATTATTCATTCAGATGTCAGCATGTGGAAGATTCTACGACGAAAAATTACGTTCTCTTACGTCGTTGTTTGTTATAGAGTTACAGAGTTACGGACTAACAAAGATCTTAAGATCCACTCTAGGCTAAACCAAGAAAGAAGTAGAAAAATTAGAAATAGCAATGATAAAAAGAACACTGAAAACTTGTACCATGGTTACAATACACTTATAGACGTGTAAGGCTTTCATGCAGTAGTAGTAGTAATTGTAAAGTATAGAACAGACAAGGCTCTCTCCTTCCTCCACCACCCAAAATAGTGGTGAAAGAAGATTTATAGAAAAGTAGGAAAAAGTATAATGAAAAGAATAGCTTCAGAGTTCATTCACACCATACGTACACTTCTCTCGTGTATTCAGTTACGCATTAGATGACAGAGGAAAATAAAGGGTAGCACGAATAGTAAAGTACTAATCTAATCTACACCATGCATTTTTTTTAAAGAAATTTTTATTTATTTATTACTTACAAAAAGTCATCATTTCCATTTCATCGTTGCATCATTTCCCCGTAGCCTGCCAAAGCCATCGCACCGAAGATTTATCATACATTGCGTCCTTCGCATAGGAATTACCTCTAGATAAAGCATAGGAATTACCCAGATAATACTGAGTGTGTATAAAGTAACGTAAGTGAAGAAACAAATCCGATTTGAATTATATTAACGCAAGTGAACATGGACAAGTAATATTTATTACATGGACTTTATAACAACTGTATATTTGATAGTAAAGTCCCCCCCCCCCCAAAAAAAATAGTTGAAACTAGTTTAAACCAGTTTAAATCCGATTTGTCTCTTCACTTGCGTTACTTTATACACACCCTGTATTATGCATTTCTATAAAATGCTTATCTAGTCCATTAATTAACAAAGCAGAAAACTGTCTGAGCGTGTTTTCTGTAACTGGATGTCTGTCAAGTGTATATATGTCTGCCATCTCTTTGAATGTCGCGAGTTTCAACTTGGATTTTCCGGTGTGAAAGATGTTTATGCGGCAAGTGATATATTGCGTTGTTATACTTCGCAGTGTTGTGCCACCACGAGAGCAGAGAAAATCTCTTTCCGACGAGGAATAACAATGAAGGGTCCCTGTATCTATCCCCGTGTACTGTACTTGTTCCTTATGGAGAATGAAAGTGTTTCGTGGATGATCACCCGTTGTTGCTACGGCGAATTCAAGAATCTCCCACTTAGAGGTGCTTATGAGGCAAGTGATCAAAAGATGAGTTGCTCGATGGTTGATCATGCTATGTGGGGACACAATGTAATCAGAGACGTCTCTCTAAAGTACAGAGATGACTAGTTATAGGAAGAAGTGTTTAAACAAACATCAAGAACACTGGTCCAGAGGGCACCTTCAACTGGCCAGACCTACAATTTATGAATTCTCCGTGCATATGGGGAATAATAATGGATAATATGCATAATTTTTATTTATCTTGCGAAATTTATTTATTTTTACTGCGAAATTTGATGC
The DNA here is from genome assembly GCA_023014485.1 of Bathynomus jamesi. Lineage (NCBI taxonomy): Eukaryota > Metazoa > Arthropoda > Malacostraca > Isopoda > Cirolanidae > Bathynomus > Bathynomus jamesi. The sequence goes on along the minus strand of JAJOZX010006788.1, from coordinate 227,838 downwards.
ACAGTATTTAAAACTAAAGTTCCACTGTAATGAAATAGATTCCCTGGAGACGAGTGTGACTATTCGGAGGTTTTGATTCCCAAGAGATCTCATCAAGCTTCCCATCACCTGAGAACTCCCAGTACTCTGAAACCAGACATGGTCAGCACCTCCTCCTACATTTATTGCAGAAGGGAATCTCACTACTTCTATATAAAACTATAACACTTTCTCTAGCTAGCTAAGTTAGATATTCCGCGATTTACCTAAAAAGTACTAACATTCCTACACTATAAACCCAAGTACTGTCCCTAAAATTGAAAACATCTATTCGGAGATTTTGGCTCCCGAGAAATCCTATCAAGCTTCCCTTCTCTACAAATGGAGTATCATCTGAGAGAACTGTCAGTGCTCTGAAACCAGAACCGACCAGCGGCTCCTTCTATATTTATTACAAAGGGAACACTACTGCTTCTACTCAACCTTAACTAGCCATCCCTCAAGCAACACCCTTTTGATGAAAAAAAAGGGAGAAGCAAAAGAAAGAGGGGAGAGAGAAGTGGCTTCCAAAATAAATTTAATTAGCTATTCGGAGGTTTTGACTCCCGAAAATTCCCATCAAGCTTCCCGTCTCTACCAATGAGGTATCACTTGAGAACTCATTGTCGTGTAACCAGACCCGACCAGCACCTCTTACTACATTTAAAACAAAATTAAAATCGGCCACTCCCTATACTCGTACTAACTAAAAATGACGCCCCAATTTACCAGCCTTTTAATGCAAATTGATGCTACTAAAATGCCTATCCAATCTATTCTTAAACCTATTAACTGAAGTGCTTGTTATGACCCCCGCCGGTAGGCCGGTAGGCTATTCTGTCTCTCGACTATCTTATAGGTGAAAAAGACCCTCGCAACGTTTGTCTCAAATATTTTACCCCTTATTTTAAAACCACTGTTTCTCGTAATGTTCCTATCTTCCAAGTTAAAGAAATTCTCATAATTTATGTTATCAAAACAATTTAAAATTGTAAACACCTGATTTAATTCGCCTCTTAAACACTGAGTTTCAAGCGTATACAAATTTAATTCTTTGAGTCAATCTTCATAATATGTTTTACCCACTGGTCTATAAATTACTGGATAGCGCATCAGCCTATACTCGTATATAATGAATTGAAGCCATCGAGCCGCCATATTGGTGCTCCCACAATGAAGAATTCCAACATTTGGCCGCTCCATATCTTCTGAACAAAATGAGAGGATTTGAATGATACTTTGCGCAATTGTTAACCACCTCTAGATGATTTGTCATCGCCCACTCCCGGGGTCATACTTTCAAGTTCAATGTCACAGCATGGGCCAGAATGTTTTTCGCGTTTGCTCCATAACTTTTGAATAAATGAAGGGATTAGGGTGATATTTTACACAAATGTTACCCACCACCAGATGTTTCGTAATCGCCCATCCCCCAGTGGCGTGGTGAGACATATGTAGCAGGTGGGGCCAAGTTCATTTGGGCGTCCCCTTCCTTCACAGAAAGAAATAAATTTAGAAATTTAGGGTCCAGAACGAGAACCCGTGAACGTGGGCACGAAAATTAGCCGAGAAACCAAAAATAGGTGTATCATACTTATATGGGGAAATTAAACAAATTAGCCAAGGACTGTTACATTTTATTTTATGTATCTAAGCCCAAACGAGCTACTATAGTAAGAAAGTACAATTACTATTTTGTTTCACATAGAGAAAGCATTAAAGTTGCATACATAGTTAATTTTCTTGAGGATAGCTTCCTTATTCAAAAGGTTGGGGAACCTACGAGGTTGGACAGTATTTTAGATTTAGTAATAACTACGGATGGTAGGCTTATCACTGATCTTCAAGTAATAGAACCGTTAAGCAATAACGATCACAATATGGTAGAGTTTGTCCTCTCAATAAGTCACTCGAAACCAGCTAACTCGATTAAAATTCCTGACTTTCAACGCGCAGACTTTTGTAAATTTAGAAATGAATTGTCACGCGTCGAATGGGAAAACGTAATGGGGACCTCCAACGCAAAAATAATGTGGGAATCGTTTGAAACAGTGTTTAGGACTATAAATGAGGAATGTGTACCGTACAAGATTAAGCGTGCAAGAGTAAATAACAAGCCCTTGTGGTTTATTTCTAGAGTAGGGATATTATAAAGAGTAGAGATAGGGCTTATAAGCTACATAAGTGCAATAAAGACAATTTGTGACGGCAAAGAAAAAGACAATTTGAGACGGCAAAGAAAAAGACAATTTGTGATGGCAAAGAAAACCCCAAGCGATTTTTTCAATACATTAACAACAAGAATCCGGTAAAGAGCGTGTTGGGACGGTTAAGAAATTCTGACGGTGAGCTAATTTCCGAGAACAAGCAAATAGCTACTCTGCTAAACGAATTTTTTACGTCAGTTTTTACTATAGAAGATGTAACGAATATCCCTACGGGCATAGACATAATACCTTTCGATAATGGTAATACTTTAGGTAATATTGGGGTGAGTGAAAGGGTGATGCTGCACAAAATTAGCAAAATGAAAATGCTTAAATCACCGGGGCCGGATTCCATGTATCCCATATAACTCAAAGAATTAAAGGAAGGCATTGTTGTGCCGTTAACAAAGATTTTTAATGCGTCTATTTCCAAGGAGTGCGTACCAGATAATTTCAAGTTAGCAAATGTAACGCCTATTTTTAAGAAAGGCAATAAAGGTGCGGCGGGAAATTATAGGCCAATCAGTTTAACGTCTGTTGTAGGTAAACTACTGGAATCAATAATTTGGGATCGTATAGTCGAACACTTAGAATTGCATAACTTGATTAGAAATACGCAGCACGGTTTTAGGCGAAACAAATCTTGCTTAACTAATTTTTTAGAATTTTTCCAAAACATGGTTGAAGTTTACGATAGTCATCGGGCGGTAGATGTAGTGTTTTTAGATTTTCAAAACTCGTTTGACACCGTACCGCACAAACGACTCGTTGTAAAAAAACTAAGGCTCATGGGATCAAGGGTGTAGTAATAAATTGGATAGAAGAGTGGTTGCGAGGTAGGAAACAGAGGGTGGTCGTTGATGGAGCGGAGTCTTCTTGAGCTAATGTAACGAACGGCGTTCCCCAGGGTTCTGTATTGGGCCCCTTGCTTTTTCTTATATATATTAACAATTTAGATGTCGGCCTAGTCAGTACAGTTTCAAAGTTTGCGGATGACACAAAGTTGGGTGGTAGGGCGATAAATGACGAAGATAGAGGTAAAATCCAGAAAGATCTGAATAAAATCGTTGATTGGTTGGTCACATGGCAAATGAGATTTAACGTCGATAAGAACAAAATTTTACATATAGGTACGCGTAATGATAATTCTGCGTACAGTATATCAAGGAAGGAGTTGGCAAGCGTAGATCAGGAAAAAAATTTAGGAGTTATAGTCACTGGTGATTTGAAAGTAGCGAAACAAAGTACAGTAGCGGTCAATAAGGCGAACAAAGTGCTAGGTTTTATAGTTAAGAATTTTGAGTACAAATCGCACGATATTATTGTTCCTCTTTATAAATCATTAGTTAGACCCCAATTGGAGTACGCGATCTAATTTTGGAATCTGTATATGCGCAAGGATATAGACAAAATCGAACGAGCTCAAAGACGAGCAACTAAGATGATTTCGTCGCTTAGGTCGAAGTCGAACGAGGATGGACTTAAGGAGTTAAAACTGACTACACTCGAGACTAGGAGGCTAAGGAGTGATCTAATCCAGGTTTTTAAAATTATGAATTGGTTCGATAACGTAAATAGAGAGAGCTTTTTCGAAATAGCACAGTATAGTAGAATTAGAAATAACGGGTGTAAGCTGAGTAGTAGAAGGTTCGAGACAGCATTTGCCAAAAACTCTTTTACGCATAGAATAGTTAATAGCTGGAATAGTTTGCCGGCAAAAGTAATTAGTAGCACGTCTATAAATATGTTTAAAAATCGATGAGATACATATGTTGATAGATTGGGTATAGTTTAAGGTAGTAAAATTAAGGTTCTTGTGGTTCGGAACCCACATAAAATTGTAAGTCCCCTCCACCACCACGGAGGACATACGCAATACACAATTACAAACACAGTTAGGTAGACCAGCCATGAGTGGATCCTAGGGTCTTTGTTGGTCTGAAACATTATAACATAATAAGAGATTTTGAGAGCATCAATAATAGTCTCTGTAGAGTTCTGACAATATTTTGCTCAGCAATCATGATCATCAACCCTCAATTTACAAAAAAAATATTTATACAGTATCATACTTGTAATTTAGCCATGAAACGTTGCATTTTATGTGCATAAGCCTAACTACTAACAATAAGAGAGTACAATTACTTATTGTATTACATATACTGTATATAAAGTGTTAGTTTCATACCTATTATATGATACTATAAGAGATTTTGAGAGCTAGTTCACTAGATGATTTGCTGACTGCATCAGTAATAGTCCCCCTTTTTAGATTCCTGGCATTAATGCATTCAAAAGTCATGAGCATCAGTCTTCAATTTACAAACAAACAAATATTAACATCATACTTATAATTTATTCATGAGACATTTTGTATACAAGCCGAACTGCTAACAATAAGAGAGTACAATTACTTCTTATATTTCATATATACCGTATATAAAATTATTAGTGTTACGTATCATACATATTATAATATGAGAGATTTTGAGAGTTCACTAGATGATTTTCCCAATGCATCAATAATGGTGTCTATTTTCAGATTTCTGACAATATTTCGCTCAGAAATAACCACGGGGAGCTCTGTCAGATTCTTATAATCTTCATACTCATGAAGAAATTTCTGCAGAGCCTCCTGGTACAAAATCCTTTTCTCATCAGGTGACTTTTCACTGTTTAATAGGGCTAACAATTCGCTTTCCATTCTTTCAAGCTTGCTTTTACGGATTCTAGAACCGTGTCTGGATTCTTTGAACTTTGCAGTGAAGCATACATCTCGCGCGGAATCATTACCACTTTCTTCATTATATTAATCTAGTCAGTGAAGGTCCCAAAACTGGAAATAAGATGGGGAGGAATGATCCCTTCTTTGTACAATAATTCGCTTTTTCTTCCCCACAGTTTGACTTTTACGAGCGAGCGCACGTATTATGTTCTTGTAACGACGTAGGCGAGCCTTCTGAGGGGGTTTCATTGGCACATTACATTTTATAACATTAAGATAGATTTCACAGATGCATTTTAAAAAGTCGGAGTCGATATTTTTAACAAACATTTGCAATGCCCGGGGCAATCGTTGATAGATTTTTATTAATTCGCGATATTTCTTCAGCCTATTTGTCATTCTGGAATATACACCGTTTCAGACTCGTTTGGGAATATATTCGTTCTTAAAAGCACCCTAAACGTGTTTCGCGGGTGAAGGTCACAAAGCAAATATCCGTAACGCTGACTTGTGGCTTCTTTATAAACCTCCAAAAACTCCTTACGCTGATTCGGGAACATTTGATTGGCTAATACCTCAATTTGTGACACATCTCTTCGTTGTGCGAATAAGACTAGATATTATGTATTTAACGACACATCGCGCATGTATCTATTTTTGAAAAATAGATTCTGATTGATGAAGAATACGTTTATGTTAAGATGGTGGGAGAACACTGTAAATGTCTCGGCAAACGTTTTATCCATTTCCAACATGAGATCGTCAATTACAATGACTGTATGCTCATTTCCTTTTAACGAATTAACGTCCTATACACCTTTGTGGAAAAAAATATCATCTTGGTACTCGTTGAACACTGATTGATACGTCGAATAGCACCATATTACTTTATGCACTAATTTTGATAACATCTCCCCCTTATCTTTAATGATTTTAAGCATAAACACAGTTTTACCGCATCCTGTAGGGCCAGATATAACACATGTGGAGGGGCTAGTGAACCTGAATTTTTATACAGATTCCATCTCTAACACGTCACACCCCTAAGTGGGTCATTTACAAAATATAACAAAATTTAAGTGCTGCTCCTTATATTCTGGTTTTTCTTCTTCCACAGAACCGTTAATGACGACGATGTACAGCCCCTCCATCATCGATATTACAGATGACCCCGATGATCGTGTAGCTACAGACTCCACCCCCGCTGACGAGCCTTCACCAGCGATACCTGTAGCATGCGACAATTCAAAGCGGAAGCATGATGAAGAACCCTCCACGTCAGGTATAAAGTGTGCCAGGATTGCACCGGTTGTTAGACCCCCAGTAATAGAACCCCAACCCTCTACGTCTTACGACACAACCCCGACAATAGTACTTTCCTCAGATATACCCCCTTATTCCTGTTCAATTCCAGGTACTTCCTTCACACCAGCAGCAGCAGCTTCTCGTGCTGTGGAGGAGGGTATAACATTCGAGTTAGTGCGCACCGCTACCCCCACCCCTGCCCTGACTAGAAATCGGTACGTGGTCAGGGTTGATCCTGGATCCCTGTATACCAACGGTGTTGGACTGCGGCCTAGTTGAACGTATTGCGGAGTTTGCCCTTCAGAGCCACGACGAACGTGAAGTCCGGACGAGGTTGTCCTTCAGGTTCGGTTCAGATGACGGGGATGTAGATGATTTTTGGGTAGTAATACCGTTCAGACGCTTGGCAGCTGTAGATAGAATATATAATGCAGTATAATGCAGGCCTCTCAAAGTAGTACAGCCTTCAATATGGACAACTTCACGGTAGATATTGACAGAGTATTCAGGGTTGCGGGTCATAGTGCCACACCTTATACTCTTAATTTCGATTCCCCGGTTATTTACAGAAAGCATTTAAACGTCGTTCGTGGTTGCGGCTTTATAGCAATAGTCTTAGCTCATATGTTCACTGTGCAAATACAATCGCGTATAATATCTGGCTGCCTACGGTTGTGCAGCGTGCTCGTAAACTGGCTTCAGATTGTAAGCTTGAGTTTGAGTGTAATATGGGTCCTGAAGAGCTGAGGAGGGTAGAGCAGGAAATGAATATTCGTATAGTTGTATTTGGAAAGGATGATCGTCGTAGGACTGTGTATGTTTTTAAAAGCTGTGTGAGAGATCGTACAAGACCTCTACTTATTTTAGGATTGTCAGGAACATCGTATCTCCCCATCCGTAATATAAGGACGCTCTATGCTAGTTATGATAAAAGTCGAAAATATGGAAGGCATCATGATTTGTGTAAGGGATGTCTCGAGTTTGCAGATGATATCGTGAAACATTGTAAAGAATGCTACATGGTATGTGAGCAGTGTAAAAGCCCCAAATGTGAAAGTCGTGTAGTTGAAGCTGAGAAGAGGGAATGTAATGTGTGTAGACGTACATTTTTCAATAATAAATGCTTTCAGCTCCATAAATCAATTGGCACTTGCAGGAAAATGAGAATCTGTGAATGTGGCATGTTTCATATGATGATAATTGGGGTAAGTTTGTGCATAAATGCGATGAAATTCACTGTTCTACATGTCATGAAAAATATAAGGCGGATGGAGTGAAGCATGTATGTTATATGAAAGATGTTAAGCCTAAAAATAGCCCTTGTATAACCGTGTACTACGATATAGAAACATACACGAACGCTGAAACCAAAGAGGTTATTCCATATTTACTTTTAAGCCAGACTATCTGTGATGAGTGCATGGATGTCGAGTGTGATGAGTGTCACAAATGTGGTAAACGGACAAACGTTTTTAAAACGATTGCACACGACAGCCCTGTGAAACTCTTTGTATCCTATGTTGTCAAGTTAGCGGACAAGTTCAAAAAAATGACTGTGTATATACTTGCCCATAACGGAGCAAAATTTGACATACAGTTCCTTTATAAGGAGTTGCTTGAACACGAGTCATTGGAGATATTTACAGGCGACCCCTTGAAAAGAGGCAACAAACTTATACAAATGCAGATAAGAGGTAATGTTCAGTTTAAAGACACCCTGCTGTTCACACTTTGTAAATTAGCCAAGCTACCCAAGGTCATGGGCGTAGCCGCTGAAGTTTCAAAAGGGTATTTCCTTTACACTTTCCTCACTAACAAAACTTTAAATTACGTACGACTGCCTCCCCCCAACCATTACTTTAACTACACCAACATGAGTGATAGTGAGCGTGAAGATTTTGACCGCTACTACAACAGTTTTAATGAAACTAGGCCATACAATATAGCTGATGAATGTGAACGTTATTGCGTGAATGATGTGCGCGCGCTTAGAGTATGTTTCCAGGCCTTTAGAAGGATGTACATAGCCCTTTTCAAATGAGATCCGCTGCAAGTCGCAACCACGATAGCCTCATTATATTTTACGGTATTCAAGAATAACTTCATGCCTAAAGACACCTCAGCCGTCATTCACAGAAACAATCCCGCAGTTATGGACACAAGGCTATTTACTGGCTCATACACCTACAGCAATAGACTGGAGTATACATAAAACACGCCCGCAACACAAGTGAAGTACCCATTAAGGTCAATGGTCGTATTTTTTGGGTTGATGGTCTAAGTGAGGATCCAACCACTGGTGAGAAGACTGTGTACTTCTTTAACGGCTGCTGGTGGCATGGATGCCCACGCCCTGAGTGTGCCGTCACAGGGGACCTCCATGGAAGATCCCCCGCCGATAGCCTCGCATGGACCGTAACCGCGATCAACTTACAGGCTCCCAGTTCATTCACAAGATCGTGTGGGAGCATGAGTATGATGCACGGATGGAAACAGATGGCCAGTACTGTGAAGAAATAAGGGCCATCAAACGTTCAATGGTGTTGGAACCCCTCATATGTGGCGCTAGCTTGTTTGGAGGGCGTACAAACCCATTCAAGCTATGCTTTCTGCCTACGGAGGGCGTAAAACTCCATAACTACGACTTCTGTTCTTTATATCCCTACTTTATGAAGAACAATCCATACCTCGTAGGTGCGCCTGAAAAACTAGTGAGCCCCGCCATGCCAACCATCGAGGAGTTCTCAGCTAACTCGAGTGAGCGCTACTTTGAACTCTCTTTCGTACACGTGCTCCCCCCTCGCGATTTATGGATGCCGATCTTACCCGTCGTTATAGATCACAAACTCATGTTTCCCCTATGCGTGAAGTGCGCAGAGGAGAACAATGGGGATTGTAATCATACAACCAACCAGCGTAAGATCAGAGGGTTCTAGGACAGTTCATACCAGGACAGCTCATACCAGGACAACTCATACCCAGACAACTCATACCCGGACAACTCATACCTAGGACAACTCATACATAGGACCAGAAAAAAAAATGAAAAATTAATGAAAACATTTATTTTGTAAAATTAAAAATTAAATTTAAACATTTAGAATTCATGCAAGTTATTAATGAAAACATTTTGAAATGAAAACATTTATTTTGTAAAATTAAAAATTAAATTTAAACATTTAAAATTCATGCAAGTTATATACAGTATATATATATATATATATATATATATATATATATATTAATATATATATATATATTATATATGATACACACAGACCGTGCATGGAACAAGGAACTCTTCTGGGATAATTAAATCCACTATAGTCTGAATAAGTAATGGTAAATGACAAATACCATAGTTTTTCTTTTTCATGATGCAAGCCCGACGTGGGCAACGGGTCTCTCGCAAAGAGGTCCCATAGATATAGCTTCCCTCACCAGCTATCTGCAAAGCAGACAGGATCCAGCTTTGGGACATGGATCTAGGGTTTAAAGCAGCCTAGCCCCACTACATTTAGAACCTCAATATAAGTAAAAGACTCGTTGCATTCACGTCGGATTGAATAAATCAAAGAAAAAGGGGCAACGAGTCTTTTACTTATATTGAGGTTCTAAATGTAGTGGGGCTAGGCTGCTTTAAACCCTAGATCCATGTCCCAAAGCTGGATCCTGTCTGCTTTGCAGATAACTGGTGAGGGAAGCTATATTTATGGGACCTCTTTGCGAGAGACCCGTTGCCCACGTCGGGCTTGCATCATGAAAAAGAAAAACTATGATATTTGTCATTTACCATTACTTATTCGGACTTTAGTGGATTTAATTATCCCAGAAGAGTTCCTTGTTCCATGCACGGTCTGTGTGTATCATAAAAAACTCAGGGAACCATTGGGTTCATTGAATGCCCAGTTAGGTCAACTGTACGCCCTTGACGATTGGTTAGGTTTAGTCGTGATATTTTCGTTAAAACTAACGAAAACATCACGACTAAACCTAACCAATCGTCAAGGGCGTACAGTTGACCTAACCGGGCATTCAAATTTTATCTTATGTAAATAATGGTTCTCTATTTATTATATGTTTGCAATAAATAATAAATTTGTTGTTATTGTTTTCTTATCTTATTTTGGTTAATTTGCAGAGTTTAAACTTTCGGGGTGGATATAGATGAAAAGATCAACATTGGGGTGGTAATTGTTGAAGAGAGTATGAGTTGTCCTAGGTATGAGTTGTCCTAGGTATGAGTTGTCCGGGTCTGAGTTGTCCGGGTCTGAGTTGTCCGGGTATGTGTTGTCCTGGTATGAGCTGTCCGGTCACGAGATCAGAGGTGTATATACAAGCCCTGAGCTGGACCTAGCCGTTCGCCATGGCTACAGAATATTGAAAATATCATACGTGAGGTTTCAGAAGCTATGCCGTAACACCTATAGGAAACGTTACCAGGTGCCTGGTACCTATGATACCGTACCCTTTGGATACCTTAATCCTCGATTGTTTATATATATATATATATATATATATATATATATATATATATATATATATATATTGTTAACGATATGTTTATTTATTACGTATATTTGTTTCAATTAGGGTTTCATTTTCTCCTTTGTGTACGTGCGTGTGTACAATCCTAAGCTCCGCCCACTGTGAGCTCGGTCATGTGACTCCTGCTACTACCTGGGCATATCTTTACCCCGGCGTGCTCAGTTGACCTCTGCAAACCCTGGAGCTCAGACGTGTATTTTCTCACGTAGACGAAAAAATAGTGATGGTTATTTTTGATATTGCGTGTTCGACGTTTATGAAGTGGTATTCGGTAAATTCGGAAGATGTGGTGAATACTGAAAGATGACCTACTACCCCCTCCTTTGAGACTTTTAAGGCTACATTGAATCGTGCGAAGGAACAAGATGTTCAAATACTCTACGGATATTCTGGCGAGAGTATTGCAGGATTTCGCGGCACAAACGACGTAATGGACTACGTTGTAGGGCTAAACTGCATAAAAGCGTACATATACCGTGAGGTGAAAGAAACAACACGTGCAGAAGAGAAGCAACGGATATGGATAATAAGTCTTGTTGATGAGTGGTCTGACAGGCGGTATTATGTCATGCTGCATTATACCGAGTATGCGTACCCTGCGGCTGAGAATGTAAACCTTGTCATTATGGACAAGCTAAAGTACTTTTACCACTACATTCATATATATCATGACGAGGTTCGCAGTGAGGTTGTGGCTAAAGGCCTGTGTGAGTTTTAGATAGAGTTTAGTGACGAGTATTGATTGTTAAACAAAAAGGATAAATACGGTCACATGTTTCTCTCAAATAGTGCACTGGATTGTTAATGTGTGGAGAACGTCTAGTGCGCATAAAACATTAAAACTGAAATTATCCCATGTGTCGGAAAATTGTCCGATATAATGGTTTCAAGTACTCGTGTGATTCATGCAAGAACAAATCCGTACACGATTCAACAGCTTTGGTGTGACTCGCTACCCCATCGAGCCGATCCGCCAACCCGTGGCTCCTAGTCATCTCAGAGCTTGAAACGACTGGACGAGCACTCCTCGAATACGATGGAACTTCCTTTGAGAAGCATTCTCACTGCCGCGTACGATGTGTCCGTGACGAAGTCATTGCGCGTGTTCAGGCGTGAAACCGGTGCCATTAACTATGTACTTGAAACGACTTGTAGACAAGCAAACTCTGGTAAACGGAATGTTGTTTATTTAAGTGTTGAAGAGATGAATAGAGTCTTTGTGATAGTTGAGAAGTGGGGTGAGGACCGTTATAAAATACCTGCAGGTGTAGGTATAAGAACAGAACAGATTAGTGATGCCCCTTCGTATGCCATTGTTTGTACGTTGTGTATAAATAACGATCAGCCATGCATTGATATACGACTGATGTGGAAGAATGCATCTGATAATAACGTTCTTGTCCCCACGCGAAGCCGTTTCATCATCGACAGAATGTTTAAAATCGTCGGATTCCGCAAGCTGAAGCCTATATTAGACGCACGTGTTACGGATATGATTTATTTTGACACGGTTTTTGAATACGCATACACCGCTCTGTTCGACGGGTTTATCGAATGTAGGAATGAAGAAAGCGAGAATGGTCTAGAACTGGATGCTTATTTAAAAGGTTTAGACTTCGAAATATCATGAACTTTGGTATAAAGGACTTGAGCGGTACAGGGCAGAGCTCAACTACACTGTTCACGCTGAAGAATTGTTTCTTTATATAATGAGCAACTGTCCTTACGACTTAGAAGATTATTTCAATTGTCGCTATGCGTTGTGAAGAAGAGTTCACCATTGAAAAGCTCGGATCGGTAAGAAAAAACCCTTGATTGGAAAGGAGTGTTTATAAACTTGTATTTAATAATGATGCGGTGCCTAACGATACACTCTTTGTGCGTGCTTTTGAATGTACTCTAGCCGTGTTTAAAGATAACTTGCGAACCGAATGTAAAGTGGGCACAAAAATAGTATTAAACGATATGAAGGCCATTTACATCGAGTATAGGCGCCCGCACACCTTGAGCGGTGAAATAATGTCAAATCGTATTTACTGCGTAGAGCAAAGCAATAATGATGTGACTGTAGACTCGATTACGTGCGAGTTTAGTGTTTTAGTTAAGCGCAGTAGAACGTAAAGTATTATGATGTATATTTATTTTCAATATATTTATTTATTCAATATATTTGTGTGTGTATATATATATATATATATAATATATATATAATATATATATATATATATATTCCTGTACTAATATGTTGATGATTATACTCCATCGTTTTGTATATTATTTTTTATTTTCAATATATTTAATTTTTAATATAACTGTGTACACACACACACACACACACACACACATATATATATATATATATATTTTTTTTAATTTTTTTTTCTCCTGTACTGTTATATTGATGGTTATACTCCATCGTTTTGTATTATATTATTTTTTATTTTTTTATTATATATATATGTTACGCCCAAACATCGAAATCGTTCAGTGAGCGAAAAAAACAGCCACAACGTGTTGTGGATGCACCTGAGTGACCACACACCGATGTTAGATATTTTTTCGCTTCATGGCCGTTCTCAAACAACCGCAACGCGTTGTGGACGATTCGGATATGACCACAACGCGTTGTGGACGATTTGAAACGACCACACACCGATGTCTTTCATTAAACTCTATTTAAACACGACGTATATTGAAATGATATAAACACGACGTATATTTATCGACGTATTCACCGATTAAAAAGCAAAGTTAAGCAGATATGCTAGAAAAAAGATAAAGTCCTTTAAAAAATTATTATCAATAATTTTCCCGTAGGTTTCTATTAATTTTAAGCAACTTTAAAATGAGCCGTAAGTGTAAAAATTAACCAACTGGTTACGTTAATTGAATGCCCGGTTAGGTCAACTGAGTGCCATGTTAGGTCAACTGAGTGCCAGATTAGGTTAACTGAATGCCCGGTTAGGTTAACTGAATGCCCGGTTAGGTTAATTGTACGCCCTTGACGATTGGTTATAGTAGGGGAGCATTTGTAAGTTCGTGGCAGGTTTAGTGATGAAAAGGTGGGACTGGTTTCGTTTCATTAGAAACTACCTATAGATGAATAATTTCCATGGTGTCACTCTATGGTGCGTGGCGTGTAGTGTTGATGACGTCATCAAGATGCCGCCAACGAAATTCATAAAATCTTCAGTCCTAACAACATTTACTCTAAAGTCAATGGTTTCTCAGATATTTCCATATTTATAGTATTAAACCTCATATGTACTTTTTTTGGGATGTTCCACAGGAAATAAAACCTATCAAAATGAAGTTTGAGCTATTGGTACTTTATTTTAAGTTGTGAAATTTGATTGTATACTAGGACTGAACTGTTAAAATTACTAACCTTAAGATAACATAATTATATAGCGTCCTATATATATAGCGTCCATAATTATGTAGGTCAGTAATTGTGATCAACATCATCTTCGCTGAAATCATCTTCACTGTCAGAGTCTGTTAAGTCCGGTACAGTGTGAGAATCATTATCACAGAGTTCATCGTTTCCTCCACACTCACACATATCTGTACAAGGTAGGTTGTTTACTAAACATTTACAGGGTAGACTGCATCTGTTCTTCATACACGAACATCTTATCAACTGCAGAATGGAATCTGGAGCAAATGGCATTTCACAGAGAGCGGGAGCTATTTGTCCATCCTCCATGTTCCATCCATGTCCAATGGGTGATGGAATGTTGGCCGTGATTTATCATCTTGGTTCCAGATCATGACCTGGTAGTTGACTCTCTTCATTGTAGGTACGAAAGCACTTCTTATAGGCGGTAACTTTTCCCAGCTCGTCTGTTTCTTAGAAAACATAGACCAGCGCAACTCTGCAAGTTTAGTTATACTGGTTCTGGGCTGATAGACTTGGCAAATGATTGCTTCCAGTTTATCCAGTACCTGTTCAGGAATTTGTTCTTGTGTTCCTAGTGAATTAAGTGCCAAAAGGGTGTCTTTAGTCGTTGTACTGAATGCTTTCCAGTATAAAATTTTACCTTTCCCTGACAAAGTACCTGTGCAATCAGATCCAGACAAGGCGTGAAATGCAGGCATTGCAGAAGCCTTCAATGAGCCTAGTGATAGGAATATCTCTGCAATTGAAATAATGTCTTTAGAAGTAGGCACAAAGTAAGACTCAGGGGGGAGTTTTGGATACCTTCTTATAGCAAGAATCAAAACATCTGTGTTCTGTGCAAATATATAGAGTTTTGTAGCTCCTCTTTCTGTGGCATTGATGGCATGAAGAATGATCTTCGTGTCTGCCTCTTCTTGTGTACTACGAAGACAGTCCAAAGAACAATGTGAGGCGGCCACTTCTGTACGTCACGCCACTGCAGTCTTTTTTGGTCATTTGTGCATGCTGAAGCATTTTTTGAGCTAGGTAAGCAGTTAATTCATCTTTGGTGCTAATGTGTGAAAGTATCATAGCTTCTTCATAGTAACATTAGCTATGTTTGTGCTATCCATGATTTTATAGTGGGTTGGCGCAATCACCTGGAGCTTCGTTTGCCTTGTCATACTCTTGATTGAGTTTTCTTTGTATGTGTCAAACACTAAGTGTATATTTCATTATACTCCAAGTACTTCTTTTGAATATTTTTGGTGAATGCTTCAGCCAGATCTTTGCATGTCTGAATGCCTTGTGACTTATCCAAAGCTTGTAGCTCTGCCATGCCATCAACAATTGCAACAGAGAAGGTCCTTTCATGTGGAGTATTGGTAATTGCTGTTGTTGGACTTGTTTGTATGCTGTTTGGGCTGCTGCTTTGCGGTGGTGGTGGTGGTCGTGGCGGTGGGATCGACTTCAAGATTTCGATCAGTTTGCTTTTTTGCTGGCAAAGGTGAATAGTTCCATCATCATTAAACAGTGATCGTGGTACAGCAGAGAATTCATAGAGCCCTAATGTCTCACGTAAATCTACTTGACGCTGTGATCTGCTTACAACAAGTAGTCGGGCAAATAGTGATCTCTCTGCTCTTAACTCTGTAACAGTACCAGCCACATTCATTTTTAATTTCTTCTTGGCGCTTGGACACAGATTTAGTTTGTTCTTCTCGATAAGATCCCATGAAGTCATGGTGCTAGATTCAGAGATGAGTCTCTGTGTTTTGAACTCATCATGCAATCTAATACCAAGAGCATGGAGCTGACCAACAGCTTTTGTAATACTTTCACTAAAAACTGCCTTCGTTGAAATGTTAACAAATTCAGGTCCATCATATGAAAATGGATTTCCAGTCCGTTTAAGTTCAATTTGCAATTTGTTTATTGCAATATCATCCCTGTTTACTGCTTCTTTAGAGTCATAATGATGTTTGTGTGATGCTACTTGCTCTGGTATCCCTGCCATGCTTGATGTCTCTTCAGATATATGGTCAAGTACTGGCGCTGTTAAAAAATAGCGTGCAAGTGCCCTAGGGTGTTGTGTTATGCCCACTAAACCTCCACTAACCTTCAAAGCTTTGTTTTGATGTTCAAGTGCTTCATCAGCTTCAAGAGCGCAGAATGGAATATTACTTTTCCTCACAACCCAGTTTCCTTTTTCAAACTCTTCCCATATTGCAGGATCAAATTCCTTGAAAGTACTCATTTCTGCAAGATAGTATGCCATCATCCCAGAGTAATTATGTAAATTTAATGCAAAGAAGTACCCAACGATTGCTTCCACTGATGAAATGTGTGCATTCCAGTCACCACTTCTTATAGACCTTATTACTTGCAACAAAGATTCTACCATTGCCATGTATTCCCGCATCATTTTAAATGTTGGGTTAGACTGTCCTTGAACATTGTCAAATTCCTTCATTTTTTCAGAGATCTTACATTTCTCGATGGTTGCCAGTAGGTTTTGAATATCGTAGCTTTTGATACATTTGGTTTGTAATTCTCCAACCTTATTAAGAATTTCTGCACATGGATGCTTCTTGAAGAACACTTCTAGGTAGCAGTCATACAGTGCAACAAGTGTGCGTTTGTGAGCTTCTTCAGCACGTCGAATATGTTTGCCCGTGATGATTTGTTGCACAGTACTCTCACTGTACCAGACGTCCCACATTTCAGGAATACCGGATCCATCAATAAAAGTGCCAATAGCACGAAGGAATGCCATACATATGTGCAGTTCACCAGGCCGTAAAACAAATCGATCACGAAGACACTGTTGAGACATTATTAGTTGCTGCACAGGACGGTAGAGACCCAAATCTAATGTCACAACACATTTTGAATCTGTTCCACAAATATGTTTTGTTAAATTTTCCAGATATGTCAAGAAAGTCAATCAAATTGAACGATCTGTTGGGGTAGCTGGTATGATTGGCAGAACACATATGGAGTTATTTGCTTCGGCACTTCTTGCAATGTTGCATTGAAAACAGTCCAGGATGGAACACACGCAGGATAAGATCTTGTTTTCTTAGGTTGATTTTGGGAATCTGTAATCATTGCATCATCATCCGTCCTGCTTGCAGATTCTGTGCTCGCAACATTCACAGTAGTAGAATTTGCTATACTTCCAGTTTTGCATAGACACCACGCCAAGTCTACTTCTTTAAATTATTTCAAATCCTTAGCTATTCTGTTAACATCAGATTCCTTAAAAACTGTAATCTTTGGCTTTAGGAGCTTTGGGCCATTGTAAGAGATGAAGTCTGTCATGTAGTAGGGTAGTTTCTGTAGTGAACGATTCAGCATGCTTGCATCGTACAATGTTATGGATTGGGATTCATCTTTGTCATGACATTCTTGATAACAAGTCATCACAGTTGCATGAAGGAAGAGAGAGAGAGAGCGAGGGAGAGAGACAGACAGACAGACATTTAAATTCGTCAGCACATAAACACATGAAATAGGTTCAATTTCTCATCACTCACGTAATATACATGCAAACATTCACACAAATATTCTGTATTATCTATCTAGGCCTAGGACTATTTTGGATTAAGGAACTTAGTTTTGAGCTGCAATTTTTTAGTGAATCACTCAAACATTTATGGACAGCAATGTTATTATTATCTAAAAAAACAAGGTAGACGATTTCCATTTGAATGAAAATCCATCCTTGAATTTTATTTGGATGGATAAATAAATATCACAAATTCACAAAAACAGGCTATGTCTCAACTGGTGTGCAACCTACAGCAGACTGAGAAAAAGTCGTTATTTTCCCTCTATTAGTCCAGCCGTAGGCCACCCCCCCAGTCGAGACAACTCCGCCCATTTCTGTGACGTAATACCAGTGGGAGGAGCCGATTTCCTGAACGTATAACACTAGTGATGTAATTGCATATCTGTACTATAAATATCTTTAAAATGAGACCTTAAAAATTCAAATTGGTCCATAAATAACGGAGATATTGAAGATTTTTTAAATTTCTTTGGCTGCCATCTTGATGACATCATCAATACTACACGCCACGCACTATAGAGTTACACCATGGAAATTATTCATCTATAGGTAGTTTCTGATGAAACAAAACCAGTCCCGCCTTTTCATCACTAAACCTGCATTTGTGGGCGCTGAGTCCAAATCTGCCTTGGTTTGTGTGTATCATCAATGGTTTCAGAGATAATCCATTTTTCATGTTTTACCAGTATAATGTTATTATGGGCGCAACAATATCAGAATAATCATGAATTGTTGAGAACAATCCGGATGTTCGTTGACAGTTTCTTGTTCTAGAAATTGACCGAAACTTCCACTGTGCTATATAAAGAAGAGCGCAAAGTCTGAGAAGTCAGTAAGTGTGAGCACACAAAGAAAGCAGGTTGTTTGTCTGATAGTTACCAGCACTGAGGTACTGTGTTTCTGTGCTTCTCTGTGCTGACGATTTGAGTGTTATCGATCCTGTTTTATTACGAACATTATTTCAGTGTTGTGAATACATCTTTTTTATGGAATCTGTAATCTGTTGCAGATTTAATAACTCTTCTCTCTATATCTGCAGGTTATGATTAATGTAGTACAGTTTGGTAAAGAGAATGGCAACTAGAGCTTGTAAACACTCGCCGGATATATTCTGCTACGTTTGTCGATATTACATAGGCCCAAAGCAAGTATCGCACAAGATTGTGAAAGGCACCAAGTTCTGGATCGCGTATCGGCTCTATTTTGGTATGCCTATGGGTGACCAAGATAAGCCCTGGGCACCCCATGTGATCTATGGGAGCTACCGCTCCACACTTGAAGGGTGGCTGTGGGGAGTACCCAAGGCAATGCCTTTTGCGGTACCCAGAATATGGAGATAACCAAAGAGCCACCACGACGATTGCTACTACTGCATCGTAGATGTTTCTAAGTAGAGGAAAGTTAAAGGAAGGCAGACTCTTCAGTATCCAAGCATAGCGTCGTCCATAGCTCCTGTACCACATGGCGAAGGTCTTCCAATACCACGTCCACCAGAACAGGTATCTATCCATTACTTTACCTTCTGTATTTACAGAGTGTGGGTCATTATGTGTCGATTTTTCTTAGTGCTGATGCTCTTCTACATATATAGCTATGCCTATATTTTGTTTCTTTGCTTTGCAGGTTGAAAATGAGGATGCAGCTAGCTCATCTGAGATGTCGGCTGGTGAGGACAGTCATGATGAAGAATATACAGTAACTTTCAGTACAAACCCTCACTTTCCAAATCAGAGGGAATTGGACGACTTAATTAGAGATTTGGGTCTGACGAAATCAGGGTCTGAGCTTCTGACCTCCAGACTCAAGAGTGGAATTTGCTTGGAGAAGACTGCAAGAGCACTGTATACCGAAAGCGGCATGAAGAGTTTGCAAGGTTCTACGATGTCAATGGCTCTCTCTGTTATTGCAGCGAGGTTAATGGTCTATTCACAGCTATTGGGTTAACACATATACCCTCAGAGTGCGCCTGTTTATTGACAGTTCAACTCGGAGTTTAAAAGCTGTTCTACTCCACAATGGGAACAAATATCCATCTATACCAGTCGCACATTCTGTTCAAATGAAAGAGGACTATGAAAATGTCAAACAACTGCTCACTCAAATCAGGTATGAACAATATAACTGGGACGTGTGTGGTGATTTCAAAATGATTGGTTTCCTGTGAGGTTTACAAGGAGGGTTTACTAAATATTCATGTTTTCTTTGCCTGTGGGATAGCAGGACTTCAACTGAGCACTATAAAACAGTTCAGTGGCCTCCACGTGAAGGACTGCAACCAGGAAAGTACAATGTACTCAGGGAACCTCTTGTGAAGCCTGACATAGTTCTGCTACCACCTCCCCATATTAAGTTGGGTCTAATTAAGCAGTTTGTAACTGCGTTAGATTTTGGAGGGGACGTTTTCCAACAGATTCGGGTCATGTTCCCTAAACTCTCTGAGGCCAAAGTCAAGGCTGACATCTTTGTAGGACCACAAGTCAAGGCGCTGTTGAATTCAAAGAACCTTGAAGCCAAGATGACTCCGATCGAAAAAGAGGCTTGGTGTGCTTTCCGTGATGTGGTTCGTGGGTTTTTAGGCAACCATAAAGCACCAAACTATAAGGAGTTAGTGTCAAACTTGATTAAGTGCTATGGCAAAATGGGGTGCCGTATGTCTTTAAAATTACACTATCTACATTCACATCTAGACCTTTTTCGTGATAACCTGGGCGATGTGAGTGAAGAACATGGCGAAAGATTCCATCAAGATATTCAAACGATGGAGAAAAGGTACCAGGGCCATTGGGATGCTTCCATGATGGGAGACTACGTATGGTCGTTGATCAGAAAGGATAAGAATGTTCATACGCGGAAGTCGCGTTCTTCAGTGCATTTTTAAGGAACGCACACTGCATAACGAGGCTTGTTATTGTCTTATCAGTTCTCCTCATTATATATATTATATCCTTTGCACCATTTTGGGTTTGTCAAACAATTAAAGCTCAATAACATTAATTTCCAATAGTGTATTTATTTTCAGAAAATATTTATGTTAGCCTTCTTTATATACTTTGCCATATGAAAAGTGTGATAACCTATATTTTTGAAACGGTTGATGATAGAGCAAAACCAATATCATTTTTTGGAATCAGCTCCCCGAAATCATTAAGAAACGACAGAAAAATTACAATGAACAGGAATTTTTTTAAATTTTGTTACCCAGTGTATTTCGTCTAAATAAACAGACTGATGTAATGGTGTTTTATTTCATTCTTTTGGTTGTGTATATAAAAAAGCTATTATTATTTAACTATATGTATACCAAATGGCTGGTTAGGCCTTCTAAACCGACTGACGGATTTCTGACCCAACTGTCAAGAATATCTGAATATAGGTCTTCTACGTCAACTGGCGGGTTAAGCCAACTGGCGGATTAATCCAACTGTCGGATAATGCCAACTGGCGGAAAGCCAACTGTCAAGAATATATACTTTAATTAAATAAATAGCGCAATCTGGCAACTCAACCCTAATAATATAAACCTGAACAAGCGATTTACGCCTTCTAAGAAGCCTTCTAAGCCAACTAGCGGATTAGGACCTTATAAGACAGCTGGCGCTCGGATGAACTCTCATTATGCGTCTGGCAGGAGCCAGGCGAACACCCCTCTCTCCTTCTTAGGTTAAGGCTGAGGTTAGGTTTCCTTTGGGGTTGAGGCCGTCCCAACTTCTCCCCCAAAGATCCTCCTCCTTTCTCTCCCTCTCTTAGGTTAGGTATATCCCTTTGGGGGTGAGACCGTTCTACCTTCTCCCCAAAGACGTTATGGGAGCTCCCCCAACAAGCTGGGGGAGTTCCCCTTGATTGCAGCTTGGGGGCTAACCCCTCCCCCTTTGCAACATTGATCAACATTTGCAATTGCATTGCACTATAATCTTTTGCGGTCCTACTACTAATGTGTACTGTCGATTCCATAATTAGCGCAAAATGATTCCACTTCTGGCTGCAGTGATGAGGAAGTGGTGAACTTCTGACGAAGGGTAGGGAAAGATGATGGCGAAAATGTATGCATTGATTTCAATATACTTCGATTCTTCATAAATCTTTCACTTAAAGCAGTTGTTATCTTGTCTACCACGACATAAAATGTTTCTCGCTTCCACTTTTCCTCCCGATTCTTTGTCGCGTCATCACTTGCTCTCTCACCATCCATCTTCTTTCGCCTGCCGAAATCATTAAGAAACGACAGAAAAATCACAATAAACAGGAAATTTTTCAAATTTTGTTATACCTTCAAAGTCAACGTCACATCGGAAGTCATGGTATTTTTCGTAGGTCAAGGTCCGTTATTTGTCGTGGTATTTTCTTGTCTGCTCCATAACTTTTGAATAACTGAAGGGATTATGATACTTTGCACATATGTTACATACCATTTGTTACATACCATTTGTTACATACCATATGTTACATACCATTTGTAATGGCACACCCCGTAAGTCATACTCCAAGGTCACGCTCACAGCCAGGTCAGAGTGTTTTTCGTTTCTGCTCCATAACTTTTGAATAAATGAAGGGACTAGGATGATACTTTATACAAATGTTATCCACCACTAGATGATTTGCAATTGCCCATCTTATGGGTCATTTCTTCAAGGTCAAGGTCACAGCAGGGTCAGAGTGTTATATATAATTAAGATAATTATAGATACTTAAATAGAAGTAAACTAGCAAAAGATCGGCGCTACGCGCCGATTTTGCTAGATCTGCGGTGCTTGGACCTTCGACCCAAACTGAATTGTGGGCCTACGGCGTATTTTATTTTGAACATCAATAGCCCTTTATCTGGATATCGTTCCCATTCCTCTCACCTTGGGCCTCAGTAATTGGGGTGCCTGTGGCCCTCCAATTACTGGCGAACCAATTATTCGGTCAATAAAACTACAGAAAAGAACGCAGCCATGAAAATCTAAAACTTCACAAATCTTGATACGATGAACTCGTATGTGAAGCTCAAGATTTTCATGACTGCGTTCTTTTCTATAGTTTTATTGACCAAATAATTGAACCGACAGTAATTGGAGGTTCGCAGGCCCCTAATTACTGGGGGTTCAATTATTTGGTCAATAAAACTATAGTCATGAAAATCTTAAGCTTCACAAATATTGACACAATGTGAAGCTCAAGATTTTCATTGCTGCGTTCTTTTCTATAGTTTTATTGCGGTGCTGGGGGCCCTCGGGCCCAGTAATTGGTGGGGGGGGGGTCACACATATATTTTCGTTCATTACTCATCACCCCGATCCACCATACGAAGTTTGGTCGAAATCGGTTCAGAAACGTAAAAGTTTTTTCTGGGGACAGACAGGCAGACACATTTTTGCTAAATTATAATAGTAATGATGCCCGATTAGGTTAATTAAATGGCCGGTTAGGTCAACTGAATGTCCGATTAGTTTAATTGAATGCCCGGGTACGTTAATTGAATGCCCGGTTAGGTTAATTGTACACCCTTGACGATTGGTTAGGTTAAGTCATGATATTTTCGTTAAAGCCAACGAAAATATCACGACTTAACCTAACCAATCGTCAAAGGCGTACAGATGACCTAACCTGGCATTCAATGAACCTAACTGGGTATTCAATAATAGCGGAGCGACCCGGCGTTGCCGGGGTGGATGTTGAACGCTATATATATATATATATATATATATGCCCGGTTAGGTAAACTGAATGCCCGGTTAGGTTAATTGAATGCCCAGTTAGGTTAATTGTACACCCTTGACGATTGGTTAGGTTGTCATGATATTTTCGTTAAAGCCAACGAAAATATCACGACTTAACCTAACCAATCGTCGAGGGTGTACAGATGACCTAACCTGGCATTCAATGAACCTAACCGGGTATTCAATAATAGCGGAGCGACCCGGCGTTGCCGGGGTGGATGTTGAACGCTATATATATATGCCCGGTTAGGTAAACTGAATGCCCGGTTAGGTTAATTGAATGCCCAGTTAGGTCAACTGAATGCCCGATTAGGTTAATTAAATGGCCGGTTAGGTCAACTGAATTAAAGGTTATAGACTTTTTGTTAAAAACAGAATAGGTAGGCGAGGAGGCGGTGTTATGTTGTATATCAAAGATAATATTGCGAACGTTTTAGAAGTAAAGCACTCAATTCCAGAACCGATAGATTCGACTATAGCAGAACTTAAATTGAACGATTTCAAACTTCTTGTTGCGGTTATATATAGGCCCCCTAATCAAACAGCTGATACGGACGAAGCGTTATATCGTGAACTAAAGAGAATAATCGGTAGTGAGCAGGCTTTAGTTATGGGTGACTTTAATTGCGCCAACGTAAATTACGATACAATGCAGGGAGACGCGGAAGGTAATCGTTTAGTTAATTTTCTCGAGGATAGCTTTCTTATTCAAAAGGTTGGGGAACCTACGAGGTTGGACAGTATTTTAGATTTAGTAATAACTACGGATGATAGGCTAATTACTGATCTTCAAGTAATAGAACCGTTGAGCAATAGCGATCACAATATGGTAGAGTTTGTCCTCTCAGTAAGTCACTCGAAACCAACTAACTCGACTAAAATTCCTAACTTCCAGCACGCAGACTTTAGTAAATTTCGAAATAAATTGTCACACGTCAATTGGGAAAACGTAATGGGGAACTCCAACGCAAAACTAATGTGGGAATCGTTCGAAACAGTATTTAGGACTATAAATGAGGAATGTGTACCGTACAAAATTAAGCGTGCGAAAGTAAACAACAAGCCCTTGTGGTTTACTTCTAGAGTAGGAGACATTATAAAGAGTAGAGATAGGGCTTATAGGCTATAAGTGCGATAAAGACAATTTGTGGTTACGAAACAACTACATATCTCTAAGGCGTGAAGCGAAAAGTGTAATAAAAAAGTCCAAGCGCGAATTTGAAATCTCCATAGCTCGTGACGGTAAAGAAAACCCCAAGCGATTCTTTCAATACGTCAATAATAGAAATCCAGTAAAAAGTGTCTTGGTCCATTAAAAATGTAAACGGAGATCTAGTTTCTGAAAACAAGGAAATGGCTACCTTGCTAAACGAATTTTTTACGTCAGTTTTTACTATAGAAGATGTAACGAATATCCCTACGGTCATAGACATAATACCTTTTGATAATGGTAATATTTTGGATAATATTGGTTAGTGAAGGGGAGTAATGCGCTATATTGATAAAATGAAAACGCGTAAATCACCGGGCCGGATTCCATATATCCCATACAACTAAAAGAATTAAAAGATAGCATTGTTGTGCCGCTAACAAAGATTTTTAATGCGTCTATTTCTGAGGGGTGCGTACCAGATAATTTCAAGTTAGCAAACGTAACACCTATCTTTAAGAAAGGCGATAAAGGTGCGGCGGGAAATTATAGGCCAATCAGTTTAACGTCTGTTGTAGGTAAGCTACTGGAATCAATAATTAGGGATCGTATAGTCGAACACTTAGAATTCATAAGCTAGTTAGAAATACGCAGCACGGATTTAGGCGAAACAAATCTTGCTTAACTAATCTTTTAGAATTTTTCCAAAGCGTGGTTGACGTTTACGATAGACATCGGGCGGTTGATGTAGTGTATTTAGATTTTCAAAAAGCGTTTGACACCGTGCCGCACAAAAGACTCATTGAAAAAACTAAGGCTCATGGAATCAGGGGTGTAGTAATAAATTGGCTAGAAGAGTGGTTGCGAGGCAGGAAACAGAGGGTGGTCGTTGATGGAGCGGAGTCGTGTTGGGCTAATGTAGCGAGTGGCGTTCCTCAGGGTTCTGTATTGGGCCCCTTGCTTTTTCTTATATATATTAACGATTTAGATGTCGGCCTAGTCAGTACAGTTTCAAAGTTTGCGGATGACACGAAGCTGGGTGGTAGGGCGATTAATGACGAAGATAGAGGTAAAATTCAGGAAGATCTGAATAAAATCGTTGATTGGTCAGTCACATGGCAAATGAGATTTAACGTTGATAAGTGCAAAATTTTGCATATAGGTTCGCGTAACGGTAATTTTGCGTATAGTATGTCAGGGAAAGATTTAACAAGCGTAGAGCAGGAAAAAGATTTAGGAGTTATAGTCACTGGTGATTTAAAAGTAGCGAAACAAAGTACAGCAGCGGTCAATAAGGCGAACAAAGTGTTAGGTTTTATAGCTCGAAATTTTGAGTACAAATCGCGCGATATTATAGTTCCACTTTATAAATCATTAGTTAGACCCCATTTGGAGTACGCGGTCCAATTTTGGAATCCGCATATGCGCAAAGATATAGACAAAATCGAAAGAGTTCAAAGACGAGCAACTAAGATGATTCCGTCGCTTAGGTCAAAGTCGTACGAGGATAGGCTTAAGGAGTTAAAATTGACAACACTCGAGACTAGGAGGTTAAGGGGTGATCTAATCCAGGTTTTCAAAATTATGAATGGGTTCGATAACGTAGATAGAGATAGCTTTTTCGAAATATCTCAATATAATAGGACTAGAAATAACGGGTGTAAGTTGACAAGTAGAAGGTTCGAGACAGCAGTTGCGAAAAACTTTTTTACGCATAGAATAGTAAATAGCTGGAATAGTTTGCCGGTAGAAGTAATTAGTAGCACGTCTATAAACATGTTTAAAAATCGATTAGACGCATATGTTGATAGAAAGGGTATAGTTTAAGGTAGTAAAATTAAGGCTTTGGGGATAGATCCCACAGCTCAACACAAGTGTTGTGGGATATAGGGAGGCAGCGTCTTGGGTTAGGGGATACTCTCTGTCCTTACACACCCCATTTAAAGAGATTCCTCTGCCGAGCGGTGCCCCCCATAGTACTGTGAGGTATTGAAAAACTCATGATCTTCACTTGCCCCACAAACACCTTTAAATGGGAGACCCAAAATGGGTGCACACACATTTCTACATTACTGTACAGTCTTTACAGCCACACCTACACTTTTCTCGTAAGTGTATATATTGTAATGTATATGGTTGTAAATTTTGACTTGGTCCGCAATCGATATGGACCGTGACTTGATGGATACCGTAATGAAATTGACTGGATTCTTTGGATCTGATATATTTGCATGTCCTTATAAATAGATATAGAGTGTAACATATTTGTGGATAGTAGTCTATTATGACTTGATCCTCTGGATCCAGAGATTCTATCTTTAGTTTTAAATCGATAATGATAACACTGGGGAACAAATTTCAACTTTTTGTCTATTGAATTAGATTTGACAGTTAGTTCTAGGTAATTTGGGTGCGCTGAGCACGAATTTTACTCGGTTTTGCTCTATCAGGTCCTGATTTTGCTCAACACCCCTCCTCTTTCGTCGTATTCATAAAAAGGTTTTTTTCTCAATACTCGCTAAGTCTTTTTGCAGTTACACATTATGCAACTAGGTTTTTATCTAGGTATTTGTACCTATTGTTATGGTATTGTTGTATTATGTATATTTTTATATGTAACACCCTAAAAATATTTTTAATTTTGTCATTTTTAACCCATTTTAATATTAGTAAATTAAGCTAAAAATATCATAGAATTCTAAAATTTTCTCGAGCGTTCCTGTTCTCTGTAGAGTATTCTAGAGGGACAACTAAAATATATAAAAGCGACTCGTTTCCAGAGTTAATCAGTCAATTCAATCAGTCAGTCAGTCAGTCAGTCAGTTGAGTTAGTTAATTAAGTTTGGGCATTAACATAATTTTGAATTGGCATATGATTTAGTGAGTAATTTTGTCATCGTGATTTAATATAGTTGATTTAATTAGACGTAATTTATATTGTACCTACTCATCCGTGTTTCTAGTTTAATTTCATAGATTGTAAGTACCTATTTCATAATAAGTACCTATTTAAACTAATTTTTGTGTTTATATTTCAGATTTTCTTAAATTTATATGAATTAAGGGCTTTAAATACCTTTACAAATTGGCAGAACAATCAAGCAATATGTCATCAAGCACTAGAAAGTTCAAATGCAAAAACAACCCTGATTCCTTCTGTTATATATGTGGAAATTTTACACTTCCACATCAACGAGCAAATATAACTGACTTCGTAAAAAGAGCTTACTTAGCTTATTTTGGCATAAAACTGGGGGACCAAGATAAATCGTGGGCTCCACATAAAGCCTGCACTATATGCATTGAAAGACTGCGACATTGGACGAAGGGTTCGGATTCAAAAATACCTTTTGGAGTTCCGATGGTAAGTTTATGATTTCATAAAACTACGTAATTTAATCACTAGTATACTGTAACTTACCTAAATGTAATTGTAACTTAGGTACATAAACAAAAATTTACAGAAAATGTTTATAAGAATCTCAAATATTGCATAAGGTTGAAACACATAGAAATGTTAAATGTTTGGGTGATAACTTTTGATAAAATTCATAAAAACAAGTCTCTCGTCGCTTTTGTTAACGCTTTACAATTTTTTTTCCATATCAGGTGTGGCGAGAGCCTACTAACCACGAGACCGATTGCTACCTTTGCTTTGTCAAGACTTCGGGCTTCACTAAGAAAAATAAACATTGTATCGAGTACCCAAATTTCGACACCGCGATACGACCTGTGCTACATTCAAATGAGATCCCCATTCCAAAATTTAAGGGTCTGCCAACTCAAGAATTAGTTGAAGATGTTCCTGAAAATATTGTTATGCACTTTGAGGAGTCAGACACCGATTTTGACCCCAGCGTATTTGAAAGTCAAAACGATCCGCAAAAGTTTAACCAGGCCGAGTTGAATGATCTTGTAAGGGATCTAAATTTGCCAAAAAAGGCTGCGGAAATTTTAGCTTCAAGACTTAAAGAGAAAAACTTGCTTACTTCAAACACATACATTTCATTTTACAGAAAAAGAGAAGAAGAACTTGTTAAATATTTTAGAACAGAGGATAGTTTAGTATATTGCTGCGACATAGTTGGTTTGTTAAAGAAGATGGGGGTTGAGTCTTACGATGCAAATGATTGGCGCTTGTTTTTAGACAGTTCGAAAAGAAGTCTTAAGTGTGTGTTGTTGCATAATGGCAATCTATACGGCTCGATACCGATTGGGCACTCAACAAAATTAAAAGAAAAGTATGAACATATAGAAAAGGTTTTAAATCTTATCAAATATAGGGAGCACGAGTGGATCATATGTGTTGACTTAAAAATGGTTAATTTTCTGCTAGGACAACAAGGAGGGTATACTAAATATCCCTGCTTCCTTTGCTTATGGGACAGCAGAGCCAAGGAAGAACATTATTTCAAACAAATCTGGCCAGCACGAACATCACTTACTGTCGGAGAAAAAAACGTAATTAATCCACCTTTAGTGAGCAGAGATAAAATCATATTTCCTCCTCTGCATATAAAACTAGGCCTCATTAAACAATATGTAAAAGCTTTAGATACGAACGGCGAGTGTTTCAAATACATAACTTCAAAATTTCCAAGTTTAAGTTATGAAAAAATCAAGGCGGGAATTTTCGACGGTCCACAAATAAGAACAATGATTAAAGACAGCAATTTTCCTAATGTCATGAATGAACGCGAAAAAAATGGCTGGTTCTCATTCGTGGACTTGATAGAAAACTTTTTAGGCAATTATAGGGCAGATAACTACGAAGAAATCGTAAAAAAACTTTTAAGGGACTACAAAGAGTTAGGTTGCAATATGAGCATAAAAATGCATTTTTTGAATAGCCATCTTGACCAATTTCCAAGGTGATGTAAGTGACGAACAAGGGGAGAGATTCCACCAAGATATCAAAATTATGGAGGAACGGTACCAAGGCCGCTGGGATTCCCACATGATGGCTGATTACTGCTGGTGCTTGAAAAGAGACCTGCCATCAACAAGCAAATACGCTAGAAAGTCTTACAAAAGAAAATTTTTGCCACAGTGAAAGCTTCATATCTGTTTGTTTTTTTATTTTAAGTCATTTCTATCGTTATAATGTAATTTTACTGTAGTTTGAACTGCTTGTATTCATGAAACTTGAAAAAAAAATTTAACACATGACTTAATTTTTTAGTCCTAATTTGAAAAATCTGGAAAATGGCACATAGGCTGTCGACAAGAATCAGGACCTGATAGAGCCAAACCGAGTTGAAATTCGTATTCAGCGCACCCAAATTACCTAGAATCAAGTGTCAGATATCATTCAATAAAATACGTGTTGCCCAGTGTAATTATTTAGTTTCGTAAAAATTGGTCGTTGCCAATTTACCGGCAGTTTTTACATAAATTTCTTATGTTCTTGTGGTTCGGAACCCACGTAAAATTGTAGGTCCCCTCCGCCACCACGGAGGACATACACAATACACGAACACAGTTAGGTAGACCAGCCATGAGTGGATCCTAGGGTCTTTGTTGGTCTGAAACATTATAACATTATAACATTAATTGAATGCCCGGGTACGTTAATTGAATGCCCGGTTAGGTTAATTGTACACCCTTGACGATTGGTTAGGTTAAGTCATGATATTTTCGTTAAAGCAAACGAAAATATCACGACTTAACCTAACCAATCGTCAAGGGCGTACAGATGACCTAACCTGGCATTCAATGAACCTAACCGGGTATTCAATAATTTTACCATAGGTTTCGTAATGATCTTGATGACGTCATTTAATGTTCTAAAATTAATTATTTAATTGCTATTTTCTTACAGCGACAGGCATAATGATATTTGGATACCTAATAGAAATTTTGTAATATTTTAAAGTGGGGAAAATAAATAATTTTCTAAAAATGATCTTCAATTATAAAAGCGCATCTAATCAGATAACTTAATTAACGTATTTCTATGACAACTAAAAAATAGAATGATAAATCAATATCCTATCAAACTGTTTGTATATACGTAAAATTATTTGTACAAAAGCCACAGTAATAAAACGCACAAAAGTCACGGTAAATAATTTCGAGTGTGGCTCGTTTAACTTTAAACTCGTGTTTATTTAAATTGCCCGTTTTAATTATGTATTTTTTTGTATTGAATCGATAAAGAAATCTTTTGTGAACTGAAAAATGTTAAAATTATAACAAATATCAAAATATTTTGTATAAGAAATCATTGAATTTTAAAAATATCAAAATATTTTGTATAAAAATCATTGAATTTTAAAAATGTATGTTTGTTTTTAGTTTTTTGCAAAAAGTTCTTTATGAATTTTAAAAATATATACTTTTTCAAATTGAATCGATAAATAAATCTTTTGTGAATCGAATGATATTAAATGTTTAGTAAATATTGAATTATTTTGTGCCAAAATTATGATTAAAAATTAAAAATTAAAAAAATGCGTGTACAGGCATGGGAAGAATTGTACCCCTAAAAGGGGGGAAGGAATTATGTTAGTGAATTTTTTTTAGCATGGCCACTGCACAATAAAAAGACGCATCGAATGGTGAAAATCGCATTATTCTACACCAATTGTAGCGACCTGTAGGTGTGCGCAAAAAAACTGTTATATATATATATATATATATATATATATATATAGGCTTCATTTCTGAAATAGTATATTAGATAGCGGTTTTGCAATATTCGCTTTACATTTTATCAGAACGTGGCACTCCATGTGTCTGGCTGGCCCTGGCGCTGAATTGTCTCGCATCTATCATAAGGCCGTAATTACATCTCTTTCCGTGAACTCGAAGTCCATTAATAGGTTTGAGTCGGAATTTGTTCTTGGTTAATTTGTATCTATGTCGATATACAGGGCTATTCAAACTGATTCACCTGATTTCAAATGAGAATATTTTTTAATGTTACAAATACAGAGTGATTTGTGATACATCAACCAAAATAAAAACTGTTTAAATTTTGTCTCTCACCTCATAAATGCTCTATGTGACTTCCCCTAGTTACACGAGCAACGTCGACACGATAGTCGAATTCCTCCCATACTCACTCCAGCATGTCCGTTGTCACTGACTCTATGGCAGTAACAATGCGAGTTCGGAGCTCATCCAAAGATATGGGCAATGGTGGCATGTACACAGTATCCTTAACGTACCCCCAAAGGAAGAAGTCGCACGGTGTAAGATCCGGCGACCTAGGGGGCCGAAAACTGCAACACACAAAATGCCTTCTGCTGTGTAATTGCCATTTTCACACTGACTGTTTGTTGCTAGGCTAGGCCACGGCGTGACTTTGGAGCCCTCTCGCGGTGATCTTGTAAAACTAGGAGATTTCCTCTTTCATGTGGTGTATGCCCAGTTAATGCACGGTTGATAGGTACGGAAGTATTCTCAGTTGAAATCGGATGAATCATTTTAAATAGCCCTGTACATATAAGGCTTCATTTCTGAAATAGTATATTAGATTTAATTTTTTAGTTCAGTTTCAGTCTACATTTTAACTTTATTTTAACATTTTTTGGAATGGACACCAATTCAGATAGAGGCTGGAACCTCCTCAATTTTACATTCATTTTAAGAATATATATACATATAAACAAGTTCATGGTGGTTTCAATCAAACAAACAAACAAACATATATTGATATTTAGTGAATGAGCACCAAGTAGTGAGATTTTAGATGTTAATGAAAGTTGCATAAAATGAGAAATCGAGAACAATACAATTATTATTACTGTAAATGTTTGAGAAAAATGCATTAAATCAAATATTTATACCATATAATCAATGACATGTTATCGCTGCAGTGCTTCGGGATAGACTATGTTGACTGTTTTGCCATCAGTACCCAAAATGAAAAGATTTTTACTGTCACCAACTCTTCAGCATCCAACATAAAGCTGGCCATGAAAAAAACATGGTTTCTGTAGGTTGAGGCCAACTACCTTAAGCGACTGGCCTTGAGCTTTGGTGATGCTCATGGCAAAACTTAGTCGAATTGGGAACTGGAGACGCTTGAATTGAAATGGCAAGTCCGATGGAATGATTGGAATTCGTGGAATGAAGACATCCTTTCCTGCTGCATGTCCAGTCATTATTGTGGCCTCAATGACATGCGCCCACAGCTTCTTTACAGCCAACCGCGTTCCATTACAAAGTGTTGGTGGGTCCATATTCCTGAGAAGAATGATAGGTGCACCAATCTTGAGCTGTATATTGCGTGGTGGCACACCTGGTGGCTCCAGAGAATTGAGAAATTCTGTTGGATAATTGACAGCATCGTTGGTGTCTGGAACAGTGCATCTCACCAGGTAACTGTAGGAGTAGGGTGTGTCAATTTTAGGGCGCAAAGTGAAATCTGGAGAAAGCAAGGCTCAAAGGAGAAGCCAAAGACATCCTCTGACTGAATTTTACTGCTTCTAAAATATTACAGCCTCTAGGTCAGATCAGAATAATGAGAATGATAATTTGAAAAATTACAAGAGTTTATATACTAATAATTTGGTGACAGCATTATTATTTAATGTTGACCTGTTTTGTTTTTTATTCTCAATAGGGTGAATTTTTGTTTTGCAAAATATTTGAAGATAAAGGTAAATTTTGGTCGTAACAGCATATTGGCAGATAAGCAAGATATTTGAAGATGAAGTCATATTTTTCTTTTAAACAGCATATTGACAGATCTAATGTTATTGTAAAAATGAACAATGAATAATCAATATTCATTTTTACATAAGAACCAAAATTGTTTAACGCGAGTTTGGATAAAAAATTTATTTGTAGCTTTCTATTTTCGTTTGTGTCACAACCCTACGATCTACCATTTCTATGGTTTAGTCGTATCCATTTTTCATTTTTCATTTTTCATTTGTTAGAATTTATTATAATTAATTATGATTGTCTTGCATCTCACCCTCGACCCTAGATTATGCATACACATTGCATATAACAGGATTGGAACCCGTAGTTGTACTTCTTAGTCATTAATACCCACTCTTTGTCTCTAATTCGTTCTTGTAAATCTTCCTAATAATGATTTGTACTATACGTACAAATTCAATAACTATGACGTCACATTTTCCCGTCATTAATTTCCCTTCATCATATCCTTAGTATTCAATGTATGAAAATTCTTTAACATCATAATAAAAACTGTACACTCTATAGAAGTCATTATTTATATGTTATGTAGTATATATATAACTATTATTCGACCATATCCCCCGCTCCCATACGTCCATATCTTATCTTGACCATTATCCTAAGTCAATTTTATTAAATATTCATTTTGCGTGTGAAATGCAAAACTTTATGCATTCGTTCGAAAACGCGCAAATACGTTCTCGTATTATTTTTGTATTATTTTTTTTTCAAGTGCGTTCACCCCTCACAAGATATTCATAAATGCTTAGATAAGTGATCGAATTCGCTAATCACAGCGAAATCGAACGCTTCTAAGATAAATATCTCCTCTCGCTCTGATTCAAATTTATAACATATTATAACATACTATAACATATTATGTTGTATATAAATACATACCGTATGTGCCCATGTACTTTGTATTATATTTCTAACATCTTAATTGTCTCTTAATATGAAACACTGTAAAAAACAAAAAGTTATAGTAACTGTTTAATTATAATTAACTGTAATACTTTAATTTAATACAATGTAATGTACTTTAATGAAACTGTACTTAATGATGTAATGTACTAAATGACGTAGTCAATGTACTTTAATGGAATTGTAGTTAACGATAATAAATGAATTAATTGGTAATTATAATCATAGTTATAGTAGACCAAAATTACAATGTACTCAATGTCCGACCCGACATTATGTCGCCATAAGGAATGTAGACTCGGCGATACTGTTATTATTATTTTTTATTATTATTTTTCCGTTGGGATAAATTTTGATGTGCTTTCTACTTTGCCAAATAATTAATTGATGACTTGTTCTTTTTAAAAATTTCTTAATCATTTTTAGATTTAGCTTAATAATGAATCCTGAGTAACTTTTGCCATGTCATGTTTTGTATACATTCTCTCTTCGTTATAAAAGATGAAGTCATGTCTTGCCTAAGCATTTAATTGTAAATCTTAAACCTTTAATTTTTATTCATATGCATATTTTAGTGTAAAGATGCATAGTTCAATTTCCACTTTTAGTTAACTTGGCAGATCATGATAACATCAGATCTGAAAATACACAATTTAAGATAAAAATATGGCTTCATCTTCAAATATCTTGTTTATTCGTTTAAACCTTACCACAGCTAAAAGATTTACTTTATTTTCAAATATTGTGCAAAAATAATGCAGCCTCTTCAACATTTAATAATGATGATGTTAGTAGAATCGGGGTATATAAACCCCACCAATTTCTTCCATGTTTATTCAGAAGCTAATTCAGAGGCTGAGCACTACCTGTACATTTTAGCAGTAAATTACAGTAAAAGATAGTCTTTATCTTATCCTTCGAGCCTTGCTCTCTTCAGAAGAACTTAGTCATTAAACTTTCCGGATACGCTATGAGAAGAGTCCGGAATCTTCAGAATTTTTAGTAAGTCTACCAAAGTCCTCCGAGCCACTATAGAAGAACTCGGAGAGTAATATAGAAGAAAACTACTGCAAGTCACACATCCGTTGCTGCCACCTAACTAGAACCCCCGTCGATTTCGAACCAACCCAGGCCATAGACGGAGGGGTTAACATTATCATGATTTGTCGAGTTAACTAAAAATGGAAATTGAAATATGCATTTTATTATGGATTAAAATTAAACATGCATATGAGCCAAAATTAAATGCTTAAAATTTAAAATTAAGTGTTAATTTAGAGTTTTGGCAAGTTATGACTTCATCTTTTACAACTAAGAGAGAATGTATAAAAAATGAATATTGCAGAATTTAACACGCTTACATGATTAAGCTTAATCTTAAACATGATTAGGTAATTTAAAAAAGAAATAATTCACCAATTACTTAGCAAAAATAAAATAGAAAGAGAATTTTAAAAATTTCCAAACTTGCAGTTTATATACAGTTGAGTGTCGAGTGTCACGCGAGTTTGGACTTTATATGCAAAAATGAATGTTAGAATTATTCATTTTTACATATATATTAATATATTATTTAGTATATTTCGTTGCTGGGTTCGAATCACAGTTTAAAATTAGATGTTATTCGAATCGTAATTTGACACTCCGAATTACAGTATCCTTCGAATTTTGGGATCATTTGTGATGCAATACTTTTTGTCATATCGTGATTCGATATTAACACTTACAAATAAGTGCTGTATTTCGATATATTATAATTATTAATTTAAGCTATTGTGCGATTCCATGTAGACGGCTTGATCTCGTAATATCGTCGTTTCTGGTGTAGCGAAAGGAGATGGGAAGGACGAGAGGTGGGGATAGCGAGAGGGAGAGTAAAGTATCCCACGTTTATGAAATAACCTAACTACTCTATTCCCTAAATTTAGGAATAGTGCATGAATAAAATACATAGTCGTCCTAGCATTACCACGAAAACTACAGTGAACAATATATATATTCTGCCATTGGTTTTAAAAAATTAGAAGTATTACTGTGATAACACCTGAGGGTGGGAGGAGGAAAGGGAGGGAGTGAAGGTGGGAACTGGGGTTTAAGAGGGACTGGGGTTTGAGAGGGACTGTGTTGTTGCCACATCTCGGTTAGGCTTGTGAAAAAAAGTAGCTACTAATTTTTTGCACTTACAGAAAAAAGCAACTGGTAGAAGTTATAAATATTTATGATTTTTTGTAACTAGTAAAAATTACAATTACTCGGCCAGAAAGTGTAACTAATTATTGTTACAGTTCCTCAAAAAAGGTAATGAATATTGAGTAACTAGTTACGCCACAGCCCTGCCAACTACATATGTAAATTTTGTAAGTCAGGTTAGGCAGATATAATGACACCCAATTATGGGTAGGTGAGGATCATAACCCTGCGAGGCTGGGTAATGACGCTCGAGGCAATTTTTGTTACTGATTTTCACTTAGTATATTTGTTTTATTTTATTTTTTAATTACACCATTGTATAAAATTTCATTGGTGGCCAACCATTTTTTGATGCGTGCCATTTTTAGGTTAGGTTTAATTCGGATGCGCCAAAAAAAAATTTGTGAAAAAATTACTAATAAAATATAATATAATATTTACCTTAAATAGAAATATAATGTGAAAAATATTTACCTTAATGACCTAGATGCGCCACTTCAAAGTACTTGATGCGCCACCTTTGGCGCAATGCGCCGCGGTTGGCCACCACTGGTATAAATCATTCTTTGTTTTGTATTTTTTAATAAAGTTTATTTACTTTTAGTCTCTTGTCTTGCTCCAATATTAGATTTACAAAAAGTGAGCGTCATTATCCTACTTTCACCTAACATATAAACAGGGAAGCGTCAGGGTAGGCTAATATAACTTGTGATGTTCTGCAAGGGTCTGTTTTGGAACCAGAATTTTTTGTAGTACATGTTAACGATCTT
The DNA here is from genome assembly GCA_023014485.1 of Bathynomus jamesi. Lineage (NCBI taxonomy): Eukaryota > Metazoa > Arthropoda > Malacostraca > Isopoda > Cirolanidae > Bathynomus > Bathynomus jamesi. The sequence continues at coordinate 190,688 of JAJOZX010006788.1, read as the reverse complement.
GATGTCAATTTATTGAGTAAAATTTCTAAATTTGCCGATGACACTAAAACTGTGGGAAAATCAATTAGTTTGCAGAGAGTGTAGCGCGATCTTAATAATTTAGTAATGGTCTAACAAGTGACAAATGAAATTTTACATACAGTAGATAAATGTAAAGTCCTGCATATAGGTTATCACAACAGTAAATTTAATTACACTTTGGAAAATAATGTGCTAAACGAAGCCTCTGAGGAAAAGGATTTAGGTGTTATTGTTACAAATTATTTATAGTTCTCAAAACACTGTTCAGTCGCGGACAGCAAAGTTAATAGAGTAGGCTACTCGGTTTTATTTCTCGAAATTTTTAATATAAATCTAAATACGTTGTTTTACCCTTATATATGTTTCCTGTTAGGCCTCATTTAGAATATGCTCTACAGTTCTGGTCACCCTATATCAGGGGTGTTTAAACCTGTGCACGCGGGCACATTTGTGCCCGCGAAGCCATTTCGGTGTGCCCGCGAGTAGCCCCCAGATAAGGTTTAAGAGACCGGTTAATAAAAAAATATTGCAATTAAAATCAGATAATAATATTTTTTGTGTTTTATGTATTTTTTATCAAAATATTTTTTTATGTGTGCCCGCCTGTGCTCCAGCATTTGGAAAATGTGCCCGCCTGCGAAAATGTTTGAGCACCCCTGCCTTATATGAATGAGGATATAGAAATGGTAGAAACGGTTAAGCGCCGCACAACAAAGCTTATTTCAACATTACGTGATAAACCAATCGAAGACAGACTCGAATACCTAAATTTGTATGCGCTTGAAACTCGGCGTTTGAAAGGCGAATTAATTCAGGTGTTTAAAACTTTAAATCGTTTTGACAAAATAAATTATGAAATTTTTTTCACCTGTACGACAGGAATATTATGAGAAACACTGGTTTTAAAACAGAGAACAAAAGATTTGAGACAAATGTTGCGAGGGTCTTTTTAATTTTTAAGATAGTCGAGAGGTGGAATAGCCTTCCACGGGGGTCGTGTCGAGGACGTGGCAAATATGTTTAAGAACAGGTTGAGCATCATCATTAGCATCGGTTTGTATTAAAGAGTAGATAAAATTAGGGATGTGTTTTTATTTAGTATTTTTTAGTAGCCCGATTTTTCTTTTATAGTAAATGTTGTAGGAGGTGAGGATCGCGTCTGGTTGCAAAGCACTGGGAGTTTTCAAATGATACCCATTAGTAGAGAAGGGAAGCTTGATGGGAATTCTTGAGAGTCAAAACCTTCGACCATCTAATTAGGTTTAGAGAATGGCTACTCTTTAGATACGAATTGTTTATGTATATGTACGGGGCTCCAATAAACCTTAGCCCCCCCCCCGCCCATGGCCTAAACCATTAGAGCAGAGCTTTCCAAACTGTGTGTCGCGACACATTAGTGTGTCGCCAATACCTCCCAGGTGTGTCTCCAAATTTAGTTAATTATTTTCAATTTTTTGTATTTTGAAAATTTTGATTTTTGTATCAACAAAATCGGCTACAAGATGAACCACCTACTGAAAAATTATCTGATACTTGATATTTGATAACAACAATTAATTAGTGTGTCGCCAACGCGAAAAGTTTGGAAAGCTCTGCATTAGAGGTACAGTAAAACTAAACATACCTTACAAAAGAGAATTTAATCCTGCATTTAATGATAAACAATTAAAACTTGGTGTTCCCGCCATTGGCTTCCAAGACAGCCTGAATTCGCTTTGGGTAGCTTGCCAAAAGTGACGTGAATAGATCTTGATCGTTACGCAAATTTGCTAAAACAATTTCAATGTGTTGCGTCATTGTATCCTTCGAAAATCGATTTGTTGCAGGTTCTTGAAACAAGAGACATTCAACCTTGTCCTTTATAACTGATCCAATGTGTTCACAGACGTTCAGGTCAGGAGAATTTCCTGGCCATTCTTCATTTCCAAAGAAATCGATCTCATGGTTCCGCAACAACTGTTGAGTGGCTAATGCCTTAAAACAGGGGGCCTTATCGTGCAGAAGTGTGACCTGATCGACATCCATAACATTGTTTGGGTTTCTTAGAAAAGGAATGACATGCTGGGATAGAATAATATCACGAAAATACTGTCCATCCCAACTCTGACCATTTGGCTTCAGCACCCACATGAGCTTCTTTGCAGTGCAAAACAAACACACCAACACAGTCTGGACTTTTTAATAATTCGCGATAATGTTCATTGTCATCGATTTCATCTGGTGTTGTGGCCCACACTCGATCATTTTGGTAGTTAGGCCGACGTGTTACGTAAACAAAAAATTCATCGGAAACAGCTAAATGCATGAAATCATCCACATCCCAATCTTCAAGATAATGGGCAAACCACATTCTGTCATCGATGTTAAGTTGAGTTTTTCTTGGCTTTGGAAGTTCATGCCAAGGCTTTAAACCTTGCCTATGACGGTACAGTCGAATGATCTCACCACTAACGATCTTTCCTCTTGTAGTGAATACTCTTATTTTAGTTTCAAGATAAATGTTAATTTTACCGTCTTGAATTTCGGAATAGCTATAAATTCATTTTAAATTAGTTACCCATCATAATTCAATTGTAAACCACATTAATACTAATTTTATGTATACTGTATTATTTTATTGTATGTAAACATAATTAATTATATATCACAATTGTCAGTTAATTATTTATATTCAAATAATTATTTTAATCTAATACCATGTCCATTTTGCAAATAAATAATAGAAATCCAAGGGTTATATTTCCATCCTTGGTACTGTCGCAGTTTCGCCTAACGGACTCAATACGGCTAGTGAGATAATCACTGGTTGGCACTTAACCAGCGGCAGTGCTTATGGCTACATCATCCAGGTTAACCTATACCGGATAGATGCGCTACGGTCCCAAGCCGTAGCTTGCCTAGGCCCAACGACGACGACGACGACGACGAAAACCAACAATTGGTGACCCCGGAGTTGGATTCCCCCCTTTTTACCCGAACGACTAGGACTAGACTGTAACGTCGTTCGTGCCCATCACCCCCTTCACCCGAGCGACTAGGACCAGACTGTAACGTCGCTCGTGCCCTCTGCCCCTCACCCCTGCCCGTGCGCTCTGTGCCTGCGCTCGTCTCAACCTCCACTCCTTCGTTGGTAACTTGTCTTGCTTGTACGTCAGCAAGCATAGGAGAAGATGCCTGACGACGCTGGTGCCATCTCCCACTCGAGCGTAAGGCTCCCAGTCTTCTGGCCGGGTGATCCATTTATTTGGTTCCACCAAGTGGAATCACAATTCAACTTGGGAAGGATCACCGCTAGCAGGACAAAATACGATCATGTTTTGTCCTCTCTACCAGCGAGCATCATCTCTGAAGTCCGTGACGTCATCGTGTCTACTTCCACGAGTGAGGACCCATACAACGATCTGAAGTCTGCCATCCTGTGCCGCACCACTGTCTCCGAGCGTGAGAAACTACATCAGTTAATCTCAAAAGAAGAACTTGGAGACCGTAAGCCCACTCAAATGCTGAGGGCTATGCAGTGCGCTCTAGGCGAACGCGCACAAACCTTCGATAAGGACATCTTTAGACAGTTGTTCTTGCAGAAACTTCCTCCATCAGCTCAGCGTGTCTTGGCCACTATGGATCCTGCTACTCCAGTTGATAAACTAGCAGAAACTGCCGACAAAGTAGTGGAGATTGACACAGCTCCGGTCAACAACGTGAACACACAATCGGAACTGGAGTTGAAAGTGGAAGAGTTAAGTCAACAACTCAACCACGTTTGTTCTCTGCTACAAAATCAACGGCAAAGAAGCCATTCTCGGTCAAGATTTACGAAGAGGCATCGTTCGAGTTCCGGGAAGATCTGCTTCTACCACTCTAAATTTGGAAAGAAGGCTAGGAAGTGCATCTCCCCTTGCAATTTTTCGTCGGAAAACCCCAGCAGCGAGTCCTAATGGCGTCTAGTACTCGCACTGCCAACCTGTTATTCATAAAGGACAGGAACTCTGGTGTCAATTTCTTGGTCGATACCGGAGCGTCAGTCAGTGTATTCCCTCAAAAATCTGGTCATACGCACTCGGAATCTCCGCCTCTATACGCTGCTAACGGTTCACGCATACCCACGTACGGTACTCAGTCGCGTGAACTAAACTTGGGCCTTCACCGATCCTTCAAGTGGATTTTCATCTGTGCTCAAGTGCAGCATCCTATAATCGGCGCTGACTTCCTCCAGCATTTCAAACTCCTGGTGGATCTTGACAAGCGACGCTTATGCGACCAGGCCACACTGCTTTCTGTTCTTGCCAAACAGGTTGCCCTTCCGGACGCCTCGAACTCTGCACTTTCCCTCGTTCCCCCTAATTCCATGTACCAGTGCCTTTTCCAGCGATATCCAGGAATTCTTCAACCGATGCAGATGGGTGATACCATTAAGCACACCATTACCCATCACATTACAACAAAAGGTCCCCCTGTGTTTGCAAAACCCAGACGTCTTGCCCCGGACAAACTGAAAGCTGCCAAATCGGAATTCCAGCTTATGATAGATCTTGGGATAATAAGACCTTCCAAAAGCAGTTGGTCCTCTCCCCTACACCTGGTCCAGAAGAAGTCAGGAGACTGGAGACCATGTGGGGATTACCGGTTTTTGAATTCGACAACCATCCCGGACCGATATCCGGTACCAAATGTCCAAGACTTTACTTCTCTTCTCCACGGCAAATCTATCTTCAGTAAAATAGACCTCGTTAAGGCTTTCCACCACATTCCCGTAGAGCCTTCGGATATTCCCAAGACTGCAGTTTGTACACCATTTGGGTTATTCGAATTTGTGAAGATGCCGTTCGGGCTACGGAATGCTGCGCAAACCTTTCAGAGGTTTATAGATGAGGTCACCAGAGGCTTAGACTTTGTTTATGCCTACATCGATGATTTGCTTGTGGCCAGCTCAACGGAAGAGGAACATAAGGAACATCTTTCACTCCTCTTTCAACGCTTAGAACAATACGGTGTTACCATTAATGCATCTAAGTGTGTGTTTGCACAGCCAACCTTGGAATTTCTTGGTCACACGATTTCGCAGCACGGAATTACCCCCCTTCAGGACAAGTGTGAAGTGATAAAAAATTACCCTATGCCAAATAATCAGCGTGAGTTACGTCGGTTTCTAGGTTTGGTAAATTATTACCACAAGTTCATTAAAAACTGTGCCAGTGTTCTTGCTCCTCTACACGCTATGATCACACACAAACGCAAGGTAACGAAATTGGTATGGTGTAGCGATAGTTTACAGGCGTTCGACAATGCCAAAAATGCTATCAATAGAGCATTGTCTCTGTCATTTCCTATCAGTGATGCCCCCCTAACTCTGACGGTCGATGCATCAGATGTTGCGATCGGTGGGGTGTTGGAACAAACCATTAACGGTCAACAGCACCCATCGCGTTTTACTCGAAAAAGCTGCAGCCAGCCCAAACGCGTTATAGTGCTTTCGGACGTGAACTTCTTGCTATTTACTTAAACGTGAAGCATTTTCAACATTTCCTTGAAGGCCGAGAGTTTTGTGTTTTTACCGACCACAAACCTTTGGTCACTGTCTTCAATAAAAACAGCTGTAACCACTCTCCCAGAGTCATCAGGCAACTCGATTATATCTCGCAATTTACCACAGATATCCGCCACATCAAAGGTGTCTTGAACACTCCAGCGGATGCACTTTCAAGAATAGAGATTACTTCTGTTACCCTCAGCTCTACACTGTGGAATGCTATTGCACAGGATCAAGATAAGGATACGGAACTACAAGACCTGCTCAGAGAAGACTCCACTCACTCACTTTCCTCAAGAAAATGAGTATGCCAGGATTGTCTGTGCCCCTCTATTGCGACGTATCAACAGCTGCTATTCGCCCTTATGTCCCTCCATGTCACAGACAAGCAGTCTTCACGGATCTTCATAAGCCCTCCCATCCTGGTATCCGTGCTTCGCAACACCTGGTTGCCTCTCGCTTTGTTTGGCCCTCGATGCGGAAGGATGTCAAACATTGGACCAAAACGTGCCTTGCCTGCCAGCGTGCCAAAGTCCAAAGGCACACCAGGTCCCCCTTTGACGCATTTCCGCCCCCATCCCAGCGATTTGAGGTAATTCATGTAGACATTGTTGGCCCTCTTCCAGTGATTCAAGGCCAACGTTATCTGCTCACCTGTCTCGACCGCTTTTCCAGATGGCCTGAAGCCATCCCACTTCCTGATATCCAAGCGGACACTGTTGCAAGAGCCTTTCTTCATGGATGGGTATCAAGATTTGGATTGCCGACAAAAGTCATCACTGACCAAGGTCGCTAATTTGAGTCTTCGCTTTGGAAGAAGTTTACCAGCTTGTTGGGTACAGTACATGCGCATACCTGTGCGTATCATCCGCAAGCTAACGGCCTCGTCGAACGCTTCCATCGCCAGCTGAAGTCATCCCTTATGTGTCACGAAGACTCCCATTGGATGGATAAGCTTCCACTCGTGTTGCTTGGTATTCGCTCTGCATTTAAGAGTGATCTGAAGACTACAGCGGCTGAACTAGTCTATGGAACAACACTGCGGCTACCAGGTGGCTACTTCACTGCAGGGGATAAGTCATGTGATCCTACGGAATTCGCTCAAACACTTTCCTCTCACATGCAGTCCCTTCAGCCTGTTCTCCCTCGATTGACTAGCCAACAGAACATCTTTGTTTCCCCAGCCCTCCAGTCTTGCACCCACGTTTTCGTTCGTGTACCTGTCCCAAAACGGCCTCTCCAATGTCCATATGACGGGCCCTATGAAGTTCTCCGACGTACGCGCAAATCATTTCTCATCCAGCGCGGTTCCAAGGTCGACAAGGTTTCTATCGATCGTCTTAAGCCTGCGTTTTTGGAATCAACCTTAAGCGAGGTACATGTAGCTACCAAAAAGGTCCAGGGGAAATCTGTGTCGTTCGGAACTCTTTGAACTTCCTCTCTGGTTGGGGAGTGTGTAGTGAATACTCTTATTTTAGTTTCAAGATAAATGTTAATTTTACCGTCTTGAATTTCGGAATAGCTATAAATTCATTTTAAATTAGTTACCCATCATAATTCAATTGTAAACCACATTAATACTAATTTTATGTATACTGTATTATTTTATTGTATGTAAACATAATTAATTATATATCACAATTGTCAGTTAATTATTTATATTCAAATAATTATTTTAATCTAATACCATGTCCATTTTGCAAATAAATAATAGAAATCCAAGGGTTATATTTTCCATCCTTGGTACTGTCGCAGTTTCGCCTAACGGACTCAATACGGCTAGTGAGATAATCACTGGTTGGCACTTAACCAGCGGCAGTGCTTATGGCTACATCATCCAGGTTAACCTATACCGGATAGATGCGCTACGGTCCCAAGCCGTAGCTTGCCTAGGCCCAACGACGACGACGACGAAAACCAACACTCTCAACACTTCGATCTCTCTAGAAAGTTTAGCACAGCTGTTTTTCCGCTTACGCGTACCGCTTTCAATGATGTCCTTTGTTTCCTGAGAGAGTGGCAAATTTGGGTGTATCCATTTCACATTCATCCAAAGTTTTATTCGAATTTCTTTTGACGAAGTCCTCAGTTCTTCGCAACTTTTTGGCAACCCATGAACGTGTTATAAAGGTGGCTCCAGCATCACGAACTTTCCGAAATGTTATTGCTCGTATGTGATCTATCACACTAGGGTGTGTCAATTTTGTCAACTTTTTTCAAATCAATTTTGGTAGTGAAAATATAATGTCTTTTCATGTCAAAACTTGAAATTGGCCAACCAAAATTAAATAAAATAACCCCTACCTACATCAATTTTACCTTAAAGTTTCAGAAATTGACTCTTTCACTAAATAATAAGACATAAATTGATTAACTATTCATCTGTCACAGAATTATCCCACTGATGCATATGGAGTGTTTTCAAGGTCATATAGTTGTTGTATAATGTACAAATCACAACATGAATAGAACTGTCCCTCACTCTCAGTCCTCAGTTGCCTCTTAGATGTCATAGATGGTGGTTTGCTGTTATTGCTCTTGTACCTACTTCATAGTTATTCTACTAGACGAATACTACAGTTTAACTAAGTATGGATTATTGATTATTACAATTATTTATTATTGTCATATTCTTCTGTCTAATTATGTTGTAATCTCATGAAATATTTTTTTATTGAATTTTAGAACATCGAATGACTAAACTTTGAAACATCGTAATTGATATAAAATACTTAAATGTTTTTCTTTCTTTTCAGATATTCTTAAGATGCCAAAATTGAAGACAAGAGGTCGGTCGTCATGCCACTTGAGCCTGTTAGTCGATACAGGCAAGGAGCTTCCCGTATCAGAACTACCAACAGTGCGAGACATGCTGAGACTAGGGTTACTCCTTCGTGAACAAAATACAAAGGATAGAAGGAACTACGCAGAGAAAAAGCTCATAAGGGACATGATTCCCCCTCTTCTGCATCAGTGGAAAAAAGCTAATGTGTTATTCAAACCACCTGTACTCAATCAGTATAGAACTATTGAGCTAAAATTAACAAAGCTGTGGCACAAAGCAGTTGAGACATCACTTGGTAAAGGAAAACTAGCAAAGAAAAATAAATTTCTGCACACACTTGATACTCTTCTTGACCTTTTTAACTGCCAGTGTCCCATAGAGTTGTGTTCTGACGCCAATTGTTCTCCCTCATGCAGAAGAGAACCTCACCCTCACATTGATTGTCGCTGTCCTCGTGAGAAGAAGATCCCTGTTTTGGAGATGGCTTTCATGAAGGCGCAGAGAACAAAGGCAGGAGGCCAAGGAAGTATGCAGATTTGTTCGGCAGATTATTCAGAAACCAAAAAACAGATTGTTATTGCTAAGAAAAAAGAAAAAATCCGAGAGAGGGAAGAAAGGAAGAAAAAGAAGAGTGAAGAAGCCACCCAAAGAGATGAAGAGCTCTATCAAGAGGTTTCTCACTTCTTTGAAAGCTCTTCAGATGAACAGAAAGAAGCAACATCAAATGATAGCTCCAAAATGCCATCTGAACCTTCGCCGAAGAGAATGAAATACAACACTAAAGACATCTCAAACATTGCTCTTGCCAGTATTCGCCACCATACGGGGCTACGAGAGACTGCAGAGATTGCCACTGCCGCTTGGATAGATGCAGGCCTCATCAGCCGAGAGGATACATCCTTAGTGATAGATCATAATAAGATAAGAAGAGCACAAGAAAAAATAATGAAGGAAATATCTGATCAGCATGAAAAAGATTTGAAGGAGGAAGGTCTCTCTTACCTTTTGTTTGATGGAAGAAGAGATGACATAAAAGTTCTCCTAGAGGTAGAGGAAATGGACAGAAAGTTTCCCGGTCTCATCAAAGAAGAACACTACTCTGTGTGTTCCGAACCTGGTGGCCGCTATTTATTTCACTTTGTTTCTGAAGCAGAAGTAGAAGGCAAGAAACATGCAGAGGCAATTGCTGATCAAATAATATGTTGGCTTCAAGAAAGAATACTTGACAGTTCACTGCAGGCCGTTGGTGGAGACTCAACTGCGGTGAACACTGGATGGCAGGGCGGTGTTATGACGCATTTAGAGAAAAAACTTGGAAGAAGGCTTGTTTGGATTGTATGTGATTTGCACACAGGGGAACTACCTCTTCGTCGTCTCATCCAGGAACTTGATGGTCCTACAAAGAGCAACAACAAGTGGTCAGGCCCCCTTGGCAACATGCTAGATGAAACAACGGAATTAGAAATAAATACAAAATTTTCAAAGGTCGAAGTAGGCCCTCCTCTTCCAGTGTTGTCTGAAGAAGTTATCAAAGACCTCAGCACGGATCAATCTTACGCTTATCGTATTGTTCAAGCAATCAGATCAGGAGAGTTGCCTCAAAATCTGGCTCTCTTGGAGATTGGACCCATAAGTCACAGTCGTTGGTTAACTACAGCGATTCGTTTCTGCAGGATTTGGGTTTCCAAACATGCACTGAAGGGAAAAATGCTACAGAATTTGATGTTGATTGTTGAATTTATTATTGGGTTTTATCTTCCTCACTGGCTCAAGGTAAAACTTAATCCAATGTGGATGGAGGGGCCCAACCACATCTTGTTTCAATTACAGCTACTGAGAACCCAAAGGAAAGTAGTGGTGGACATCGTGTTACCTGTGGTGAGAAGGTCCGCTTGGTATGCTAGGCCAGAGGCAGTTTTGCAAGCAATACTCTGCAGCCAATGTACCAAAGAGCGAACTGAGGCTGTGGAAATCATTCTAAAGCTTAGAGGAACATCACTAGATGATGACCAGCTGGGAGACTGCTCTGTTCAGACAAGGAAGGTACCTCCGATAAACGTCAATGCCACGAAATTGTCAGAATTAGTTAACTTGAGTTCGGAAGTTTTCGAGCCTCCACTGACAACATGTATAACAAACAAAGATTTAAACAACTTAAAAAGGCCCCAATGCAAGTGCCGAAGTGGCCTTCTCACACTCAGAGTGTGGAGAGATGTGTGAAAATGGTCACAGAAGCAGCTAGTCAAGTTTACAGTCACGAGAGGCGAGAAGGCTACATCAAAGCGCAAGTAGCAAGCCGAATGCTGATGTCAAGGAACCGCAGCAAAAAGGACATGACTGCATTGGTTACTTTCAAATAAAGACTCTGAATGATATCTTATTGACACTTTAAATGTTAATAGGATGTTTGCGCACATTTGTTATTTTGTTACGAATTTACAGAAAAATGGAATTTTTGAATTAAAATTGATGTAGGTAGGAGTTATTTTTTATTGTTTTTGAAGCAAGGATATTATTTTGTATGCCAAATGATTACAGACGCCTCAATAGATTATAAAAACTTGGTCCTTTATTCCTCAATGTATGAGGGAGACTATTTTTTAATACATGTTCGAGATGTTGCGGACTCGTACCGTTGTTCTTTACTTGGTCGTCTATAGGTTCGTCATGATCAGTATCGCCCCCATGTTTGACAACTTCGGGGAACTCCACGGGTTTCTTATAATTTTCGTACTCAAGAAGAAATTTCTGCAGACCTTCTTGGTATAAGGTTCTTTTCTAGTGAGGAGGCTTTTCACTGTTTAATAGGTCTAGCAATTTGCTTTCCATTCTTTTAAGCTTGCTTTTACGGGGTTCTAGAACCCTATCTGGACTCTTTGTGTTTTGTAGTGAAGCGTACACCTCGTGTGGAACCACGACTACTTTCTTCATTATATTAAACTAGATAATAAAGGGCCCAAAACTGAAAATAAGATGAGTAGGAATGAACCTCCTCTTTGTACAATAATTCGCTTTTTCTTCCCCACAGTTTGACTTTTACGAGCGAGTGCGTGTATTATGTTTTTGTAACAACGTAAGCGAGACTTCTGAGAGAGTTTCTTTGGTACATTGCATTTTATAACGTTAAGACAGATTTCACAGATACATTTTTAAAAAGTCGGTGTCAATATTTTTAACAAACAGGTGCTGGAGAGTCCGTGGCAGCCGATGATAGATTTTTATTAATTCACGATATTTCTTTAATCTCTGTCATTCTGGGATATAAACCGTTTCAGCCTCGTTTGGGAATATATTCGTTCTTAGAAGCACCCTAAACGTGTTTAGAGGGTGAAGGTCACAAACCAAATATCCGGAACGTTGGTTTGTAGCTTCTTTATAAACTTCCAAAAACTCCTTACGCTGATTCGGGAACATTTGATTAATTAATGTCCCAATTTGTGCCACATCTCTACGTTGTGCGAATAAGACTAGATGTTGTGTATTTAGCGATACATCCTTAACTTACAACCTTACAAAGGTTCCGCGCGATGATTCCTCATTTCGCGAAGGTCAAGCTTGTCGCCCCTCCTCTCGAGTTGGCCTGGTGAAGTAGTGAGTTGGTTTCTTATGCTCTCCACCTCACATAGCCAGGTACGCCCGGCTCATCGGGGATTGTTCTGAGCCAGGCGTCTAGTCTTCTTTTGAAGATGTCCACTGCAACTCCTTTCGTGTTTCTTAGGTGTTTGGGCAACTGATTAAACAGTTTTGGTCCTCTCACCACAAAACTATTTTCTTTCGGGGTTAAGGGTGTTCCCTCTCTCGCCTTCAATTTGGGAATACGACACAGTCTACCGTTTCTACTTTCCACCGTTGTTTGGGGAATTATAGGGTTCAGAGTAAGATTAGGGACTAGTTTCTCCATTATTTTCCAAGTGTAAATAATGGCGTATCTCTCTCTTCTCCTTTCCAGTGAATATAGGTCTAGTTCGCGTAACCTTTCCCAGTAATTTAGTTCTTTGCACCCCTTGATCTTGGCTGTGAAGCTTCTCTGGATCCCTTCCAGCTGTCTAATGTCTTCTTTCTTATATGGGAATATTAGGACCGAGCAGTATTCCAATTTAGGTATGATCAGGGTTTTCAGTAGAGGAATCATTACATTCCTATCCCTTCGTTTGAAGGTTCTCAATAATCTGCCCCGTTATTCTCTTTGCTCTGTTTACTGCTATCTTATTTTGTTTTTCAAATTTTGCGTCATCTGTCATTACAACCCCTAAATCTTTTGCTCTAGAATTTCTTTGAATTTCCTGTCCATTTGGGGTATAATATTCCATGGATTTTAGGTCTCCTCTTTTTCCGTACCAAAACAGCTGAAATTTCTCGGTGTTAAACTTCATATTGTTGTCTTCCGTCCACTTGTAGATTCTGTTTATGTCGGTTTGTAGAGATCCTATATCTTCTGGGTTTCTTATTTTTCTACTGATCTTTGTGTCATCCGCAAAGGATGTTACTATGCTGTCTCTGGTAACGTCCTCATTTATGTTAGTTAGCGTGATTATGAAGAGTAGTGGAGCTAATAATATTCTTTGTGGTACTGAGCTGAGGACCTCTGATTCTGATGAAGATACTCCTTGTACTGTAACGACTTGCCGCCGTTCACTAAGGAAATTATATATCCATTTCCCTACTTTTCCTGTTATGCCCATATATTTCAGTTTATGTATTATGATTCCATGGTCACACTTATCGAACGCTTTAGCAAAGTCTGTGTATAGTACATCTTAGTTTTCATTACTTTCCAGTGCATCAATAATGTTGTTGTAGTGTTCCATTAGTTGTGATAGGCATGCTCTACCTGACCCATGTTGGTTATCATTGAATTTTTTCTGAGTTTTCAAAAAGTCATAGATTTTCTGTCTAACTATTCTTTCAAATATTTTAGTGAGATGAGATGTAAGCGACACTGGCCTATAGTTTTTGGCCTCGGATCGATCTCCTCTTTTATATACTGGGACTATGTTCGCGCTTTTCAGGATGCCCGGTATTTCTCCCGTGTCTAGTGATCGTCTCCATATCCAGTATAGGGGCTCAGCGATTGCATTCTTGCAATTTTTGATCAGTGTGGCATTCCATTTATCCGATCCTGCCGCTAAGTGTGTTTTTAGTTTCCCTATGGCTTGTGTAATATCATCCGTCGCAAAGTCAAAATCCGTTATACTTTCCCTTTGTAGTTCTTCTTCAAAGAACGCGTTTCTATCGCATATCAATTTGTCAGTTTTTGGGATACTGAAAGATGATTCGTACTGAGCTCTTAATATTTCAGATACTTCTGTTAGATCATCAGATAAAGCACTGTTCTCGTTTTTTAAAGGTTCGATAGTCGCATGGTTTTTCGACTTTCTTTTTGCGAAATTATAGAAGTACTTTGAGTTAGCCTTTATCGCTTCGATAGCGTCGTCGTCTTTTTCTGTATGCTTCTCAATTAGTTCCTGTATGACGTAATCGATACTTTGCAGTTTATCATTTAATATTTTTCTTATGTTATCTTTACAGTTACTTAATTTTGCAGTCACTCTTTTTCTCTTTCGAAACAATGCCCTCTTTTGTCTCTCGAACCTGCTTCTCTTTCCTCTTTGTTGTATTTTTGGGACATGTTTTTCCACAATTTCTAACGTCTTCTCCTCTAACGTCATTACCATTTCCTCCATTGTCTTGGCCTCGAAAACGGTTTTTCAATCTGTTAATTCCATGCTAGATGTAACATCTTCCCAGTTTATAGCTTTGGAGTGAAAATTAAAATTTCGAATTTGCTTCTTTCTGTTGTGCGTGTTCTTTCCTTTCCTGTTGCCTTTATATTAGTTGTTATTTCAATGATGTTGTGGTCCATATCGCGCATGTATCTAATCTTAAAAAATAGATTCTGATTGATAAAGAATACCCTTATGTTAAGATGATGGGAGAACACTGTAAATATCTCGGAAAACGTTTTATCCATTTCTAACATGAGAGCGTCAATTACAATAACCGTGTGCTCATTGCCCTTTATCGAACTAACTTCATAAACACCTTTGTGGAACAAAATATCATCTTGGTAAGGGCTCGTGAACCTAAATTTTTCTACAGAATCCATCTCTAACACGTCACACTCTTAAGTGAAACATTTACAAAATATAATAAAATTTTAAGTGTTGCTCCTTATATTCTCCAGTCCTGTTTTTCTTCTTCCCCAAAACCAGGAATGATGACAAGAACGAGGTTCCGAAACAAGAACATGGCCCCATCATAGATATTGCAGATAAAGTTGATGATAGCAATGATAATATAGTTGTTGTTGAGGCTTCAAACTGCACTATCAACCCTGCTAGCATTCCGGAACCCTCAGCAACGATAACTGTAGCACCCCCACACGACAATTCGAGAAGAAAGCGGGTGCATGACAACGTCCCCATTGCTGAAACACCTTCCACGTCAGGTGTAAAGTGTGAAAAACTCCACGAGTGCGTCGGCCATTAGACCCACAGTAAGTTCTAAAGATGTAATAGAACCCCAGCCATCTACGTCTTATGGTACAACCCCTGCAGTAGCTCCTTCTACAAATAAAACTGTACCCACTTATTCCTATTCAATACCACCACCGCTGTGCCCTCCACCTTGTCAGCAACACCTCAATCTGTAGACAGTAGCATATCACTCGAGCTGGTGCGCAGCGCCGCCACCACCCCAGCACTGACTAGAAACCGGTATATAGTCAGAGTCGACCCGCGATCCATGTATAGCAGCGGTGTTGAGCACGGACTGCTGCGCGTAGTTGAGCGTATTTTTTAGTTTGCCCTTCAGAGCAGTGAGGGACGTGAAGCCAGGACGCGACTGTCCCTCGGGTTCGGGTCAGATGATGGGGATAGAGACGATTTTTGGATAATAATACCCTACATGCGTCTGGCTGCCGTAGATGTGAAGTACATTTTGGGGCGTATAATGCAGGCCTCTCAAAGCAGTACCGAATTTAATATGGACAACCTCGCGATAGATATAGACCACGTTTTTCGTGTTGTGGGACATACGGCCACACCTTATACACTTAACTTCAATTCTCAGGATATTTACAGACGGCATATAAATTCCGAACGTGGTTGCGACTTCATAGCAATAGTCTTGGCTCATATGTTTACTGTGCTAAATGCAGTGGCCAAAAAAATTTGGTTGCCGAAGGTTGTGCAGCGTGCACGTAAACTGGCCACAGACTGCAGGCTCGAATTTGACTGTGATATGGAGCCTGAAGAGTTAAGAAGGGTAGAGCAGGAAATGGATGTTCGTATAGTTGTATTTGAAGTGGATGATCGTCGTAGGACTGTGTATGTTTTCAAAAGCAGTGTGAGAGAACGTACAAAACCTCTACTTATTTTAGGATTGTCAGGGACGACGTATCTCCCTATCCGCAGTATAAGGGTTCTTTACGCAAGTTATGATAAAAGTCGAAAATATGGCAGGTGTAAAAGCTTGGGGTTAGTGACCCCGCTAAGTTACTAGGTTTCTAAACAACAAACAAAGGCACTTACCGGTGCGTTGAATTATATATTCTTTAGGGCCTACCATAGATTTCCTGCGTCCCACAAAGCATTCTATCTAAACTCTCTAACTTTACTAATTTAGAAGCTATAACTCTTATTATTTACTGACAACTTTTTACCCCATTTGTCACCTTAGAAGCATCACCAAATTAAACTTAGCACCAACGATTTAGTCAGATATGAATAACCATGCTCTAGTCCAGCCAAAAACCAACGAACAGCCCGCGTTGCTCTGTTTATCCCTTCGTGTTGCCATTCAGCTTTCTTTTAGTGATTTTTCCTTTTAGTGACTTTAGACTATATACATCTATATACACACACGTCACCTCACTCCTCCCCTACAAGCAAAGGTGGGCAGTTGCGCCGCAAAAAGTTGCGGCGCAACTTGCGGCGCAACATTTTTGGTTGCGCTTGCACTTGCGGCGCAACTTTTTGAAAAGGGTTGCGCTTGCGCGTGCGGCGCAACTATTTCAGCAGAGTTGCGGTTGCGGCTGCGGCGCTACAAAAATCGTTGCGCGTGCCCACCACTGCAGATATACGTTAAATGCAAAGGTGGGCAGTTGCGGCGCAACATTTTTGGTTGCGCTTGCGCTTGCGGCGCAACTTTTTGAAAAGGGTTGCGCTTGCGCTTGCGGCGCAACTATTTCAGCAGAGTTGCGGTTGCGGTTGTGGCGCTACAAAAATCGTTGCGCGTGCCCACCACTGCCTACAAGTTTAGTCTGTCAAGGGGGTGAGAGACCCTAGACGACCTGCGGAGCAGGGTTGATGTAGTAGGAATAGGTGCAACATGCATAGGCGGCCGAACTGAACCATTTTCCAGAGGATCGGTTCTCTCTTCCGGAAGACTCCGGTCATTCTGCAATTCACGTTCCCATATCTGGTCCTGATGACGTTTAATAGAACGACCATCTTCTAGTTGACACTTGAAGGAAACAGGGCCCGTTCTCTCCTGCACAGTTGCAGGAACCCATTTTGGTTCAGCCCCATAGTTGCGAATCATAACTGGATCATTAGGTTGCGCTTCTATAACTCTCCCTTTTTTAGTGTCGTGGTACAACTTCTGTTTTTCCTGATGGCGTAAAACTCGTCGTTGTAACGTTTCGTTTGGACGTAACAAATCGAAAACTGAACGAATTCCCCGGCCAATCATAAGTTTAGAAGGAGACACCTCCGTCGTTGTGTGAGGTGTTAGTCGATATTTAAACAAAAATGTATCCAACACCACTTGCATTTCCTCCCCAAGAGAATGACGCAAGGCCGACTTGAAAGTACGGACCATGTTTTCCGGGAGCCCGTTAGTAGACGGGTGAAAAACATTAGACCGGACATGTCTAATGCCATTTAGGTGGACAAAAGAACAAAACTCCTCACTGGTAAAAC
The DNA here is from genome assembly GCA_023014485.1 of Bathynomus jamesi. Classification (NCBI taxonomy): domain Eukaryota; kingdom Metazoa; phylum Arthropoda; class Malacostraca; order Isopoda; family Cirolanidae; genus Bathynomus; species Bathynomus jamesi. Next base: position 173,431 of record JAJOZX010006788.1, on the reverse strand, counting down.
GAGTACCATTGTCGGAAACCAGGACTACGGGTAAACCCCATCGAGCGAAACATGAACGGAGTAAGCGAATAGTAACACCCGAAGTCGTGGAAGTGGTTGGAAAAATTTCCACCCACTTAGAGTAGGTGTCCACAATGACTAGGAAATAGGTATTATTTATAGGACCTGCATAGTCAACATGGATCCTATGCCAAGGTATAGTAGGCCATTCCCAAGGATGAAGTGGACTTTTCCTTGGGAGATCTCTGTTCTCTAGGCAGCTTTGACAGGAACGAACCAATGATTTGAGTTCTCCATCTAAACCGGGCCACCAGAAATAAGCTCTCGCCAGCTCTTTCATTTTTGTTGCACCCATGTGTTCAGCGTGAAGTTCCTTCACTAAATTCGACCTGCCTTCATTCGGAATTATCACTCTGTGGCCCCATAAGAGAGCCATTTTGGATCGAGAGTCCAGACTGACGTTGATAAAAAGGCTGTAATTCACTCTCAACCTTAGTAGGCCAACCAACTGAGCAGTAATGGATGACCCTAGACAGAATAGGGTCTGATTTTGTCCACTGCTCTATTTGTACCGCAGATACTGGAGTGGATTTCAAAAACTCCACCAAGTTAACCCATTCTGTAGGTATATGTGGTGAGATAACACTGCCCCAATTCCATAAGAACTGCTATCTGCTGAAACTATGAGAGGAAGTTTAGGATCATAGTGCACTAGGAGAGTGGACTTTAGGAGTACGTCCTTGGAAGCCTCAAATGCTTCCTTTTGGGTTTTCTCCCATCTCCACTGTTCCCCAGATCGTAATAGCTTATTTAGGGGTTCAAGGAAAGTCAATGCATTAGGCAAAAATTTTCTATAAAAGTTTAGGAGACCTAAATAAGCTTGTAACTGTGTGATGTTTTGTGGAGGTGGTGCATTTTTTATTGCTTCTAGTTTATCCACCGTTGGATGAATGCCTGAGGCATCTATGCGGAACCCTAAATATGAAACCTCGTTGGCGACCCACAAACACTTTTCTTTCTTTAGCTTAAGTCCGACATCCCGGAGTCTTTTTAGAACTGTGGTTAATCTAGTTAGGTGTTCTTTTTCAGACGAACCTGAAATGAGGACATCATCTAGAAAACAAAGTCCCCCCGGAATATGACCTAGAACTTGGTCCATTGTCCTCTGAAAAATACCCGGAGCCGATGCTATTCCATAGCATAGCCTATTGTAGTTATTTAGGCCTCGGTGCGTATTTACGATAGTTAGTTCTTTAGAATTTTCATCTAAACTTAGTTGAGCATAGGCTTGGGACATATCTAGTTTTGTGAAATATTTACCCCCAGCAAGAGAGCTAAACAATTCATCAGGCTTGGGTATAGGGTAGCAATCTAGAAGGACTGCTCTATTTGCTGTTAAACGGTAATCCCCACATAACCGCACGGACTTGTCAGGTTTTAGTACAGGAACTACTGGGGCAGCCCACTTGGCGTGTGTGACTGGTTCGATAATTTTATCTTTGAGCAGCCTGTCAATTTCTAAATCTACCTTCTCCCGCAGTGCATGCGCAGTTGAACGAACCTTACAAAATTTCGGAGTTACATTACGATCTACTTCTATACAGACCTGATGGCCTTTTAGGTTGCCTACTTCAGGCCCAAAAACAGAAGAAAACTCCCTTAACAATGAGTCTATGTCAGACGGATATGAGAGTGTATGCACATCTGCCTGACCCTTTGGCAAAATTTTGTCAATCGGCATTTTCAAAGCATCAATCCAATCACGGCCTAGTAGAGTAGGCCCTTGCTCATCCACCACTAAAAGAGTTAAGGGATGAGAGAAAGTTTTCTTGTTGAGTATAACTGTGATGGATGCTTCTCCACAAATAGGTATTTGTATGTCCCCATATTTTTGTAGTATTGTTTTAGATGCATGTAGTTTAGGGGTATTTTTGAAAGTTTTGTCAAAAACTGTTTTGGACATGACAGTTCGGGCAGCACCTGTATCTAGTTCTAGAGGAACTGTAATTCCATTTAGGCCTACCTCTACAATATATGGGCCTGTATTATCACCACTTTGCCGCTTATAAAATAGGTACTTCATTCCAATGTTCGAAGTATTTTTCTTTTGAGGATTTACAGTAGAAATGTTATAATTAGAATTTTCACCCCTTGTTTTCTTTGAAAAACAAACTTTAGCCATGTGGCCCATTTTACTACAGTTTCCGCAAACTGCTTCTTTAAAAGGGCAGTCCTTCTTCCAATGGTGTTTTCCACACCCGGTACATAGCTTGGAAGGCTTTTCCTCCTGTTTAGCGTTTGAATTAGTAGGTTTAGTCGTATTTGCCGCATACCTTTTATTTGTCTATCTAGTAGGCTCATTAGGTCTGCCAGGCCTAGAAGATTTAAAGCTATTTACGTGTTGGGCTTTACTACCGTGACTGCCAAAAGCTCTAACATCTTTAGCAGCTGCTTGTCTAGCCGCAGCTATTTCTACAGCCTGACTAAAAGTTAGGTCCTGTATAGCTAATAGGGCTCTCTGGGTAGACTCCTCTTTGAGACCCATCACAAACCTATCTCTTAGCATTTCGTCTAATTTGTCCCCAAATTTACAAGTACGGCTATAGGCTTTTATTCCTGCAACAAACTCTGCAATGCTTTCATTCACCGTCTGATGCCTCGAATAAAATTTTAAACATTCATAGATGAGAACTACTCGGGGTTTGTAGTGATCGGTTAGGGCCTGTACCAATTCACTATAGGTGCAAGTTTCCGGTGCTTTAGGAGCAACTAGGTCCATAACTAAGCAAAACGTTTTAGGGCCTATTATAGTTAAAAAGGTAGGTACTTTCTTAGCATCAGGAATGGAATTTGCCTCGAAAAACAACCTCACCCTAGTGGCATAAGCTTCGAAGTCCTCCCCAGAGTCTTCGTAGGGGCTTATATGGCCAATCACCGACATGCTAAAACAAAACCGATTTAGGCTAAATAACGTGAAGTAGGTTAGATTTGGTTTAAATTTGATCTAGTTACTCCCCAGTTAGGGCTGAATAGTAAATTGTATTAGAGTTAGGGCTGAGTAGGAATTAGTATTAGAGTTAGGCCGGCGGGACCTGAGCTATAGTACGGTAGCTTACCCACACAAACCAACCAAAACGGACGACCCACTAGGCTACATCCAATTTTCCAAACAACCACTTGAACCCAATAAGCCAAATTAAATCCAATGGGCCAAATTAAATCCAATGAACCAAATTAAATCCAATGAACCAAATTTAATCCAATGAACCAAATTTAATCCAATGAAACAAATTGAATCCAATGAGCCAAATTGAATTGGGTTAGTGACCCCGCTAAGTTACTAGGTTTCTAAACAACAAAGAAAGGCACTTACCGGCGCGTTGAATTAGATATTCTTTAGGGCCTATCATAGATTTCCTGCGTCCCACAAAGCAGTCTACCTAAACTCTCTAACTTTACTAATTTAGAAGCTATAGACATTTCCCCTAACTCTTATTATTTACTGACAACTTTCTATCCCATTTGTCACCTTAGAAACATCACCAAATTAAACTTAGCACCAACGATTTAGTCAGATATGAATAACCATGCTCTAGTCCAGCCAAAAACCAACGAACAGCCCGCGTTGCTCTGTTTATCCCTTCGTGTTGCCATTCAGCTTTCTTTTAGTGATTTTTCTCTTTAGTGACTTTAGACTATATACATATATATACACACACGTCACCTCAGCAGGCATCACGATTTGTGTAAGGGTTATCTCGAGTTTGCGGATGATATAGTGAAACATTGTAAGGATTGCCACATAGTATACGAGCAGTGTAAAAGCTCCAAATGTGAAAGTCGAGTAGTTGAGGCTGAGGAGAAGGACTGTAATATGTGTAGACGCACATTTTTCAATAATAACTGTTTTGAATTCCATAAGTCAAATGGGACGAGTAGGAAAATGAGAATTTGCGAGTGCAACATATTCCATAATGGACAGTTGGGGAAAACTTCGAGCATAAGAAATATAAGGCACATGGTATGAAGCATCTATGTTTTATGAAAGACGCCAAACCTCTACTTATTTTAGGATTGTCAGGGACAACGCATCTTCCCATCCGCAATATAAGGGTTCTTTACGCGAGTTATGATAAAAATCGAAAATATGGCATGCATCACGATTTGTGTAAGGGTTATCTCGAGTTTGCGAATGATATAGTGAAACATTGTAAGGATTGCCACATGGTATACGAGCAGTGTAAAAACTCCAAATGTGAAAGTCGAGTAGTTGAGGCTGAGGAGAAGGACTGTAATATGTGTAGACGCACATTTTTTAATAATAACTGTTTTGCATTCCATAAATCAAATGGGACGAGTAGGAAAATGAGAATTTGCGAGTGCAGCACATTTCATATGATGGACAGTTGGGGAAACTTCGCATAAATGTGATACAATTTGTTGTACTACATGTTATGAGAAATGTAAGGCACATGGTATGAAGCATGTATGTTATATGAAAGACGCCAAACCTAAAAATAAACCTTGCATAACTCTATACTGCGACATAGAGACTTACACGGACGCAGAAACCAAAGAGGTTATCCCACATTTACTTGTAAGCCAGACTATCTGTGACGAGTGCATGAACGTCGAGTGTGATGAACGTCGCAAATGTGGTAAACGAACAAACATTTTTAAGACGACTGCAAACGACATCCCAGTGAAGCTCTTTGTGTCCTATATTGTCAAGCTAACGGAGCAATTAAAACAAATGACTGTGTATATTCTTGCCCAAAACGCTGCAAAATTTGATACACAATTCCTTTATAAGGGGCTACTTGAACATGAGTCTTCAGAGATATTTACAGGTGATCCCTTGAAAAGAGGAAACAAGCTTATACAGATGCAAATAAGAGGAAATGTTCAGTTTAAAGACTGTTATTTACACCTTGTAAATTAGCTAAGATACCCAAGGTGATGGGCGGAGAGGCTGAAGTTTCAAAAGGATATTTCCTTTACACTTTTCTCACTCGCGACACTTTAAATTATGTAGGACTACCGCCCCCCCCCCGAAACATTACTTTAACTATGACTGCATGAGTGCAGGCGAACGTGAAGACTTTGAGGGCTACTACAACAGGTTTAATGAAGATAATCCTTACAATAAAGCGGATGAATGTGAGCGTTATTGTGTGAATGACGTATGCTTTCAAGCCTGTAGAAGGATGTACAATACATAACCCGTTTCAACTGTGATCCGCTACAAGCTGCAACTACGATCGCTTTATTGTGTTTTACTGTATTCAAGAATAACTTCATGCATAAAAGACACGCTAGCCGTCACTCCCCGAAACGTTCCGCGCAGGCATGGGTATAACGCTATTTACTGGCTTCCACACATACAATAGCAGACAGGTGTATACATAAAACATGTGCGCAACATGGGGGAAGAAGCAATCAAGATCAATGAGCATGTTTTTTTGGGTAGATGGTCTAAGTGAGGACCCCGCCACTGGTGAGAAGACGGCGTACTCCTTTAACGGATGCTGGTGGCATGGATGCTCACATGCTGAATGTGGTATCATAGGAGACATCCATGGCTGATCTCCTGCCGACAGCCTCGCATGGACCCGTACCCGCGACCAACTTATAAGCTCCCAGTTCACTCACAAGGTTTTGTGGGAACATGAATATGATGTCTGGATGGAAGTCGATGAGCAGTATCGCGAAGAAATAAGAACTATCAAACGTACAATGGTGCTGGACCCGCTTAAATGCGGCCATAGCTTGTGTGAAGGACGCACAAACCCCTTCAAACTATACTTTCCACATACGGACGGGGTGAAGATTCATTACTATGATTTCTGCTCATAATGATGAGCAGTGATGATGAACAATCCGTACCCCGGAGGCGCACCTGAAAAACTCGTGGGTCCCGCTCTGCCTGCCATCGAAGAGTTCTCAGCTAATTTGAACGAGAACTACTTTGGTCTTTCTTTCGTAGATGTGCTACCTCCTCGCGACTTATGGATGCCAATCTTGCCTGTTGTTATAAACCAAAAACTCGTTCCCTCTGTGTGTGAAGTGCGCAGAGGAGAACAATGGGGACTGTAATCACACAATCAACCAGAGGAAGATCAGAGGCGTATATACAAGTCCTGAGCTTTCTCCAGCCATTCGTCACGGGTACAGCATACTGAAGATATATGAGGTGTGGAGGTTGCAGAAGCTCCCCAACCTTTTCGCACCATATATAAATACTTTTTTGAAGGATAAGGTAGAAACATCAGGATACCCGCGAGGAGTTGAGACCTAAAATGAAAAATCGGCGTACGTTCAACGCTAACGTGATCGTGAAGGGATACAACTTGAACGGGGCGTACAGGCAGAGATGGGCAAGATCACCAACTTTGGTGATCTTGAAGATCAAGATCAGATCACCAGAAAAATGTGATCTTGAAGATCAAGATCAGATCACCAGAAAAATGTGATCTTGAAGATCCAGATCAAGATCGTGATCTTGAAGATCACTTTTCAAGATCACTTTTTAAGATCACTTTTATATGAATTGAAAAAGTTGTACTCTTGTAGAGTAAACAAAAACAAATTATTTTGTTAATCACTCCTGAAAGTATCACTCCTAATACTCCCCTGAGGGCTGAGGCAATACAAGCATCGCATCCTACCCATGTCACCTGATCTAAACCACGGGGATTGACAATTCCCCTTTCAGTTTTTCAGGTGGTAAACTTAAAACTTAGTATTATCATAACTTATCAGCAGAAAAAACTATTAAATGACCTACATATAGTTTTTAGTTCTATTTTTCTCATTCTCATTTCACCAGGTCCATAACCCATATCAATGAATGGTCAGCATATATAAGTAAACATTTTTTACATAGAATTTAATTTTACAGTTTTACTGCAGTACGCAATTACTGACAATATAAGGGTAAAAACCGCAAGTTAGAGTGTTAATTTAATGTTCAACCGCTGTAAACATTTGCTTTCAGCAAAACCAATTGTTCAAAGTTACCATCCGAGAGACGACTTCGTTTGGGGCTATGAAATGCCAGCAAACGAAAACAACCGTTCCACTGGTGCAGAGGAAGGTAGCGTGGTGTTATACCTCTTGAAGATCTTCTTTATAGCAGGATACCTATCTAAAGAGTCGAGTGCCTTACTGGTGTCCTGCAATAATTGAGGACTTCCAAGTCTTCCTTGTTGTTAGGAGCAGAGAATGAGCCGTCCATAGTTCTGAAGAAATCGTCTTCAGATGATGAGTCTGAGTTCACCGAACTATTACCACTGCTGTCAGAATTACAATTTCTTACAGCCATTTGCAGCTTGTCTTTTACTTGAGACTTGATTGCTTCATGATCGCCGAAATTAGGCCCTTGCAACAATGATATCCATCTAAGTTTGAAATACGGATGAGATACTGAGGCCAAAACGGCATCAGTTACCTCGGGGCTCAACGACAAAAAATGACCAAATCTGGCATTGAAGCCAGAGACGACTGCTGCCAGTAATGGCATGCAGTGTCTCAAGCGCAGGTCGTTTGGTTGGATAGGCTCCAATCTTGCGAGGGCATCTTGAGTCACTAGGACTGCTGGAAGAAGACAACCGTAGTAGCATTCTTTCTCTGCCTGTAATTTGTTGAGGACTGCTGCAATTGGTTTTAGAACAGACAAATATTCTGAAATAAATTCCAATTCATTGTCTTTGAGGATGGGTAGATTCAGTTCTTCAAGAGCTACATTCACGTCGTTCTTATGTTTATATATTTGGCTTAATGAGTCGTACATTGAGTTCCATCGGGTGACGCATGGGTACCTAAATTGGACGCCAGTTATTTCCTGTATTTTTTTCTGCTGACTTGGGTTTACCAGCAGCATTCCACAGCGCCGAACATTTTCCCATTGCAGAATGCTTTATCTTCTTTAGTCCAGGTGAATTCAGTCCTTTATCTGCATCAGTTGTTGCTACCAAGTTCAATGTGTGGGAGGCACATCGAATATGGGATGATAGTTTCACTGACTCCTCTCCATGCTCTCCTGAATGTTCAGGAAAGTTGCTGATGATAACCTCTTCATCTGAATCTTTTTCATCATCATCTTCATCTGCATCATCTTCATCAATGTCGTCAGTACGATTCTGAACACGAACACCGAACTCTTTAAAGCATTTCACCATGTTCGATGCATTGTCGGTGACTGTAGATACAACTTTTCTATAAGATAAACCATGCTCCGAGTTGATCCTGTCCAATATTCCAGCAATTTTATCAAAGCTATGTGTTCCACGAAATCTTCGGCATGCCAGTGCAGCTGATCCTCGCGACAAGTCATCATTGATCTGTAATGTAAGAATATAAAATCAATGTTTGTATGAACATTTTTTTAAGCTTAATTTAATAATATTGGTTAGACACGCACCAGCTAAACTGCGCCACCAAACATTGAAGAGAAGAACTATGTGATATAAAGGAGGCAATTCAGCGATGAGTCGCCTACCATACCACCACATCAGTGACCCATCCCATAAGAGCAAAATGTGGAAGAGTCCATATTCACAGCCTGTGAATATGGACTCTTCCACATTTTGCTGTGAATCAGACACAATGACAGCTGACAGAATCAGTGAATTAGTGTGAAATTACTGTGAATCACAGCAAAATGAAGACTCACCAAATTAATGAATGAGGAACACATGTCGAATAATTGAAAAGATTAGACTATAAGTCTATCAGACTATCAGTCTATCACCATGGTCAATTTATCAATTATATAAAAATAATACACTAAATCAATAGCATACCCAATGCGCAGTGACTCCCATGAAACTGCGGTGATTAGTTGACCATATGTCGCATGTAACCACACATGGTCAACTGCTGCCAGTTTTGCTTGTATGTCTTCCTTCATTGTACTGGTTGTTGTTGCAAGAGATCTAGCCAGGGTGCGTCTAGATGGCACCTGAACAGCCGGGTTGACGTCTGAAAAAAATATTTAAAATTAAAACAAATACAATAGATTAGCTATGGAAAAAATATCAAAATATTTAGCTAGGCTAGCGATAGTCTAATGTTCATACAAATAATATGATTAATTATTTTAATCAGATATTAGCTATTGAAAAAATAGCAAAATATTTGAGTTATACTAACATGAAAGAAGATCCTTAAATTCATGTAGTTCAACTAGGCTCAATGGTAGGAGCCCATTAGCCACAAGCGAGAGAATCTTCTTTTCAAGGATATCCTTGCATATTGGTGGTCCTGGTTTTTGCTTGGAAATGTGGAACATGCAAAGGTGGGCAGGACCGAGTTCCAAAAGGACCGAATTCCAGGAACTCGGTCCTTTTTAAGGACCGTGAGCGGGAAAGTCGGTCCTTTTCTCAGTGAGGACCGAAATGAGGAGCGACGGTCCATTTTTAAGCAATTCCGGACGGTCCGGTCCGGACGGTCTTTTTTAGTGATTTTAGTGTGTTTAGTGATTATTGGAAGTTCTAAAGAAGATAGAAACTCAAGCATTTAACTTAATAACTTTTTTCATCATTTATGTATTGTATTAATTATAATTTACGTTAATAAAATTAAAGATTTCCGGTGTCTTTAATTTCATTTTTCATTTTAATCAAATTTTTCACTTATATTATATATAAGGACCGAGGACCGAGTCGTTCCTAGGTCCTATCTTCAGAAAGGACCGTGACCGGGACCGTCGGTCCAGTTTGAGGCAAGGACCGGACCGGGACCGTCGGTCCTTTTTGAGGCCCGGGTGCCCACCTTTGGGAACATGCTTAGTGTTGACTGCTTGGCAATTTTGGCAGGGCCAGCATTGCTGCCGCTGGCATCTTCTTCTTTAGCTGGACGCTTGCGAGATTTCTTCTCCGATTCATATTCACCCAAAAGATCCGAATGTAGTTTCTGCACAAGAAAATAAATTATTATCATGCGGAGAGACTTCTTGAACACCCTGTATATATTTATCAGAGTATCAAACTTCTAGTTGAAATTAATACTTAACAAGATTCTAAAATTTTGTTATCTTTAACTAAAATTATTTTCACCATGATCAGTGCATTTTTATCCTATGTTAAATTGAAAGCCGAATTTCGTCCTTCAGTAACTAAATAGGAGAAATTACAGACATGGATCAGACAGAGAGAAAGACAGATACACCTGGCGTTTTATTATAGTTGGATATCGGCAGTTTTTAATGTAGTTACTAGTCCATAATCTATTAATATCTGAAGTGCACAATATATTCAAATGGACGTCTATATAAATGTAGCATTAGTCTTGTATGGCACCAGTCACTTAAAATATGACTTGAACCATTATGTTAATGTTGCTACTTACTACTTAGTTACTAAGTAGTACTAACCCTGAGGTGCCTCAGAAGATTGCTTGTTGAGTCGAGGCCAGCAGACAGAATTGTAGTTTTCTTTGTACACTGCCTACAAATAACTTTGATACTGTTTCCAGTTTTTTCGACAATTTGAAAATATTTTCCGTTCAATAGCACAGATTGATCCTTATTACCAACATTGTTATCTAAATATATTGAATACTGTTCTGGTGACAACCTAGAATATTTGGTTCCCTTGGGAGCCTGTTGAAGTTGTAAAATTGCACTCATTATTAAAAAATTCAATCTGTAAATAAAATATGTTTAGAATTAATTTATTATGAATACGGACCTATAGGCTATATTTTATGCCTATATATAATACTATATTAATAGAACACTTTTAACATAATTGCACAGTAAATTACACTTTTTACGAGCCTAAATTCCACAGCAACTACACCTTCCATGAGCCCACGCATGACGCAAGTCACCCACTAACAGAAAACATAAACAGTCGGTGTTGAACAAAGTTGCCACCAGATGTCGCTTGGACAAAAAACAAATGACATTCGCATAGCGGCATATTTAAGAATCTGAAATTAAAAGTGATCTTGAAGTCTAAAGTGATCTTCAAGATCAAGATCACAAGAAATAAAGTGATCTTAGATCAAGATCAAGATCACCATAATAAAAGTGATCTTCAAGATCAAGATCAGATCACGATCTTGATCTTCAAGATCACGATCTGATCTTGAAGATCAAGATCGTGCCCATCTCTGCGTACAGGGAGTACAAATTTAGTTTACATAGCCTTTCCCAGTAGTTGAGTTCTTTGCAGCCATCAGTCTTGGCTGTGAAATGTCTCTGCGTTTCTTCTAGTTTATTAAGTTCTTCCTTTTTATATGGGGACGTCAGAACTGAGCAGTATTCAAGTTTTGGTATGATCAGTGTTCTCAGCAGGGGAATCAATACTGTCTTGTCCCTCCTTTTGAACGTTCTTAGTACCTGTCCCGCGACTCTTTTTGCTTTGTTTATCGCTCTCTGCAGAGTTGTCAACTTTGAAGTATGAAAATCCGTGAGATTTCTCATTCTCCCCGATTTTATTATTATTATTATCATCATCATCATTATTATTATTATTATTATTATTATTAGACTCAAAATCTGTGAGTCTCACGGAAAATCCGTGAGAGTTGACATGTCTGTATTTGATTTTGTGTCTCGAATTTGGGATCATCGGTCATTATTACCCCCAAGTCGTTCGCTTTCGTGCTTCTCTGAATTTCCTGTCTATCTGGAGCATGATATGTAGTCTGTTTAAGTTCCTCTTTTCTACCATATCTCAAGAGCTGAAATTTCTCGGTGTGAAAAGTCATATTGTTGTCTTCTGACCATTTGTATATTTTGTTCGTGTCCCTCTGCAAAGGCTCCACTTCATTTGCATAGCTGATTTTTCTAATGATCTTTGTATCGTCTGCAAAGGGTGTTACTATACTGTTGCTGTTTACTCCACTGTCTATGTCTGTTAGCATGATAATGAACAGGAGTGGGGCCAGTACTGTACGTTGTCGTACTGAGCTACGTACTTCCGATTCTGATGATGATACACCTTGAATTTTGACGACCTGTAGACATTCTCTGAGGAAGTTGTAGATCCATTTTTCCACTGTGCCTGTTATTCCCATACGTTTCATTTTATGTGCAATTATACCATGATCGCATTTGTTGAAAGCTTTAGCAAAATCCGTGTATATGACATCATAATTTTCATTGCCTTCAAGTGCATCTAGGATATTGTTATAATGCTCTATAAGTTGTAATAGGCGTGATCTTCCTGGTCGGAATCGTGCTGATTTTCGTTGAATCTTTCCAGTGTCTCCAAGAAGTCATAGATTTTCTCTCTGACTATTCTTTCAAATATTTTGGTGAGGTGGGACGTCAATAACACTGGTCTATAGTTCTTTGTTTGAGATCTATCCCATCTTTTATATATAGGGACAATGTTCGCTCTTTTCAAGATGCTCGGTATTTCCCCAGTGTCTAGGGATCTTCTCCATATCCAATATAAAGGTGTAGCTATTTCATTTTTACAGTTTTTAATCAGTACTGCTTTCCATTTTCCGGACCTGCAGCTGAATGTGATTTCATTTGGCCTATAGCTCTCGCTACATCATCTGAGGTAAAATCAAAGTCTGTTATACATTCTCCTTGCAATTTCTCTTCGAAGAATATGCATCTGTGTCAGGTATCGCTTTGTCACTTTTTGGGGTACTGAAGACCGATTCATACTGGGTTCTCAATGTTTCAGATATTTCTTTTAGATAGTCTGTTAGTTCATTATTTCCTTTCCTTATGGGTCCGATGATAGCGCGCGTTTTTGTTTACCTTTTCGCATAGCTATAGAAGTGTTTTGGATTTTTCTTTATTGTTTCTACTGCCCTTTCCTCTTCCCTCTCTGTGTGGTCCTTAATCAGGGTTTGTATTTCCCTATCGATACTCTCCAGTTCTTCTTGTATTTTATATATATATATATATTATATATATATATATATATATAATATATATATATATATATATATATGTGTGTGTGTGTGTGTGTGTGTGTGTGTGTGTGTGTAGTTTTGTGGTGAGAGGACCAAAACTGTTTAATCAGCTGCCCAAAGACCTAAGAAACACGAAGGGAGTTGCAGTGGACATCTTCAAAAGAAGATTAAACGCCTGGCTCAGAACAATCCCCGATGAACTGGGCGTACCTGGCTATGTGAGGTAGAAAGCACAAGAACCAACTCACTACTTCACCAGGCCAACTCGAGAAGAGGGGCGACAAGCTTGACCTTCGCAAAATGAGGAATCATCGCGCGGAACCTTTGTAAGGTTGTAAGGGAAGGTGTACACACACACCACACACACACATATATAATATATATAATATTATATATATATATACATATATATGGAGATCAGCGAAGTTAAGCGACATTGGATCTGGGTAGTAGTTGGATGGGAGACCGCCCTCCGCGCCCACATTATGTAGCGACCCGTGGTTCGGATCCCACGTAAAGCTGTAGGTCCCCTCCGTCATATAACCTTAGATGTTGTGAAGGAGGTTAAACAACCCCAATAAAAAAAAATATATAAATATATATATATATATATATATATATAGTGTGTGTGTGTGTGTGTGTGTATACACTGTAGGTTAAATAACTTCATTGCGTATTATTCCTGTTTTTGCGTCTAATGTATATACAATTCTTCTCTACTGGTTGTGTTATTTTTATGCTTGTTGTAAATATACATGTTAAATAAACCATGTATGTATTATTCTTGTTTTGCACCTAATGTATATACATATTTACCGAATGTATTTCATGAATGATATATATTAAATAGACAGAACGAAGTAGTTGTGTTTTATTTCGCCTTTACACCATGTAAACAGAGGCAGCTCTAGAGATAGCAAGGCCCTAGGCGAAAGTCATACATGAGGCCCCTTGACGTGAGAAGAAAATTTCAGATATTATTAAGTGAAATAAAACATCAGTATAGGATCATAACAATTTATTGGATAGGTACAATTACAATTTTATTTCATTTTTCTGCATTTGGTAGAGCTAAATTCATCTATAACAGAGGAATAATTTAATTTTGAAGCCAAACTATGTTCAATAGACAGAATCGCCAATGTCGATAATCTTGACACATAACACTGTGTAACACTGATTCTGTTTATATAGAATTTTTTGTTTTTATATGCAATTGTGGGCGCTGAGTCCAAATCTGGCCTTGGTTTGTGTGTATCATCAATGGTTTTAGAGATAATCCATTTTTCATGTTTTACCACTATAGTTATTATGGGCGCAGCAATATCAAAATAATCAGGAATTGTTGAGAACAATCCGGATGTTCGTTGACAGTTTCTTGCTCTAGAACAGAGCTTTCCAAACTTTTCACGTTGGCGACACACTAATTAATTTTTGTTATCAAATATCAAATATCAGATAATTTTTCAGTAGGTGGTTTATCTTGTAGCCGATTTTGTTGATACAAAAATCAAAATTTTCAAAATACAAAAAAATTGAAAATAATTAACTAAATTTGGAGACACACCTGGGAGGTATTGGCGACACACTAATGTGTCGCGACACACTAATGTGTCGCGACACACAGTTTGGAAAGCTCTGCTCTAGAAATTGCCCGAAACTTCCACTGTGCTATATAAAGAAGAGCGCAGAGTCTGAGAAGTCAGTAAGTGTGAGCACACAAAGAAAGCAGGTTGTTTGTCTGATGGTTACCAGCACTGAGGTACTGTGTTTCTGTGCTTCTCTGTGCTGACGATTTGAGTGTTATCGATCCTTTTTTATTGCGAACATTATTTCAGTGTTGTGAATACATCTTTTTTATGGAATCTGTAATCTGTTGCGGATTTAATAACTCTTCTCTCTATATCTGCAGGTTATGATTAATGTAGTACAGTTTGGTAAAGAGAATGGCAACTAGAGCTTGTAAACACTCGCCGGATATATTCTGCTACGTTTGTGGGTATTACATAGGCCCTAAGCAAGTATCGCACAAGATTGTGAAAAGCACCAAGTTCTGGATCGCGTATCGGCTCTATTTTGGTATGCCTATGGGTGACCAAGATAAGCCCTGGGCACCCGATGTGTGGAAGCTGCCGCTCCACACTTAAGGGTGACTGCGGGGAGTACGCAAGGCAATGCCCTTTGCGGTACCCAGAATATGGAGATAACCAAAGAGCCACCACGACGATTGCTACTACTGCATCGTAGATGTTTCTAAGTAGAGGAAAGTTAAAGGAAGGCAGACTCTTCAGTATCCAAGCATAGCGTCGTCCATAGCTCCTGTACCACATGGCGAAGGTCTTCCAATACCACGTCCACCAGAACAGGTATCTATCCATTACTTTACCTTCTGTATTTACAGACTGTGGGTCATTATGTGTCGATTTTTCTTAGTGCTGATGCTCTTCTACATATATAGCTATGCCTATATTTTGTTTCTTTGCTTTGCAGGTTGAAAATGAGGATGCAGCTAGCTCATCTGAGATGTCGGCTGGTGAGGACAGTCATGATGAAGAATATACAGTAACTTTCAGTACAAACCCTCACTTTCCAAATCAGAGGGAATTGGACGACTTAATTAGAGATTTAGGTCTGACGAAATCAGGGTC
This sequence comes from Bathynomus jamesi, assembly GCA_023014485.1. Taxonomy (NCBI): domain Eukaryota; kingdom Metazoa; phylum Arthropoda; class Malacostraca; order Isopoda; family Cirolanidae; genus Bathynomus; species Bathynomus jamesi. The sequence continues at coordinate 157,898 of JAJOZX010006788.1, read as the reverse complement.
TGAGCTTCTGACCTCCAGACTCAAAGAGTGGAATTTGCTTGGAGAAGACTGCAAGAGCACTGTATACCGAAAGCGGCATGAAGAGTTTGCAAGGTTCTACGATGTCAATGGCTTTCTCTGTTATTGCAGCGAGGTTAATGGTCTATTCACAGCTATTGGGTTAACACATATACCCTCAGAGTGCGCCTGTTTATTGACAGTTCAACTCGGAGTTTGAAAGCTGTTCTATTCCACAATGGGAACAAATATCCATCTATACCAGTTGCACATTCTGTTCAAATGAAAGAGGACTGAAAATATCAAACAACTGCTCACTCAAATCAGGTATGAACAATATAACTGGGACGTGTGTGGTGATTTCAAAATGATTGGTTTCCTGTGAGGTTTACAAGGAGGTTTACTAAATATTCATGTTTTCTTTGCCTGTGGGATAGCAGTGCTTCAACTGAGCACTATAAAACAGTTCAGTGGCCTCCACGTGAAGGACTGCAACCAGGAAAGTACAATGTACTCAGGGAACCTCTTGTGAAGCCTGACATAGTTCTGCTACCACCTCTCCATATTAAGTTGGGTCTAATTAAGCAGTTTGTAACTGCGTTAGATTTTGGAGGGGAAGTTTTCCAACAGATTCGGGTCATGTTCCCTAAACTCTCTGAGGCCAAAGTCAAGGCTGGCATCTTTGTAGGACCACAAATCAAGGCGCTGTTGAATTCAAAGAACCTTGAAGCCAAGATGACTCCGATCGAAAAAGAGGCTTGGTGTGCTTTCCGAGATGTGGTTCGTGGGTTTTTAGGCAACCATAAAGCACCAAACTATAAGGAGTTAGTGTCAAACTTAATTAAGTGCTATGTCAAAATGGGGTGCTGTATGTCTTTAAAATTACACTATCTGCATTCACATCTAGACTTTTTTCGTGATAACCTGGGCGATGTGAGTGAAGAACATGGCGAAAGATTCCATCAAGATATTCAAACGATGGAGAAAAGGTACCAGGGCCATTGGGATGCTTCCATGATGGGAGACTACGTATGGTCGCTGGTCAGAAAGGATAAGAATGTTCATACGCGGAAGTCGCGTTCTTCAGTGCATTTTTAAGGAACGCACACTGCATAACGAGGCTTGTTCTTCTCTTAGCGGTTCTCCTCATGATATATATTATATCCTTTGCACCATTTTGGGTTTGTCAAACAATTTTGGCTCAATAAACATTAATTTCCAATAGCGTTTTTATTTTCAGAAAATATTTGTTAGCCTTCTTTATATACTTTGCCATATGAAAAGTGTGATAACCTATATTTTTGAAACGGTTGATGATAGAGCAAAACCAATACATTTATTTTATTATTAATAAAGGTTATTCTATCTATCTATCTATCTAATACCATTTTTGGAATCAGCGCCCCGAAATCATTAAGAAACGACAGAAAAATCACAATAAACAGAAAAAATTTCAAATTTTATTACCCAGTGTAATAGATCTTAAGTAAAATTTTATTAATTTCAATTTTGTAAAAGATCTTTCTGCTGAAGCAACTGTAACCGGAATTGTTAATATAATTCTTAATGCTACGTAAAAATTAGGATAAACTTCAATTAAATTATTATCTATAATATATTTTAGTGAATCATAAATGTCTACATTTGGAGGTACAGTCCTGGTACACATTCTTAGTTCCTCAAATAGTCCTTCGTCATTTATATCGGAGTCGGACGACTCAGACAGCGTAAGTAGCACTTGTAGTTCTTTACAACACTGTAAAAGTTCTTCATCAGACTTGTTCTTAAAGATGAAATATTGTAGAGAAAACCAAAATTGGTGGAGTAGGTTTTTAACGCTTCAAATCGAGGTCCAGCACTTGCACGAATCACGTCGACGATGACATTAAAATATTCAGTTCTGAAAACGTCTGCAGGGTTAGCACTAGTTTCGTCTGGACATTCGTAATCAAAATGTACTTTCTTCTTACGTAGCCTAATTTGTTTAAATTCCCTCGAAATGTCCAATTCATCAGCTATTTCATTGGCAGTCACTAGAGCAGAGTGAAATCCGTTTCTTCGATAATCATCTAGCCAGCATAGAAATTCCTCAAAATGTTTCAATGCCGTGTCCAACTGCATATTACACTTTTGCCATACTTTACTAATTAAGTTTATTTTCAGTAAAATATCGTACCACACTACTAATGAAAGACAAACTCGTACGACATAATTTCTTCTTGTATCGAACTACATTCACTACAAAATGTAGGATCGCTGCTTATTTCTGGCACTTTTTCTAGGCAATCAGCAATATCTTTTAATTGGTATCGGACGGCCTTCACACTCTCCACTCTACTGTACATTTCCATCTGGTTTCGGCCAGCCGCCAAAGGCTTGACAGTAATATTTACTCTTTCCTTTAACACATTCCACCTTTTGGATGAACCAGAAAATAACGTATGCAGTCTTTGCAAAACACCAAAAAATAATCTAGCCTTTGTACAAGACGCTGCTGCATCACCAAGCACTAAATTTCAACTGTGACATCCGCAAGGTGTAAAGAAGGCCAAAGGATTAATATTTAGTATTCTTGTTTTTACACCACTTTTTTCTCCCCGCATGTTAGCTCCATTATCGTATCCTTGTCCGCGGCAGCTTTTCATGTCCAGTCCTAGGTTGTGAATTTCTGAAAGTACACAATTTGTTAATTCTTCAGCCGTAGTTTTTTCTACCAGTATAAATCCGACAAAATGTTCCTCAATGTCTCCCGACTTTTCATCAACGTGACGCAATATCATCGTCATTTCTTCGGTGTGACTTACGTCTGTAGTACAGTCCAGAATTATTGAATAATAATTTGCTTGCCGTACCTTTTGAATAATTGCAAGTTTAACATGTTTGGCCATCAATGCTATTAACTCATTTTGAATATTTTTTCCCAAATAATGATTATGAAGACTTATCTTTTATGCGTTATAAGTGTTCTCTAAGAACAGGATCAAACTTCACAGTAAACTTAACCAGGTCTAAAAAGTTTCCACTTCTTTCCTGTTCTAAACTATCCCTATGTCCTCTAACTGCCATGTTATGCGATGCTAAATACTCAATTATGGGCAAGAGTCTTTCCAAAATATCACGCCAGCGTTGCTTTTCCTGCTGTATTTGATTTTGAATCACTGCATCAATAGTCTTCCTGCGTTTCAACCTCTTTTCTGATTCCAACCATTTCAAGACACACTCTATGTGATCTGAACTGTTCTCGTGAGACTTGAGACAACTACTGAGGTTCTTCCAATCATTGCAGCCGTGAGATACTAACGCTACACTTGAGGATGAGAATAGACGACCGGCAAAACAATAAACACTACTGAACGACAGAGGGTTAAATATTGAATTATTTCTCCTTTCAAATTTAAGATTTATCATTGGCCGAAACCAGGCTCAGGCACAAAGTTTACTCTATCGCTCGGCTAAAAAAAATCCACCTTTATAGCAGTTTTGCGCGAGGCCCTTGCACATGCGAGGCCCTAGGCGGTTGCCTAGTTCGCCTTACGGTAGAGCCGCCTCTGCATGTAAATAAATATTAATGGAAATGAAGGTATACAGTATAGAGTACCGTGCAAAAGTCAGAGACCACGGTCGATCTGATAACTATTAGATAATCTGTCGTATGAAATTGATTTTGATACTAAAATACATATTAACTAGAACCTCTGGTTCATATTAACGTATAACTAAGTTATTACTTAAGTGTATAAAGTTGTATAAGCTGGATAACCCTCTAGTCTGCATAAATTGGACTTGAGGGTTGATTTATTATATTACTTATAACGCATGTGTTTAAAGATCTAGCGAACTATTAATGATGGATCTGCAGTAAATGCTCCGAAGCTATTGTTATATGCTTATATCAATATTTACAATTAAAAGTATTGACATATTCACTTAAATTCTGAAAAATAAATTTATCCAAAACGTTTCTCATTATAATCCTAATTCATGCTGTTTTTTTTCTTTCACAGGCTTAAGGAATGACGAAACGTACAATTTCTGATGAGATTAGATATAAAATAATACATTTGCATGATGAGGGACTGAGCCAACGAAAAACAAGTGAATCTACAGGTGTTTCCAAAACTGGTGTAAAAAAAATCTTGGCTCGTCACAGATCAAATGGGACCCCAGCTGATCGTCCTAGATCAGAGATCAGGGAGGCCCTCTAAGCTTTCTCCATCTGATCTACAATATCAGATTACTTCCCTTCGAGATAGACGCAAATCCAGCACTTCACTTGCAGCAGATCTCGAAAAAACAACAGGTGTCTCAGTTGATCCCTCTACTGTAAGAAGGAAGCTTAAATCAGTAGGTCTCAGATGTCCAATACTTGTGTTCCAAAGCATATTTTTTTCTCTTTATTTCCATTCCTTAAAAGTGGCTTTTTTGCTGCAACACGTCCTTTAAGACCTACTGAGTTAAGTTTCCTTCGTACAGTGGAGGGATCAACTGAGACACCTGTTGTTTTTTCGAGATCTGCTGCAAGTGAAGTGCTGGATTTGCGTCTGTCTCGAAGGAAAGTAATCTTTAACTATTGTAGATCAGATGGAGAAAGCTTATAGGTCCTCCCTGATCTAGGACGATCAGCTAGGGTCCAATTTGATCTGTAACGAGCCAAGATTTTTTTTACACCAGTTTTGGAAACACCTGAAGATTCACTTATTTTTCTTTGGCTCAGTCCCTCATCATGCAAATGTATTATTTTATATCTAATTTCATCAGAAATTGTACGTTTCGTCATTTCTTAAGCCTGTGAAGGAAAAAAACAGTATGAATTAGGATTATAATGAGACGTTTTGGATAAATTTGTTTTTCCCTGTAGATTCACTTATTTTTCTTTGGCTCAATTCCTCACCATGCAAATGTATTATTTTATATCTAATCTCATCAGAAATTGTACGTTTCGTCATTTCTTAAGCCTGTGAAGGAAAAAAAAGACATGAATTAGGATTATAATGAGAAATGTTTTGGATAAATTTGTTTTTCAGAATTTAAGTGAATATATCAATAATTTTAATTGTAAATATTGATATAACAATAGCTTCGGAGCATTTACTGCAGATTCATCATTAATAGTTCGCTAGATCTTCAAACACATGTGTTATAAGTAATATAATAAATCAACCCTTAAGTCCAATTTATGCAGACTAGAGGGTCATCCAGCTTATACAACTTTATACACTTAAGTAATAACTTAGTTATACGTTAATATGAACCAGAGGTTCTAGTTAATATGTATTCTAGTATCAAAACCAATTTTCATACGACAAATTATCTAATAGTTATCAGATCGACAGTGGTCTCTGACTTTTGCACGGTACTGTATATAAACGATACAGTGTGTGGGGGGAGGGGGATGTATTCTCTAGCTGTTTTGACTGGCGGGGGTTCGTGAACCGACAGGATGGCTACATTTTACTTTAAGAATTTGTTGTGAGTGGTGGTGCCGCTCCAGTTAGCCTATACTGTCGGACAGCCGATTACGCCATACGATTGGCTGGATCTTATGCCAAATAGCTGTGATGCTAAACCCCCTCCAGGATGGCTTGTAAAGACACCATTATGCAATGTGTTATGCCAGCGAGAACATCTCTCTCTCTCTCTCTCTCTCTCTCTCTGTTTTATTACCCTTGTTAGGTTAGGTTACCCACTCCACCTTTGAAGGATCTAGTCCCGGCCCTCTTCATGCATACACGTCTTAATAAAAAGTTGTTTTATTTTCTTTATGCATATATACAAACATACACACATACATGCATACACACCTACATATATACATATACAATTCATATATATATATATATACTTTTTTGGGCCTCAGCTGCCAAGTTAGACTACCCTCTCCCACCTTCATGCATACCTCCCTCTCCCCCTTGGAGGGTCTAACTCTCCTCTCCCCCCTTGGAGGGTCTAACCCAACCCCCCTCTTCCCCCTTGGAGCATTATTGATCATCCTGCATGCAATTGATTTGCACGCTACCTTTTTGCGGGTGTACTACTGAAGCCACTCCTCTTCCTTCTTTCATTCTTTTGCTCCTTCCTTTTTTGCCGTCATCAGAAGGGAACTGTTTGCGGGGAGGGCTAGTCAGGATGAAGTAAAAAAAAAGAAAATTAAACATATGTACCAGTGATGTAGTCGAGACCACCATGGCCGAGACCGAGACCTAAGCACCCGATACCGAGACCAGAAAAAAGGTCTTGAGACCGGTCTCGAGACCTGAAACGAGACCATATGCAAAGGGCCGGATTAAGCATTGTTAGGGCCGGGGGCAATGAATATTTTCGGGCCGGTGTCACTAGAAAAACACAATTCTTTACCTGATACATCATACATGAGTGATGTGATCAGCTGACTGGGATCGCTCAACAGAAAACGAAACAAAAACAAAGATGTGATTGCAGAAAATGTATACTTTGTTCACATAAATGGGACACTAAACTAGGTTTTGTAGAAGCGGAATCTAGAATTTTTTTTTCTTCCTCACGGTCGACCAATTATTTCAACGGTAGATTATAGCGTTTACATAGTTTCTTGGGGTCGGTCAGCATCTTGGGGCCGGTCAGCATCTGGGGCCGGGGGCAAATTCCCCCTTTGCCCCCATTATAATCCGCTACTGCATATGCAAGTTTTACACGTATTCAATATTGTGTAATGCCTAATTCCTAAGCTCTGTATTTCACATTCAGGAATATTCTAAAGAGGTTATCAAGTGCCAATTGCAAAATTTACTCCTAATTTATTCATAAATTCATAGTTTGTGACATTTTTCAGCAGTTAATTGCCTACTTAAAACAAGATAAATGTTCGTTGCACTTGAGGAACGTCAACATACTCAGCAGTGATGAAGTCGAGACCACCATGACCGAGGCTGAAACCGAGACCGAGACCAGAAAAAAAGGTCTCGAGTCCTATAATACTGATATGTACACTATCGGGGAAATTTTTAAATTACGGGTGCTGGCCAGCTACGTGCCTGCCTCTGGATCAGCTCCTTTATCTAAGTAATTCCAGAGCCAAAGATGGCAATGTAACTAATTAATTTTTAAAAGTAAGTCTCGCAGCAAGATGGCCTTGGCATTCATCAGCGAAATTATGCAGCGATAAAATGATGACTTTTTGTATGTAATAAATAAACAAATAAATTCCTTAAAAATTGCATGGTTTAGATTAAATTAAGTAGTTTATTATTTCATGCTAACTTTATTTTGCATTATCCTCTAATGCGTAAATGGGTACACGAAATAAGTGTACGCATAGTGTGAATGAACTCTAAAGCTATTCTTTTTCATTATACTTTTTCCGACTTTCCAATAAATCTTCTTTCATAACAATTTTCTCTCAGCAGTGGCGAGCGAAGGAGAGACGACCTTGTCTGTTTTATAGTTTTATCCTTTGCTACTACTATTTTTGTGTGGAATCTTTACACGTCTTAAGTGTAAGCATGGTATTAACTTAATATTCTTTATTTTCGTTTATTTTTTCTGTTTTTTTTCTCTACAGGGTGATTCAAAAGTCAGGTTACATAGGGCTTTTCTGTTTCTTTGCAGGTAAATGAGTTATGAGATGTTATCGAAGGAGGAGCGCATTGATGTGATATTCCTAGCTGGCTGCACAAGTGCATTGCCGTTAACGGTGGCCATACCGAACTTGTGATGTGACTATTCCCCTGTATCATTACATAATACAGTATTTCCCTATGTAACCTGACTTTTGAATCACCCTGTACTTCTTCCTTTGGCTAGCTTAAAGTGAATCTGTGTGTGTGTGTGTGTGTGTGCACTGTGCAGGGCCGTATCTAGGGGGGGTATTGGGGTGTCTGTAACTCCCCCTCCCCTGGTTGTCCCAGAAAATAATTATATATACTAGTGAATCTGTAGATTATATATCTGATTTCTAAACTGTAAACCCTGTGACCAGGTTGGGCGCCGTTCAAAAATTATGGATGCTATTTTTGCTAAAACTTGACACCCCCACCCCACTGTAACGTTCCGTAACGTGTGGGGTGGGGGAAGTGTTACATAACATCTTAGGGGGTGTCTGGTCTAGCGTTACAGAACGACGTTCCTAGGGGATCTGGTGTGTCAAGTTTTAGCAAAAAATAGCGTTACGTAATTTTTGAACGGTTCCTTGGGGTCTTTGATTATGTCATTAAAAAGTACAATAGCCTCAGCATCATGAGTTGGCATCTGTTTATTGCATCTGACTTTAGACTTCATGGTCATGTAATGTCATATCAGTTTTATAGTGACAGAAAAGGCTCCTCCGATCCTGAGCTTAATACAGAATGAGCAGTAGTCAGGAGTCAGTCATCCAACACGTTGACCATGGTCATTCTTTTTGGGTGGCGTCTGCAAACATGGTGATAAAAACTCATAATGGTCTCCAAATCAATGGCGATGTCACGGTGGATGTGCATTAGAGCCAACCCAGTCAGTCGTTCCATGGCCATGCTACAGCAGAGATGAGTGTTCAGGCGTTTCAGTCCACTGAATGCTCACTCTGCAGTGCAGCTGGTGACTGGTAGGCTGCAAAGGATGCGGAGCAGTATCTTGATGGTGGGATACATGGCACTATGGGATAAGGTATCTGTGATGTATAGCATCTAGCTGACTTATTGTATTTCAATAAAAGAAGACACGTGTACAAGACAACACGTAAACCTGACAGCTACCTACTTTTATTGCTATAGTATAACAAATTGCCAAATCTTTTGATGTATGTAGCTCCTCAGATCACCTTCGCCCAGCTGACCTATTCACCTCTGCTGCTTCACATTGTTGTGATAATCATTTACGGGGTAGCAAAACAGTATTGTTGGACGGGAGTGAGTAAATATTTAGACTAATAATTATAGAATTATAGGAGTAATCATTATAGGAGTAATAATTATAGGAAATTTCAATGTTCACCACCACCTTTGGCTTTCCTCCCATTTCACTGACATACCTGGTGAACTAGCTTACAACTTTTCTATCCTAAATGACCTAGAGCAGATTGTACAGCACCCTACTCGTATCCCCGATCGCCTTGGAGACAGGCCCAACATTCTGGATTTATTTCTGACCTCTCATCCTTTTTCTTACTCTATGAAACTTTTCTCTCCGTTGGGCTCCTCCGATCACAATCTTATATCTGTGTCCTGTCCTATCACTCCAATCCGGCCTTTGGATCCTCCCAAGAGTAGGCACCTTTGGCACTTCGGGGCCGCTGATTAGGAGGCCCTTAGGCAATACTTCTGTGATTTCCCATGGAATGATTACTGCTTCCGTTGCCGGGGCCCTTCTGAGTGTGCAGAGCGCATCACAGAGGTGATTCTCTCGGGCATGGAGGCGTACATTCCATATTCTATTCCTACTGCTAATGCAAAAAAACCTTGGCTTAACTTTACTTGTTCTAATGCTATCTGCAACAGAGAGGAGGCTTTCGGAAGGTACCGTCGCTATCCAACTCCTGATTTTCACTCAGCTTATATTTCTTCCCGAAATCTTGCAAAATCTCTTCTTCGACTCGCCAAAAATTCCTTCATCCGACAAAAATGTGAAAATCTATCCAATTCTAATTCTTCTCGCCCTTTCTGGCATCTAGGTAAGAACCTCTTCAACAACTTTACTTCCTCTTCTTTCCCTCCTCTTTTCCATTCCGACGGCACAGTTGCTGTCTCTTCTGACAAAGCTGAATTCTTCTCTCAAACTTTCGCTTACAACTCAACCCTAGACGATTCCGGTGCTGTTCCTCCATCTCCTCCCCCACCTCTGACTTTATTATGTCTGAAATTGGAAACTCTTCTAAAGATGTTTTTTCTGCCCTATCTTGGCTCAACTCTAGGAAGGCGTATGGTCCTGATGGTGTTTCTCCTGTTGTTCTTAAGAACTGTGCTTCTTTGCTGACACCCTGCCTAGTCAAACTCTTTCGTCTTTGTCTCTCATCTGGTACTTTTCCGACCTGCTGGAAGTTTGCTTTCATTCAGCCTGTCCCAAAGAAGGGTGACCGCTCTCAACCCTCCAACTATCGTCCACTTGCTTTGACTTCTTGCCTTTTCAAAGTTTCTGAATCTATCCTTAATAGGAAGTTTCTCAAACCCCTTTCTTCTCACAATCTTCTTTCAGATCGTCAGTATGGATTCCGGAAGGGACGCTCTACTGGCGATCTTCTTGCATATTTCTCTGACTCTTGGTCATCCTCCTTTCGAGATTTCGGTGAAACTTTTGCTATTGCGCTAGACATATCGAAAGCTTTTGATAGAGTCTGGCACAAATCTTTAATTTCAAAACTGCCCTTCTTCGGTTTCTATCCTCCTAGCTGTGCCTTCATCTCTAATTTCTTTTCTGGCCGATCTATAGCTGCAGTTGTAGATGGTCACTGTTCTTTTCCTAAAGCTATTAACAGTGGTGTTCCTCAGGGTTCTGTCTTGTCACCCACTATTTCCCTTTTATTTATTAATGATCTTTTAATTCGCACTTCCTGTCCTATTCACTCTTATGCCGATGATTCCACTCTTCACTTCTCCACCCGCTTCCTAAAGCGTCTCTCACAGCAGTCACTTCACTGCCTCAAAAACTCAGTCCCTCCATCTGTCTACTCGTCACAATCTTCTACACAACTATCCCCTTACCTTCAACAACACACAAATCAATCCTGCCTCTTCTCTTAATATTCTTGGCATTTCCTTTTCTCGTGATCTTTCCTAGAAAGATCACATATACGCTTTTTCTAAAACAGCTTCTAAGAGGTTAGGTATGCTGTACCGCCTTCACGGTTTCTTCACCCCCACTCAGTTGCTGTCTCTGTACAGGGGTCTTGTTCGCCCCTGATGAAGTATGCTTCTCATATGTGGGGTGGTTCAACCCACACAGCCGTACTTCACCGGGTGGAATCAAAGGATTTTCGTCTCATCAATTCCCGCCTCTTACTGATTGTCTTCAATCTCTCTCTCTCTCTTAGCTGCAATGTTGCCTCACTCTCTCTTTACTATCGCTATCATAATGGACATTGCTCTTCTGAACTCTCTAACTGCATGCCTCCTCCTTTGAGGAAAGCACACAGTACCAGACTTTCTACACTTTCTCATTCCTATTCTGTTCAACTCTCTAACGTAAGGGTTAATCGGTATTTTCAGTCTTTCATCTACTCAACCGGTCAACTCTGGAACAATCTTCCTCAATTCATCTTTCCTCCTGTCTATGAACTGCCATTTTTCAAAAGCAGTGTCTAAGCATTTAGACAACCCCGGACCTTGATTTTGGCTCTCTTCTTCTTCTATGGGAGGGGCGTTTTTGCGGGCATTTGCCCTTGGGCCCCTCCTTCCTGCATAAAAAATAAGAAAATGCTTTTGGTAAATATTTAGACCAATAATTGAAAACAACTCTTTTGGACAATAAGATTAAAAAAAAATTCGGGGGGGGCATGCCCCAGGCTCCCCCTAGCAGGGCGCGCAGCTTTGCCGTGCGTACTTTGTCCAACACTGTACCCCCCGCCTTTCTCATGCTCTGGTTACGACCCTGTGTGTGTGTGTGTGTGTGTGTGTGTGTGTGTGTGTGTGTACTCTGTTTAATTCCCTATTATTGTTGACTTATCATTAGGTAACCGACATTCTTTTAATATAATTGTATTTCCTGAATGGTATTCTTGAATGTTTTTAATATTGTAATATAGCGATTTAATTAATTCGTATTTGATAGATTGTGAAGAGTAATAATTTGTAGTATCAAAATTTAAAATATGTACAAAAATAATTTATATCTGCAATATTTTTAATTTGTAAATCATACCAGTGGATTTTCAAATTCAAATTCTCAAATTCGAAACTTTATTCAGAAAAGAATACAAGTAACAGAGTTTTACAATTTTTAGATATTTATGCCATTAATACTCGTATATTCACAGTACCCTTATCTGAATGTCCTTGGAAGCATAAAGGCTTTTTAGGGAAAATTAATGGTATTTAGCTTACAGTATTTATTACATGAAAATAGTGAAAGTGGCAAGTAATAGTAATAGAAACAACGAAAAATAATAATAGCAATAATAATAATAATAATAATAATAATAGAACGTTTACAAAATGTTAGATGATTTTAAATTAAATGATTTATTGTATAGTTAGTAGAAAATATTACATAAAATAGCGATAGTAATAGTGACAACAAAAAATAATAATAATGGCAATAATAATAGAAAGTATTGAATATTAAGTAACCTTTATTATAAAAATAAATACAGTACTTTTGCCAATTTACAATGACATAAATAATTGTGAAACTGGACTATTATTCTATTTAAAGCTTACAAAATTTACAAAATATTACATAATTTTAGATTTATTGTATATTGAATAGGAAATAAATACTGCTTAATAAAAAATATAAAAAAAAGAACAGATTATGAAATTCAAGGTGATTAATGAAATTAGCATATTTTAAATAGTTGATTGCAAAATTGATTGCTATGGTGAAAATGGCAGAAGTGAACTTATACATCTGTAGGAGCTAATGAAGTGTTTTTTAGTGATTTGCAAAGTGCATTTAGTGATGAAGCCTGCCTGATATGCGTGGGAATTGCATTCCATGCATCTGCTTCTTTAAAAGAGAGTGCATTTCCCGCAGTTTCCATTGTATAGTTAGGTTTGTGTATAAAATCCCTGAGTAGTCTGGTGTTATAACGATGGGGGGTGATGTATTTGAATGGGTGAGGTAGGTCGCTTTTCACTGATAACTTTGAACATACTGACAGCAACATTGAATTTGTATAAGTCATTACACTCATTAGTTTTAAAAAATTTAATTCTTTAAACATTGAGGAAGCGTGACTTTTTGTCTGTTGACATTATTCGAGAGAGTTCGCAAACAGTTTTTTATGAATTACTTCCAAAGAATGTTTTATATATTTCTTTGAGCTACCCCATGCCGTAATGCAATATAATAAATGTGGACGGATGAAGGAATAATACAGGATAAGAAGTGCGTTTTGAGGAATGGTCTTTTTTAAGTCTAAATAATATGACGAGAAATCTTGATATTTTTAATTTGATATGTTGTACCTGGCACAGGCATAGTGCATTTTCTAATTACCTATATACATTATACATTCCGCCCGGGTATGGTGACTCATTTTTTTGAAAAGTATAGGTGATCGTGGTTTTTCCCATTATTTGGCACTATACTAGCACAGTGGTATTACCTTTATACAGGCACAACCTTTAAACCGTTAGTCGTATGACATTGGCAGGCACACCAAACGACTTCTCTCATTAAGAGGATTCAGAAAACATCCCTACTTAATGATTTATCTTGATTCAGTAAAAAGTTAAAAAGTACGCATTTAAAAAAAAAACTAGTAATTTCAAGGTCGATGCGAGACCCCTAAATATTGATCAATTTTTGTAAAAATGGTACCAATGTGCTAGTATAGTGCCAAATAATGGGAAAAAACCACGATCACCTATACTTTTCAAAAAAAATTGAAAAGTGGGCCACCCTAATGTACACAGTACACAACTCACAAACAAACAATAAAATATATTAGGATTAGGCAGAGCTGGGCACTTGCGTTTTTTTGCCCGTTTTTTTGCGGTACTGCGGTACTGCGGTACTACTACCGCACTACCAAACCGGTACCGCATAACGCAGTACCGCAAAGGATCGCTGAAAGTACAGCAGTACCGCTACCGCATTCAAATTTCCCGCGGTACTTTCCGCGGTACCGACCAACACGGTAGTACCGCAGTACCGCAGTACCGCAAAAAAAACCGCAAGTGCCCAGCTCTGGGATTAGGCTATTCTTCCGTCACCGTTAATTCTACACTTCCAGCGAGTCATTTGGAGGGTGGAGTGATAATGTACTTAATAATTTTTCTACTATGCGTCTTGGTGGTGTAGTGGTTAGCATGGCTGACTACAAATCCATCGGCCCCGGGATCAAGACCCGGTGACGGCAGGCGACGCGCAGCAAAACCAAGCTGTTCATTCTTCCACACAATAAAAAAAAATTGGTTGGTAGATAAATGGGTACTCTGGGTAGCCTAGTGGTTAAGACGCTGGGCTGCTGGTGGGGCGTGGTTCGGACTCCACGTTAAACTGTTGGTCTAAGGTGGCGTGACAAGCTTGACTTTCGTCAGAATGAACAATTCGGATGGAAGCAAAACCAAGGTTAACCAAGGAATTTCCACAGTATTTATATTTTGGAAGAAAGCAGTAATTTTATGTTAAAGGATCTTAAACTTGAATTTTAATTTAGGATGTAATTTGTAGTTTGAGTGTGTTCGAATGTTTATTTCCAAATATAATTAGAAAAAAATGGAATGAATGAAAGCAAATGTTTTTACTGCAAAAAGATATTTGGAATCACTTGGATAAAAATATGCGTTTACGGACGCCACAGATGAGAGTTTTTCATTTTCTAAAAGCCCAGATTCCTCATATCGAATCCGATGAGCACGGTACATATGCCTTCATTTTTACCATTAATTGCAGTTCAAATAACTCTCTCTCTCTCTCTCTCTCTCTCTCTCTCTCTCTCTCTCTCTCTCTCTCTGACCACTCGCTCAGTAAGGTCATTGGCATCAACGAGATTGTGCAAGACTTGTGCGTCCCACTGGGCGTGAGGTTTGTTGACCCCTTCGAAGCGTTTTCTGGTAGGTGGGACCTTTATCAGAGGGATGGTGTCCACCTCAATGTCAAGGGTAAAGGTGTGCTAGGCGAGCTGCTCGACCGGCACCTATACTGTATGGTGAGGTCAAGGCCTGGGATTGATGAAGGGCCCCCACCGGGGAGAGATGATCTTGAGCCGCTGGCGGACGTACCTTCAACTCAAGAAGGGTGCGTCCATGTACAGGTAGGTGACCCTCCTTCCCTGTTGGAGGGGGCTCAGGCTCCTGCGGAAGTTGCCCCCTCGTTAGTGAGGGGGCTCTTCAACTCCCGACAGCCCTGGCTGTTCGGGAAACGGGTCGTGCTAGGGGGCGGTCAGAATAGGGAAAGCTCCCTCTTTGCAGTGCTTTTTAATGCTAGGTCGATTAGGAATAAGTTTTGCGAGCTACGGGCGCTCTTAGCATCAGAATACTAGGATATTGTTGCTATCACCGAGTCCTGGATTCATACTGATCGTAGGGACTACGTTGGGGAGTTCGAAATTCCAGGGTATAGAATGATTCACAAGGACCGCACCCGTGGGGAGGGAGGAAAGGTACTAATATACAGTGTTGGGCACTAAAGCGTTAATCTGATAACAGTTAATTAACGAAGTTAACTTTTTTTAACGGACTATTAACGGAAGTTAATTTCCATTTATCGTTATCGGACCAGTTAACTTCCGATAACTCGATATTTAGTCTGTTAAAGTCCGTTAACACGTTAACTGCGAGGAGTCATTCACGGAAGATCACCGCTCCGCGAATGATTTCAAACCGCCATAACTTCAGTCTGCCAATTCCGTCCTCTGCCGCAGTGGAACGGCTCTTCTCTCTCGGCAAGGACATCCTGCGGCCCAAGAGGTCAAGACTGGCAGTTGGGCCTAACTTTGAGAAGTTGGTCTTTCTGAAGGGCAACCAGCACATTGTGTCATAGTCTTTAATAAATGTGCCTAAAATTTAATTTTACCTTTCAGTTCCCGCCATAATAATTTTCTGGTAAATTAAAATTTAGTTAATGGTTAGTGGTTACAAGGGTTTCAAAACATGTAATCAGTACATTTTTTATTAAAAATAAAAAAAGTTATTAAGCAAAAAATTTGCAAAACTTGATAAAAATACAGTTAAATACCTATTTATTGTTGGATTTTGCATAAATAAACATTTTCTATGGGTTTTAAAGCTTTTTTCCTTGATTTTTTTAAATGTTAGTAAAGAAATAGTTATCGTTAACGGATTATCGTTAACTTCCGTTAACTTTGTAGTAAAATTATCGGATTATCGTTATCGGAGTTAAAAATTGTGGTTAAAGGATTATCGTTATCGAAGTTAACTTTTTGGTTAACGGTGCCCACCACTGCTGATATATATATACGTCAGGGACACGTTGAGTCCGGTTTACTGCCAGTTCCGATCGGAACGGGAGCTGCTTGGCGTCGATCTGAACCTGAGAGGGACGAACTATAGGTTAATCTTGGTGTACAGACCTCGGCATCTCCTCCTCGAAGAGGATACAGCCGTGTGCACCGAACTCCGTAGCCTGCTAGGGGACAGGGTGTGTGTGTAGGTTTAGGAGACTTCAACTATCGCGGCATAAACTGGGAAGACAGGACTGCTGATGCTGAAGGGAGGAGGCTAGTTGACTTTGCTGATGAGAACTTCCTGACTCACTGAGTCAATGGGCCTACACGAGGTGAAAGCGTTCTAGACTTAGTATTCACGACCGAAGACAACCTCGTCACTGGCTTCACCATTGACGAATCGTTGAGGGGGAGTGACCACGGTCTGATTAAGTTCTGTGTCTGCGTCAGCGTAGTAACTCGAGAGGCAGTAAACTCAATCTACGGCGGGCGGACTTTGTTGGCCTCCGGGATAGCGTAGGTGAGATGGGGTTAGAGGTCGGTGGCGATGTTGAGGGAGTGTGGAGTGCATTCCGGAACCAGTTTATGGTGCTGCAGTTTGCTGCCATACCCTCAAAACCGGTCACCCCTGCTTCAACACAGCCTAAGTGGTTCAGTCGGGACATCGCTTCGGCTATCCAAAATAGGAAAGCTGCGTATAGGAGGGCGAAAGCCAATCGTTCCCATGAGAACACTGAGGCGTATGTCCACCTGTGCAGGGAAGTGAAGGCGAAGGTTAGGCTAGCCAAACGTAACGAAGAACTCCGGGTGGCAAGCCCCTGCAAGGGGAACTCTAAGGAGTTCTTCAGTTATGTTAATAGGAGAAAGCCCATTAGAAGCATGATAGGCCCGTTAAAGAACTCCAGCGGCGTTCTGCGGACCTCCGACGCGGACATCGCTAATGTGCTGAATGAGCACTTTGTGGGAGTGTTCACCAGGGAGGACAACCGCGTCATCCCCGAGCCAGGCGTCAGGCATGAAGGTGCTTGCCTGGAGAGTGTTCGGTGTACCGCGACAATCGTTGCCGATAGAATACACAAACTGAGCGCGTTTAATGCTCCTGGGCCAGACCAGTTCCTCCCCAGAGTCTTACGGGAAGTGCGCGACCAGGTGGCTCCCCACCTGGCTACAGTCTTCAACAAATCTTTGGGACGGCCAGGTGCCTGGTGACTGGAGGAAAGCCAACGTGACCCCTATCTTTAAGAAAGGGGATCACGAAAGTCCAGGGAACTATCGTCTCATTAGTCTCACTTCGGTTGCAGGTAAATTATTAGATGGGCGAATAGCGGATAGGATCGTTGACCATTTGGATTCCTACAAGCTGCTTGGGGACTCCCAACATGGGTTTAGGCGGCATAGGTCGTGTCTCATCAACTTGCTCGAGTTTTTCCACGCTATGTGGAGTGAGTACGAGAAGAGTAGGGCGATTGATATACTTTATCTCGACTTTCAGAAAGCCTTTGATAAGGTACCTCACCACCAGCTAATGGCCAAAGTCCGCGGGCTGGGTATCGGTGGGGAAGTAGGTAACTGGATTGGAAACTGGCTGAAGAATAGGCGGCAGAGGGTTGTAATTAAAGGGGCTAGCTCGGGTTGAGCCTCGGTCACTAGCGGGGTCCTCAGGGTTCCGTTTTGGGGCCACTGTTGTTCATTATTTACATAAGTGATATCGACGCTGACATCGTCAGTAGGATCGCCAAATTCGCTGATGACACCAAGTTTGGGGGTCAATGTTGGGACGCCCGAAGCGATCGAGCAACTGCGTGCGGACCTACGTAGGATAGGAGACTGGTCCGAAAAATGGCAAATGCCGTTCAACTTGGGTAAATACAAGGTCATGCACATTGGCTACGCCAATCTCATGTCGGACTAATACATGTTGGGGAGTAATATCGAGGCCCACTGATTTGGAAAAGGACTTGGGTGTGCCAATTAGTAGCGACCTTAAGTTTACCAAACACTGCATAGAGGTGGAAAAGAAAGCCCAGAAGCTGTTGGGTTATGTCAGGAGGCAATTTCGATTTCGGAACAAGGAGACTGCGTTCTCTCTGTACAATTCCCTGGTTCGGCCGCACCTGGAGTACGCCGTGCAGTTCTGGTCGCCTACCCTCAGGAAAGATATTGACAGGCTGGAGCGAGTCCAGGCGAGGGCCACTAAGTTAATCCCTTCCGTTAGGCATATGGGCTACAATCGACGCTTACAATCTCTGAGTTTGTTTTCGCTGGAAACTCGGAGGCTGCGCGGTCAACTCATCGAGGTTTTCAAGCTCTTACACGGGTTCAACGATGTCGATTTTGGAAGCATGTTTAGTTTAAATGATAACTCAACTCGCAACAATGTTTGGAAGTTGGATTTGAAACGGTTTAGAACTAGTGTGTGTGGGAATTACTTTACCTATAAGATCTGTGACACGTGGAACAGGCTACCTTCAGAAGTTGTGAACAGTTCCTCTGTGGATCAGTTCAAGAAAAGGTTAGACCGAATCTTGCACACTATTTAGGGGTGTGTGAATTTTTCCCTGGCACCCGTTGCCATTGGTACCTCCTCGGTATGGGCCGCAAGGCCTTTTGAGGTACTTCTTTTCCTTGTAACTCTCTCTCTCTCTCTCTCTCTCTCTCTCAAATCCACTATAGTCCGAATAAGTAATGGTAAATGACAAACACTATGCACGGTCTGTGTGTATCATGAAAGAGCCTCAGGGAACCATTCTGAGTTCAATCCCTCCCATATATATATATATATATATATATATATATATATATATATATATATATATATATAAGCAAACAACCACAGGGAAAAGGAAACACTCTACTGGTTTTTTGTCTAAATTTCATCTATATAGTTCTTTTATATTTAATAATTTAGCAGCCTACAGATTATGTTATCTATTTGTTATCTATGTTATCTATTTGTTTTCATTAAATTCTTGCCATTTAATTGCCTGCTTTAATTAAATATTAGTGTTAATAACCAAAGCTGGGCACTTGCGGGTTTTTTTGCGGTACTGCGGTACTGCGGTACTACCGCACTACCAAACCGGTACCGCATAACGCAGTACCGCAAAGGATCGCTGAAAGTACAGCAGTACCGCTACCGCATTTTTTGCGGTACTGCGTTATGCGGTACCGGTTTGGTAGTGCGGTAGTACCGCAGTACCGCAGTACCGCAAAAAAACCGCAAGTGCCCAACTTTGTAATAATAACCATTATAATAATTTTTGTTCTCTGTATTGGTTTTTTGTCTAATTTCGCTATATAGTTCTTTTATATTTAGTAATTTAGCAGCCTACAGATTACACTGGTATGCATATGAAATTTTTTTGTCTGCTGTGAGGGATTTTTCAACTCATATTATATAATTCGACCATGCTGAATTCGAAAATGACATTGGTTTTCCTCAATCAGGTCAGGTTTTTTCTCTATTAGCCATTTATTATAAGTCCAATTTTATCCCCAAATTTATTGATTTTTTTTAGCTTAAACACTGTAGATACGAGTAATATTATAAGAACACTCGTGAAAAATGAAAACATTGTGTGAATAAATACTTTTATTCATACAATGAATATGGAAAAAAAGTTTATTGAGGAAGGAATGAAGTTTTTTTGGCTTTCCGTCTGTGTTTTTCTTCGGGCACGTCTCGCTTCAAACACCAGCAATAGTCCGCCAGCATATTGATATCCCAGTTTCCCTGGTACCTCTCTTCCATTATTTTGATATCTTGGTGAAATCGTTCACCCTGTTCCTCACTATAATCCCCGCAATTTTCAGGAAAATAGTCCAAGTGGGACCACAAAAAGTGCATTTTTATGGACATGCGCGACCCATGAGCTTTGAAAGCTTCCATCAAGTTTTCGACAACGGACTCGTATTCTGGACTTCTACGCTTGCCAAGAAAATCAGTGACAACTGATTTGAATGCCTGCCAGGCATTCTTCTCAGTTGGAGTCATTGCGTTTTCGAACTGAGTATCCTTGATCAAAGTTCGAATTTGAGGACCATCAAAAACCCCAGCATTTAGTTTAGCATCAGATATATGAGGAAATTTACTCTCGAGATATCGGAATGCTGAACCCTCCTTATTCATTGATTTGATGAAATTTTTCATGAAGCCCAGCTTAATATGAAGTGGTGGGAGCAAAATTTTTGTAGGTGGTACAAGGGGCACTGAAACGACATTATGCGACCCAGGTTCAAAATTCTCTCTGGATGCCCATTCACGTTGTGCATAGTGCTTCTCATCCGCTCGGCTATCCCATTTGCAGAGGAAACATGGGTATTTCGTGTATCCCCTTTGCATTCCCAATACAAATGCCACAATCTGAAAAAAAATGAAAATATTTAAAGAATTTAGAGAATTTGTTCTATCAGATAAAAAAATCTATGCATTGGACTGTATCACTTCTGTGGGGAAGTTAAGTGTTCTTATACGCTCTCAAATAACCTTTGGAAAAACAACATAGTCAATAGCAATAGTTTACTTATGATATTAGTATTAACTTCAAATCTCTACAGATCCTCCAGTTATGTTGGTCGTATACGAGAGCATCCAGTAAAATTTTCATGTTATCGTAGCTCTCAGTAAGTTGTACGGAATGTGCTACAGGGACTGATGCAACCCTATTCCCAATGTTGAGAAGTACTGCTTTCAAACTTCGTTTAGACGAGTCTATAAATAGCCTCCATTCTGATGCGTTATATGGCAGGCCCAAGGATTCGATTAGCCCCTCAACATTGCAGCAGTACACTAAGGAAGAGGTATTTTCGTGCACTGCAAAAAATTTGCGGAATTCTTCCTCTCGTTTCCTATACCAGGAGAATGTTGTTCCCGGAGCCAGCAAGTTGTCCTCTCGAAGTCGTGAGCCCAAGATCTCGGCAGCTAATTTGGAAAGTCCTAAATCCCTGGTAAGATCATTAAGTTTGGCCTGGTTGAGAGGCCTCGGCTCATTTGAAGCGGTATTTTGAGGTATATACGACTGGGACTGGTCATTGGCATTGGTCATTGATTCATCATCAGAATCATCGAAGTCCAGGGTTTGAGGTGGGTCGGGTATTGGAATTCCAGGACCATGGGGTACAGGTCTCATAGCAGAAGGAATGTCAGGGTATACAACAATGTGTTTATTCTTCTTGTTAACTCCTGAAAACAGAAACACAGAAACATGGATATAAAACTTGCATATGAAATAGAAGAAGCATTCAGACAGTGGCGGCTCGTGAGGGAAGGCTGCGGTCTGTAAGATATGAAATAGGTCGATGGAGTCTGTATATTTTCTTTCTTTTTCATTCATAGTGTCCCTTCGGGGACAATATGAATGAAAAAGAAAGAAAATATACAATCATTGTATATGTAAATGTAACTTGTATAGCAATATGTATGTGTAAATGTATTTTATATAACAATATGTATATGTAAATGTATGATTACCATTATGGTGAATATTATGCTATATATGGTGAATATTACATTATGGTGAATATTATGTCAAGTTTCATACGAGGATTTCAAAATATTTAAGAAAAATAAATTTATAAGCCCACCTTGGAGGTTTGTCATGCAGAAATAGCAATCTGTCACGTGATCCTTTCCTTCTCTCCAAATCATGGGAATTCCAAAAGGCAAAGATTTCGCTGTCTTTGCTCCATCTTCTCAAATTTTCAATGCACGTCTTGCAGCAAATATGAGTGGCGAAATTTTTGTCCTGGTCCCCTAGCTTAACTCCAAAGTATGCTCTATACATTGTCTTCACAAATTTAGTGATTTGGGACTGGTTATTTGGCATGGTAACCGTCCCACATATGTAGCAGAATCTATTGGGATCATTTTTACACGCTCTATTCATTATGAAATATTTTATCTATATGCCTGAAAAGTAAAAAAAGATATTATACAAGTGAAACAAGTGATGATAGATGTTACTGTTCCAATTCCGCTTTGACAAAATCACGAAAAATTCTATTTTACTTATGAGGCCATAGCCGGATAACCTGAGCTGATTGAGAAAAACGGATTGCAGATTCGAAATCAGCAGGAACAACTCTATACGAATCACTTACAAAACCCTTGACAGCAAAATTGATGCATACCAGTGCTATGTTATCAATTGAAAAAAATCTTTAGAGGGCTTTATGGCCTTTAATTTGAGGTGCCGATTGTGAATTTTTTGCTTGTTTATTTAACTCATTTACTTTGTAATCTCCGTCTATTTTCTGTTTCTCCTTGATAATGTGAATACATCACGAAAGCGCTCGGACTTCGTGTTTCCTTTTCCCTGTGGTTGTTTGCTTATTAATAAGATCACGTGTTATTCTGTGATTTTAGTGCAATATATATATATATATATATATATATATATATTGTAGGCCTATATATAACTTGGTTGAAGGGTTTGTTCTTAGGGAAACGTAACTTAGCGAGAAATAAGAGGACGAAGAGGTGGTACATGTTTATTTACGGACGTTTCGGAAAAATTCAATTCCCATCATCAGTGCTAAAAAATTTAAAATCAAATAAAAATTAATAAATAAAATGAACGGGAACATACAATATATTGAAATGAACGTGCGATAATTATAATTAGCGAGCATTAATAGTGTAATTACAATATATATTAAATTAAAATTAAAGATAAAATCCTATAAAGTGTAGGAGTGTGAACACTAAGCAAAATATAAAACGGTTGAGAGAAGAAACAAAATTGAGGGATGTCTTACCAAGTTGTTATCGCAGTGAGGGACTAATTGGAAGAATCCATATTAGGAAAGATGGAGCCAGGCGGCGTGATGGTGGATTTCTTATCGGTATGAAAGTTTATTTGGCGATGTTTAAGTTGAAGGCGGAACTGTAGTCGTTGAGGGTTGGTTTAATGCTGAGTATATAAAGGGACTCTAGAATGCGGAGGTCGATTAGTTGGTTGGTTGAATTAATGATTTTGAAGTTGGAGGAAAGTAGCGGGTGATTGCGATGTTCTGGTAGAAATGTCACGATGCTCGTCCACTCTTGTTTGATATTGGCGAATGGTAGTGCCAATATAGTTCGCTTTGCAGTAAACACAGTCGTTTTTTCCAATGAAGTTGACTACATTCTGTTGTAGATAATCCTGTGTGAACTTGTTAGTATGAGCTGTAGCACTATCTTGTTGGAGTATGAAACTGTTTCCACAATACAGACGCCGACAATCAGGCAAAAGATTCTCTTCTAAGAGATTTACATAGGTTTCTGAATTAATTTTTTTGTTATCTGAAATGGAATGAATTTTCGTCTTTCCATTCCACGATACACCTGCTAATACCATGATTTTTTTTGGAAAACCGACTTGTTTGGTGGTAAAGTCTCGATGGAGGAATGTCTTTCTTACGCCGACCATAAACAACATCATTCCGGGAGTTTTGAGCAATCTCGATGGTGAAATCTTTTTCATCTGTAAAAACTATTTTTTTAGCATCATTGGACGAAAATCTATCAAGCAATTTTCTACAACGAATTTTTCTTTTAGCTCTTACATTGCTGTCACGTCTTGAAACACGGATCCTTTTAAATGCTTTAAGTCCTACCATTCTTTGTATGGAACTTCGACTGATACCTAAACTTCTTGCAATTTTCCTCTGAAAGCAGTGTGACCAAGGTCGATCTTCTTGAGATAGGCTCATCATTTCGATTATTGCTATATTGTCTTGAGTGTAAACTGTTTTAGGCCGACCACTTCCACGCTTCCGTGCCGTCGAACCGGTTGCTTTAAGTTTTTTAATTATTCTATTCACAGACGTAACATTACAAGTTATTCCTGGAAATTCCCTCAAAATTCTTGCCCAAGTCCATCTTTTTCCCAAGAAACACTTTTCAATCACCGCTTTTTCACCGTTAGTTAGAACCATAATTGAAGGGTAACTTTAAAAAACAGTATTTAAGATGGTCGTAGCCTCGTGACCGGAAAATTCGCCGTAAACATTTTCGCCGTAGGAAAATTCGCCGTAAACATTTTCGCCGTAAACATTTTCGCCGTAAGACAAATTCGCCGTAAGGACATTTCGCCGTAAATAAAATAAAATTAAAATTAAAAAAAAAGTTTAACTGAACCCTTATAATAGCCGGTGCTGGTTAAGTGTGCGGTCTACCTAGCTTCGAGCAGTCTACCACAATTAAAATTCTTTATACTGTACGGCATTGACGATTGGTTAGGTTAAGTCGTGATAGTTTGGTTAAATAAATTTCTTAAATAAATTCCTTATCTTACTTTGAAACTCACTGTACGGCATTGACGATTGGTTAGGTTAAGTCGTGATAGTTTGGTTAAATAAATTTCTTAAATAAATTCCTTATCTTACTTTGAAACTCACTGTACGGCATTGACGATTGGTTAGGTTAAGTCGTGATAGTTTGGTTAAATAAATTTCTTAAATAAATTCCTTATCTTACTTTGAAACTCACTGTACGGCATTGACGATTGGTTAGGTTAAGTCGTGATAGTTTGGTTAAATAAATTTCTTAAATAAATTCCTTATCTTACTTTGAAACTCACTGTACGGTATTGACGATTGGTTAGGTTAAGTCGTGATAGTTTGGTTAAATAAATTTCGTAAATAATCATCCATTGATTATTTTTTAAAAATTTTACGGCGAAATGTCCTTACGGCGAATTTGTCTTACGGCGAAAATGTTTACGGCGAAAATGTGTACGGCGAATTTTCCTACGGCGAAAATGTTTGCGGCGAAATTTCCTAGAACCTCGTAGCCTATATCATCTGACGTTTTTCAGAGATTAACACATTATCCATAGGCTAAGGAAACTACTACAAGTCTTAGAATAGTTGCCAGGTACAGCTATACACATTTAGTATTTATGATATTCGTTTTTTTCACCATACCTCATTGTTCCCTCAGCTGTGGAAAAAGTATTTTATGTAGAGGTCTGAAATTTTTGTGATGGCTTATCAATAGATTGAGGTAAAAGTTTTGTAAATTTTGGAAGTGTGAACTGCATATTTTTGAAGTTATTGATGTTGAAATCTCAAGGCGTTTTTTTGGGCCACCTGATATATATATATATATATATATATATTATATATATAATAGAGACAAGTGATTTATGGGGTGGGAACCTTAGTCGAATAAGGAACAACAAGACTAGTCCATATACAAACATTTAATGTGCAGAGCTTTCGACATTTCTAATGTCATCTTCAGTGCTAAATATGAGATACAAATACTCGTACAATTAAAACCAACTATAAACTTAAAATAATTTAAATATTGACGAATATCACAGTGAAAACTTAAACATATGAAATTATGTAGTTAATACAATTAAAATCTAAAATATTGTAAAAGAAACTATAAAAAGGGGGTTTACCTTTGAGATAAGAAAAGAATAAATGTAAGTAAAACCATTATAAATAATTTAAGGAAATATCACAGAAAAGTTTAAAATGTAAAACATTAAAATCTATAAAATCTATAAAATCAGACAAAGCAATTCGCGAGCTGGTCAATAAATTTAAAAGAACAGGATCTGTTCATGATGAGGCAAGATCTGGACGTTCAGGTATCTTTCAAGAAAATGTTGAATTGGTAAGAGTAGTATGTGCGCAAAATGGTAGAGTGTAGGTGCCAACCCCCATCCCACCACCCATAGGGTGCCAAAAAAAAGAAAAAAAGGGAGCAGGTTAGAATCCCCAAGCTGCCACAAGCTAGGGGGAATCCCACCCAAACCTTACCTAAGAGAGAGGAGAGGAGGAGGAAGAGAGAGAATATCTTTTCGTCTGGACATCCAGACGCATAATAAAGCTCTTGGCCTCTGCACTCTGCTTAGGTGTAAATCAGCCATTTGGCTTAAGCAGCCAGTTGGCATAGAAGGCAGTGCCGACTGGCTTAAGCCGCCAGTTGGCATAACCAATCATTTGGCATAGTATATATATATATATATATATATATATATATATATATATATATATATATATATATATATATATATTCTGTTTATTTAGACGAATTATTAGAAATAATTTAACATACATGAAATATATAGAAAATAAATATACATTCAAAAATAGTTAGCAAACTTAATTTAGAGTATATTTTCCGAGTTTCATTTGTTAACACACCCGAAAATAAAATGGATTGAAACTTAAAATACTTATAGGTATATAAAATCCTCATTATTATTATTATTACAATATATATAATGCAAGACGAATAACTCTTGATATTGCTAGACAATATTTCATCTACTCGTGACGTCAGATGTTGGCACGAAAGGACTTATTTATTTTTAATCCGACCAAAAGATTTTTAGATTTATTCATTATTAAGAATTATTATTATATTTAAAATAAACTAAATTTGTCAACACGGCCCGATATCCAGTCTTACCACTATTAAGAATTATGGAAAATCTTAAAACGTATATCTATAAGTTTGTTCGCTGCGACAGACGGACGCTCTGAACACCTGAATTTTATTTCTGAAATGCACGGTTGGGTACAGGTAAATTTCGGCTCGCCCGAACGCTAATTTCCTTTCGTTGAGATTCTAATCCGAATCGCAGTAGACTGAAATTCCAAATTTATTTTCCAACAGGTGTTCACTGCATCCTTTTGGAGCCAAACGATTCTAAAAACTCTTCTCGTCAGAAAAATTTTGAGGATTGTGCTTAGATATTATCGTGGAAGAAAAGGTTTTAACAGAAAAGTTATTTTAACCCCACAATATGATGCTTGCCTAAGAACCCTGAATTTGCCTTCGCAGATGTTTTGGATCTAATATAATGTACTACTATAATTTTTAAACAAAATAGAGTTTAAATTAGGGCTAGCTTTTATTAAGGGATATATATATATATATATATATATATATTAATATATATATATATATATGTGTGTGTGTGTGTGTGTTGTGTGTGTGTATGTATATATTCGAAACTGATTTATTAATGATGATGCTTGTGCAGTTTCAAATAGGAAATTCAATTGCGATCTGTAAATTCTCATCAGTTTTCATGCTGAGTGCTTATTTATTTTTAATCTGACCACAAAATTTTAATTTTATTTAGTATGCCATACTTATTATACACCTCGATTTTTAAATACTGATACAATATATATACACAGGGTGTCCCATAAGTCCGGCATCATAGGAGAAATTCATATTTTTCTATTTCTACAAACCATAATTCATATTTTTCTCTTTCTACAGGCCATAATGTCTGTGAGCAAGGAAGAACGAATCCAGATAATTCTACTCATAGATTTTTATCTCTGGGGCCACTTGAAAGCGCTGGTATGCGCAGAGAAAATTAGGAGTGTTGAACATTTGCGGCAGCGCATTATTGGGGCATGTAACACCATTACTCCTGACATCATTCACCGTGTGCTTGCTGACTGGGTATCACGTCTGAATTTGTGTATTGAAAACAATGGTGGACATATTGAGCACGTTCTGTAAATAAAAGCTTTTGTTTTGCCTTTTTTTATTATTTTTCCTATGATGCCGGACTTATGGGACACCCTGTATATATAATATATATATATATATCATACTTTGAATAATAAAATAACTACGTCATTCTTCTTAGTCGGAGTTATTTAACATGGAATCATTTATTTAGCATGCGCTTATTCGAAATATATAGGAGATAAATATACAATCAAAATAATAATAGTAGAAAAAATCTATATACACCCAAAATGCACATGATTCCTTTGAGTGTATAAATATATAGTTTTACCCAATTAATGCCATATAAATTCAAATACTCACTTTGTGACCCTCTCAACGATTTCCTTTTTGACAGATAGCGCAAATCAGGGAGCGACTTGCTGACGGGCAAAGTCGCCTCGCCTAAGCTTTGCATATGAAAGATAAATAGCCTTTATGCCAGATATTATCTAAGGGTTGCTCCTAATCCCCCAAATTTATTTCTGACGAAATGAGCCACCCGTTGTCCCGAATTAGTCAACTCGAAAGTTTCCTCACCGCTAAGCAGGTGTTCACCGGCCTTTTATAATATAATTTAATTGTTAAGCCAGATTTTTTTCACTTTCATATAAAAGTGATTTTTACGTATATAAAGTGATGAATTATGAAAAATGTACAAATGCTGCTATAGGGGCGTGGGGAATGTATTGGCCTAAATCAATACTAACAATAATAGTAAAAATAAAACAAATTTTAAAAGAAATAAAAATTCATTTACATAACATTGACCTCTCTGAAAACAGTGAAAAAATCTGAGGGCTGCTTAAGCCAATTCTGATAAAGACGCGCCTTCAGAATCGTAGCGGCGACCAATCAAAACGTCGTAGACTCGCTCCCACGCCCCATTCGTCGAGTCGAGTATATTGGTTCAAGGACCGCATACATGCGATATAGCCATGCCCTAGATGCACTGCCCACTAATCAGGAAGCCATCGAGTAGCCGATTTGACTTCTGAGGGCGGTTACAATTGGACTACGTGCCGTATATATAAAAGGGGGCATTTTCAGCGGGGACCCATCGCAATTATTTTTATCAGTGAATAATCACGTATTACTAGTCGTCATGAGTCAGTCACAACTCTACTGTTTTCCAGACTTATATGAAGTTGGAGACCATGGGTAAGCTACAATCGCGAAGTGACTTGTGTAAATCTTTTTCTTCCGCAGCCTTATTAGCCCACTTTTATGTGGGGTCGCTGTTGCAGATCCTTCTTCTCCATTCACTTTTGTCTTGAGCCACCTCTTCTTCCAGTCCCTTTTCACTCATATCTTTCTTCAGTCTATCTCGACACCTCAACTTCGGTCTATTTGTGATTTATCATCGAAGTAAAGCCGCGCCCTGATCACACAATTATTTTTATGTAATTTCATTCATTTAATAATTCACACGCTAGTGTATGTCTTATTTCCTTCCGAACGAAATTCACACGCCAGTGACGCGGACGGTTTCTTTGATTTCACCTGGAAAACAATGGATTGTGAGACGCTCGCTCTCCAAAGTTCTCGGGTGACGTCAACCGCTTTCGTAGTGGCGTAGGCAGGTTCCATTCCTTTGACTATATTAGAAGGGGCTCAACGCCCTTACGGCAGATTCCGAGGAGACGGGTCTCCGGCCTGACGAGGGAAACTCAGCTCGTTAGGGAATTGTTTTTGGAAATGGAAGATTAATGGGTTTTCAATTGGAGTCTGATGTAGGAAAAGGCAGTAGACTTAGCAATTGATTCATACAAGCTTGAAGACTCAGAACGGACAAGGGTGTCTTAGAGGGGGCTCTGGCTTATTTAATATCTTATATCTCTGTCTTTAATATCTCTTATATCTCTGGCTTATTTAATATCTTATATCTTATAAACTTTTATTGGAAGAAATATTCATATTATTAACTCTATGAAAGAGAAACATTTGATTTATTGTAAGTGATTAATAACCGTCTTGCCTAAATTTGATTAAATTAAAATCCGCAGACGTGTTTTTATTGTTCTTTGACTTTTGAGAACTTAGGGTAAGAAGTCTACAGGATCCACGAAGTGCTCTGTGATTGCGGGAACGCCAGACATCGAGACGACCATCTTCCCGATCCAGTAGTAGTATATTATACCTCTTGGAGGAATTCATTTTAATTTAACTCCCGGGGGCTTATAAGATATATATATATATATATATATATATATATAATATATATATATATATATATGAAAATTGTTTCACGAAAGTAACACGTGAAAAATATTTATGATGAATAAAACCACGAAGGGAAAAGAAACACGAAGTGGTGCTCAAGCGCTTTCGTCTAATGACATCCTCAGGAACACTGAGGATGTCATTAGACGAAAGCGCTTGAGCACCACTTTGTGTTTCTTTTCCCTTCGTGGTTTTATTCATCATATATATATATATATATATATGAAAATTATTTCACGAAAGTAACACGTGAAAAATATTTATGATGAATAAAACCACGAAGGAAAGGAAACACAAAATGGTGCTCAAGCGCTTTCGTCTAATGACATCCTCAAGATGCTTGAGCACCATTTTGTGTTTCCTTTCCTTCGTGGTTTTATTCATCATATATATATATATAAGGGCAGAGTGAAAAACAACTTTATTTAAAATTTATTTGCCTCACTTGTTTTTTGGTGTATTAGAACATAAAAATGCTGTATTCAGTCATTTAATGTTTATAACTTAAACCATCTCTCGCATTTTTACATAAAAGCAAAATGACGATCAGCCAGTTGTCCATAAATAAAAATATTCTCATAACATGAAAACTAGGTGTTCTATCCAAAAATATAATTGAAGAAAAACGCTTTATAATGAAAAACTATACTTAAAAAACACTATTGTGCATACATTGTATTGAAATAAAATTGTATCTGGTCTCGGTTGGATGCCGTAAATCAATTACATTTGAATGCGATATAAAACCCGCTCATCTCAAATATTATTATTTTTTCAGGAGAGGCATCAGATCCTTTTTGGTTTCAAGTGAGGGAAGCAGAGAGCGACTTTTTATTCTTGACCTAATAAATCCGACTCTTGATTCCTGTGATATTACTGATGCTGATGCATCTGTAACCAACTTCACGGCTCTTTCGACGTTCTGTGTGTGAGTGGGGTATTGCTCAACTTTGAAACATTTTGTTTCGTACTCAAGCAATTCTTCATCACACAATTTAGAAGTGAAAGGTGGTTCACTGATATCAGTCCTACCCCAGAAGATGATGTCTGTCCAATGTGATGCTTTGAAGTTCATTTCTGGTACTCTAAATTCTCTGATTTTCTTTGTATTGGCTTCCTTACACTTTCTTGTTTGTATTATTCGATCGATTGCAACTTTGCGCAGCTTTTGCTCACTATCTGACAGCATTGATAGAAGAATATTTTCTGAGCAAAATAGGCATTCCGTGATATATAAGGTTGGACAACTTTTTCTATATCTTGGGGTAACAGGTTGAACCTTTTTATCGCATCAAAGATATGTTTGGGTCCATCAGGCAGATCCGGTTTAAATTTTATATTGAACCAGTTAGGACCATAGTTTACTATGAACAGAACAAGGCTACGTAACTCTCTGGATGTTCTCCAGGATGTTGCAAACACATGTGAAACCGAGCACAACGAGGCAACGGACAGGAACACATGCGAAATGTGAGTAGAATTTTTTTTAGGCTTCACCTTGTCCTTGTAACTCCTTGTAACTCTCTCTTCCTATATATATAAGGCCTATATATGTTTATGGAAGTATATGCGAATGAACCGGTTAGGCTAATTGCTTACTGATTATTATTTGTCCGGGTTCCCTATTCGTCATTTTCTCTTAAAGGCGATTCAAATTTCTACTTTTACGTATATATTTCGAATAAATAAATTTATTTCCATTAACTTGGCGAAATAAGCAGAATTATATAGCTGCATCGACAGACGGTCCCTGCAAATTAAAGTATCTGTTTTTAGAATTACTAAAGTTATTACGAGGGCCTCAATATATTTTGCCCCACCTTTTTTTTTTCTTTCCAAGTTTCCTTGTAAGTTCCAGAAATTTTTTACACAAATAGTTACATACCTTCTTTACAAGTTTTTATTTTTCCACAGTCTCCATCCTTTTCTACGGCTTTCCTCCACCTCGAAACAAAGGCCTTTATTCCCTGCTGGTAAAAGTCTGCTGGGTTCCGCTGGAGCCACCTCTTAACCTCCTCAACAACGTCATCGTCACTCTGAAACTTTCTTCCACGAATAGCATCCTTCATTGGCCCAAACAAATGGAAGTCTAAAGTTGTCAGATCCGGGCTGTATGGAGGGTGGGGTAACACAGTCAAGCGCATTTTTGTGATGGCCTCTCTTGTTTGCAAACTGTTGTGTGGTCTTGCGTTATCGTGCAAAAGAAGGACGTCTTCCAGTTTTCTCTCCAGTCGAACTCGCTCTATACGTCTCTGGAGTCTCTGTAGGGTAGCAATATATGCTTCAGAGTTGATTGTTTGTCCTTTCTTCATAATGTCCACCAGAATTACCCCTTGCATGCCCCAGAAGATGTTGGCCATAACCTTTCCTGCAGAGGGAGCCATTTTGAACTTTTTCTTGCGTGGGGAGTCTGTGTGATGCCACTCCATGGAGTGGCGTTTTGTTTCAGGTTCAAAGTGGTGTACCCAAGTCTCATCTCATCCCCAGTCACAATTCGTGAAAGGAAGTCATCCCCTCCTGTCTCGTATCGACCCAACGACTCAGAAGCAATTTCTTTTCTTTGGGCTTTGTGATATTCAGTCAGTTCGCGAGGAACAAACCGTGAACACACTTTTGAGTATCCCAGTTGCTGAATTATCGTATTCACACTTCCTTCACTAATTCCAAGCTCCAGTGATAACTCCTTGTATGTGACGCGCCGATTTGATCAAATGATGCTGTTAGCACGTTGCACAGTGTGAGATGTGACAGCCGATGCCTGCCGACCGTTGCGTGACTCATCATCGAGGCTGGCTCTCCCTCTCTCCGATGATCTCACACGTTTAGACCAGCGTCCAATTTTGCTTCGATCAACAACAGCATCTCCGTAAACGTTTTGTAGACGTTTGTGAATATTTCCAACTGTTTCCTTCTCTGCATTTAAGAACTCGATAACAGTTCTCTGTTTATCACATCACTATCAGACGCCATTTTCGAAACTGTATTAACCATCGGTCTTATACAAGGGCGTTTAAAAGCGGTTTTATACAAGGAGGGGAGGTTCAAACTGGAAAGTTCAACTTACGGCCCAAAAGACATTTCACCCCCATGTCCTATTATCTAGCTAAGATCAAAGGGTGGGGAAAAATATATTGAGTGCCCCTAGTATTTATGAGTGTATATATATATATATATATATATATATGGTTCGCTGTTTGCATTTTTCATTATATTATGTAACTCATTGTAACTCCTTGTAACTCTCTTCATATATATATATAATAAGGTCTATATATATGTTTATGGAAGTATATGTGAATGATCCCCGATTAAACTAATTGCTTACTGTCTATTGTTTGCCCGGGTACCCAGTTCTGTAATTTCTCTTAAAGGGAATTCAAATTTCTACTTTTACGTATATATTTCAAAAAAAAATATTTATTTCCATTAACTCGGCTAAATAAGCAGAATGGTATAGCTGCGTCGAGAGACGGTCCCTGCAAATTAAAGTGTATCTATTTTTAGAATTACTAAAGTTATTATTTATGAGTATATATATATATATATGGTCCTCTGTATGTACTTTTCATTATATTAATCAAGATTCCTTGCAAGTGTTAATTATATATATATATATATATATATATATATGCTAATATGGTAGCTATTTTACCTGATAGGCATTCGATTAGCCTAATCGTGAAAATGAAAATGGGTACCAGGGTACACTTCAGAAAATGTATGAACAGGCCAAAAATAATTTAAAAATTTCCGGCTACATCCGTGTTCCTTTCTCTTTAAAGGACCGATGAGAAGCTCGTTCGTGTTATAAAAACTTCTAGTGATTGTTTTGAAGAAACTCAAGTCGTGGACAGTGACCTGAAGGAGGAGGTACAAGTTTTGCCCCACACCCGTTCCAGTGGTTACTGCATCATCGACGAAGAGATGTGAGTTTTTTTCTTTGTGTGAGTGTGTGTGTGTGTTTCGGGTAAGAAGAAGCAGTGTATTTTCAAAAATTTATTAAATGATAGAACCATGAGGAATGCTTTATAAAATAGTACATAATAGCATTTACTGTATACAATTTACGTAATATGACCTTCATTATTTCTCACACATATAGGAGTGACATTGGCATTAATTTTTTACACATTATATATTTATAGCCAACTTAACTTAAATTAGTTACAGAATTAGCATCCATTACATTTTAAATAAGCTACAGCGCATAAGACTCGCCTTTAAACGGTACACAAACTAACATTATTGGAGACATTTTATATTTTACACAACATTGTAGCAATTACTCTACACAATACATCAAGTGCGCACAAACGGAAAACATTTTTTTATCTGTCTGCATACCATTTTATCATTTCGTTTGGTGTGACACAGGTCGAATAATTTTTACAAATTTGTAAACTCCTTCCCACGTACCAGATGCGAGAGAAATGAAAGACAATACATGCTGCAAGTATTGCTATAGTAGCCATGAAATCGGTAAGGATTCCAGACAATTTGGGGAATGTTCAATTGCCCAGAAATTTTACAATAATAGGGTCATTCCAGGGATGAGCCCCCAGTGAGTTAAAATAGTACATTCGATCCCTATTTTTAAAGTAGACGGCTAGCCAATGAATCCCTTCTCCACCACTAACATCTGTATTTAGAATAAGTGCGCCGCAGTCTCTCGTAGCCGGGATCTTCAACGTTTCGTTCTTCGCAAACACACCGATAAATTTGGAGTGTGTGATTCGGTCACTATTCATTACTCTCTGGAGTGTATTCGCGTCCATTTTAAAAGTCTGTGACTATACCTCTAAATCTATCGATCTCTATTAGGGCCTGTGATTCAAGGTATACTAGTACACTAATAGGCCTGTCTAGCGGCTTGACGAATTCCAATCTGACTGAGATGTTTCCACTCTGCTGTGGACTTAAGTATGTGCTTACTCTAGCAGATAAGTCCGGGGTGATGTCAAACGGGTAAAGGTTGAATTGCTCGATGAATTCCTTCTGCGTTACGCCAATTCCTAATTCATCGCAAGCACCGGCAATATGTTCAAGATTACTATAAGCTTCTGAGCAAAGTGGGAACACGGCGTCTGTTCAATAATCCGTTTATAATGTCCCCCCTAAGGCTACTCCATTGACGTATAGGGTTATATTTTTAAGGCCGAAATTTTCGAAATTGAAGGCGTTCTTTTTATATTTCCCATTCACAGAAACGTGTTCCTACATTCCAATTAATAATCTTTTAGGTAGAGCTCCCAGGCCTCTTTGAGGCCAACCCTGCTAGCACCGTGTATAGGTTGATCTGTACTCTGTTAATTGGATATTTTACTGTGGCATGTAGTAAATTTTTTTCAATTTCTAATTGTTTAGCCGAGCTTAATTTCACTCGGCGTACGCGAAGGTATGTTTCCATAACATGAATCACCACGGGCTTTGCGCTCTCTTCTTGGTCAGCTCCCTTATTTAAACAGATCTCAGGATTCGTGCGAGTGAGCTTTATTTTCATATTGACCCCATTCACAAGCAGCTTCTCCTGGAATGTGAAGTCTGTATGCAGGCGTCCAAAACCTTCATATATCTTTTTTTTAGAATTTTTAAATTTGTCCTTTATACTGCTTTCGTCTTTAGCCTGATAATAACCCTCGGCAGTTAGAAAGGTATCCTTCGCTTCTTTTGAAAAGTTGAGGACATTTTCCAGATAGGCACGTAGGTGATAGTAACCCGTCCCTGCAGAGATGTTGACCTGATTTAAATACACGTCACACTGACTGAATATGGAGTGTAGAAAGTTTGTTTCTGGAAATACAGCGTATTTGTCTTCGCAATCCGTTCCATCTGAATGCGCTATACGCAGTTTAGCGTACATGTGCACACAGCTTGGATCAAATAAGTAAGGGCCTGAGCTGGGGATCACGAACTCTATAGGGGCACTCGGGGAACTAATTGTGTTTAACTGGTTAATCGTAATAAAGTCACTGTGCTCAATAGAAACTTGAGTTGAGGGCATGCCAAAGAGGGACAGCTCCGAGTTACAACATTGTGAACTATATGGATGGATGAAACGAGCCATGACGAGGCAGAAATAGTGCCACCTCTCTCGACAAGTAGTAAGCAGCCTATGATTCATGAGGGCAATGTCCTTAGCTTATATCAGTTAAAAAAATTAGCAACCATAGGTTTCACTCGCTTAGAACACTTTTTCTTTTTTGATCTCCTTTTACGTTTAACGCTACGTGTTGGTAACCCCTTCTTCTGCTTCTTCTTCTTCTTCCGGACAGACCTCTTCTTCCCACAACCACGCATTTTTCTCTTTACATCTTTGATGATTTCGTCCTGTACGCTTTAAGTGCTTTTTTAGAGCTTCTTTAGGTCTAGCCCCCGACATTATGTCCTCTACCCTGCTAAGACCCGATTGTAACGCCTTCCTCCCGACGTATCTGGCACCCCTCTTCAACAAGGGAACAGCCGTACGCAGTATGGTTGAAGAAAATGGATCCAAGCTCACTCCCGCGCTGGTATCTCACCCCTTGATAGACTGTGAAAGGCCTTCGGGTCATTATAGCACAGTGCGACGAAAGTGCAGCTTCATTGTTAAGCTCCCGTCACCGAATGGGAAACTTTTTCCCTCAATCGTTCTTATATATATTGAGATACTGGTTAATAGATTAGTCGCGAAATTGACATAATGAGGTTTGTCATATGTGATGCTCAAGCTCTGCCCTCTATGATTGGGAATGTGAGCGATACGAAGCAGGCGCGCCTGGGTATCCCCAACAAACTGATGCTCCACGATATTGCTGTGTATATATAGCACATGTCTGGGGGTGGATAGCCATCGCCTAATTTCTCCAATTTCAGCCGATACATTAGGTTGGACAAGTCCTATTGTGCCTCGTGAAAAGTATCTCTTCAGAAGGTTGCTCCATATCGCCTCTCGGTTATAATTTCGAACAGTACTTTGTCTTTAATATTTCTGTTAGCTTGTGATTTTAGGGTCAGAGTGTGTGCAGGGGGTTTCTTTGTTTACGATTTCGTATACTGAATCATCCGCAAAATTTGAGCTTTTTAAGCTAACGTTTAAGTCTCTCACAACATCCCCTGCTGCACCATAACGACCCGGGCCTAGTGTTACTACTGTAGTGTAATACAGTGCATCCCCACTCCGGGCGGCACGCATGGTTTCATCCCGAGTTACCCCGGCCTTTTCACACTCATCACGGTTTCTAAGAACCGTAAAAACGGGTTCTTTATAATCACTACTTAAAAAGATGGTGTCCAGCTGAATTTCACATACTCCAACCTCATACGAATTACGACCCAATTCAATGGGGCAGTGGAGTTCTGTTACAAAGTTGACCAGGGTGTTGTTAGGATGTACAGACAGAGAGGAAGAGGACGGGAGTGTGACGTAGAAATGGTTGTGCTCATGTTGCATATTATTTAAGCTTCATTATTGCATCAGCTTTTATATAGGTGTTGAAGCTTTCTGCGTACCCTAGCCATTTCACCAGGTACATTTTTCTCTTTCCTGAACCTTTCCTGCCTAAAATTTTTTCAATTTTAAACATGTTTTTTCCTAAATTAAATGTAACTTTCTGCAACTCCTCGCAGTAAAAGCCTCCTGCGATTTCTTCCCCATTCAAATCTTCAGCGTAATACAGCATTATCTCACCTTTAGGTCTCACGTGTCCAACCTTGCTCAAATCCCTTCGCGAATTTACTACCCGAACGCGACAGCCTTACATAATCATTGATTTTGAAACGCGCAGTGTGGGGCGAGTTTCTACGAATATCTCTTCTCACCTCACGCTCTGTGTGCCTACCTCTTTCTAAAACCTCGTTAGGTGTCCCACTCGCACGATGGTGTGAATTAGGTTAAAGTAGGTGAAGTAGGTTAAACGTGTATTTGGATTTCTCCTGTACTATTATTATTTTTATGCTTATATATAAGTGCGTATTTGCTCATACATAGATTAATTTTTAAATGTATATTTATTTTCTATATATTTCATGTATGTTAAATTATTTCCAATGATTCGTCTAAATAAACAGAATGGTGTCGTTGTGTTTTAGGATCACATGAAAATCAGGGCCCCCAGCCTTCTTCAGTTAGCTTTATAAGGCTAACTAACAAAAATATCACGACCTAACCTAACCAATCATCAAGGGCGTACAGTTGACCTTACGATTGGTTAGGTTAGGTCGTGAGAAGGCTGGAGGCCCTAATCTTCAGGTGATCCGTGTTTTATTATCCAATAAACGATTGAAACATATGCTTTCCTGGGTGTGTGTATATATATATCAGGTTGTAACATAAATTCTGCTCGATTAGAAAACGGACGATAGATAATAGAATAACCTCAAGATAATGTGAAATAGTTTTAGAAATGTTGCAAAATACACGCGGCGACAGGTTCGCACAGGTTTTATCACGATACAGAATGATACAGAATGACTTAGGCTAGTGTAGGATTAGGCTAATGAACATTTTCTCTGGTGTTTTTAATTGTTTTTCATACAGTTACAACGCCACCCCTACGATATTACAGTAATTGAAAAAACATGGAGCCCACGAAAGAGCATATTCGACACGTGATGCTGTATGAGTCCATAAAGGATCTAACGCTAGTGAATCCGCAGGTTTGTGGAAATGATGTTGTGAGCGAATGGATGTGTAGGAGATGGTTTGAGAAGTTCAGAAATGGAGACTTCAGAAATTATCAACGAACAGGACGACCAAATGAGTTAGATGAAGAGTTGCTGAAAGCAACAGTTGGGGAAAACCCAACGGTAACTGTAAGAGAACTTGGCCTGCAGCTCGGCGTTAGCCATATGACCATTCATCGTCATTTGAAGCTGTTAGGAAAAGTAGTGAAGGTTGGAAAATGGGTTCCGTATGATTTGTCACAAGCTAATCTTCAACATCGAATCGATATTTGCACATCACTGCATTCTCGGCAACTGCAGGCAGTTTTTGAATCGGATTGTCACTGGGGATGAAAAATTGGTCCTCTATAACAATATTAAGCGTCGACATCAGTGGCTTAGCCGTGAAACAAAGCCTGAGCCTCAGCCAAGGAATGGACCCCATCCAAAGAAACTTTTGCTATGCGTTTGGTGGGATATGCAAGAATTATTCATTTTGAGCTTCTGCCAGATAACCAAACAATCACAGCTGAAGTCTACTGCCAACAACTCCAACGATTGAAGATGGCATTACAAGAAAAAAGTCATGCACTAATTAATCGCAGAGGTGTTCTATTCCACCAGGATAACGCGCGCCCTCACACTGCTCGAATCACACTGCCCAATTGGAGGCATTTGGTTGGGAAAAAATGCCTCATCCACCTTATTCTCCGGACATCGCACCTTCAGACTACCATTTATTAAGAAGTCTGCAACACCACCTAGATGGACAAAAGTTGCAATCCAGGGAAGTTATCGAAAAAGAAGTGATCGCTTTTTTTAACTCGAAACCAAGGGATTTCTTCGAACATGGCATAAAAAAAACTTTTCTACAGGTGGGAGAAGGTTATAGAAAAAGAAGGGAATTATCAGGTCATCCCATAAGTAATGTTTTTTAGATCGGAATTTGAAGGACAAAAAAAAACTCAACTGAAACTTTTTAATCTAGTATATATTTTCCATCGGAATCAATGACACTGCCAACGTCCTACAAGCTTTTCAATGCCATGTTTATAAAATTCAGGCGGTTTTGAGGCAAAAAACGTACAAAGACTGGTGTGCAGGTCATCTAAAGAAGTATACTGTTTCTCGTCAAGATAGTTTTGCAGACTCCTGAAGAGATGATAATCTGAAGGCGCAAGGTCTGGAGAATATGGAGGATGTGGAAGTTTTTCCCACCCGAGCTCCTCAATTTTTGCAGAAGTGATCCGAGCGGTATGAGGACGTGCGTTGTCGTGGTGGAACACGATTCCTTTCCGATTAACCAAAGAAGGTCTCTTTTCTTTTAGTGCAGTGTTCAATCGATCCAGTTGTTGACAGTAGACTTGAGCAGTGATTGTTTGGTTGTGTGGTAAGGTTTCAAAGTGTATTACACCACCTTTATCCCACCAAACACTGAGCAACACCTTCCGAGGGTGAAGATTTGGTTTTGGCTATGGTGTCGCTGGTTCTCCGGCACAAACCCACTGTCGACGGCGCTTAACATTCTGGTGCAGTATCCACTTTTCATCACCAGTCACTAAACGGTGCAAAAACGGATCTTGGAGTTCACGGGAATGAAGAGCTGTGCTAATGTTTACCCGCACCCTCAGATTGTCGACCGACAATTCATGTGGCACCCATTTTCCTAACTTAGGCATTTTCCCGAGTTGTTGCAAATGTCGATGGATGGTGGACGGGGATGAATTGAGTTTCTGGGCCAATTCTTCGACAATTGTTGAACAGTCTTCTTCAAGTGCGGCTAACAGTAGGTCATCATCAAACTCAGCAGGGCGTCCAGAGCGTGCTGCATCTGTCAAACAGCAGTCACCCTTCCTAAACTTTTGAAACCATCTTTGACATTTCCTCACATGCAGAATATCGTTGCCATAAACGTCCTGAATGTTTCGCGTTGCTTCAGTAGCACTATTCCCTTTTTTGAGCTCGTAAAGCATTATATGCCTGATATGCTCTTCTGATACCACCATGTTTATGAGGGGTTCACATCAAGCAAAACACACGTCTTCACTGGTCAAGGTCTGTAAAGTATGTAGCGAAACACGATAGATCTCCTCTTAGATATAACCTTCGGAAAATTTATGCTTAAACCGAGTAGGACTAGTTTAAACTTAATCTATCGTAAAAAACGACATTACTTATGTGATGACCTGCTATATTGATGATTAATTTGTCATTATGTCATTTAATTTTTGTTGTGAATAAACTAAAACTTCGAGCAAATTTTTCCTTATAAGTCCTTTAATTTTTGTTCTGAATGAACTAAAAAATCGAGCAGAATATATGTTATAACCTTATATAGATATATATATAAACAAACTATATTAAGGAATAACTGGGATGATGTGAATATATAAACGATGCATGTATGCTCCAATATATATATATTATATGTGTGTGTGTGTGTACACTATGCCAAATGACTGGTTATGCCAACTGGCTGCTTAAGCGCGGAGGCTAAGAGTTTTATTATGCGTCTGGATGTCAAGACGAAAAGATGTTCACTCTTTCCTTCTCTCCTCCTCTACTCTTTCTTATGTTAGGTTTGGGTACGATTCCCCATAGCTTGTGGCAGCTTGGGGGATTCCGCCCTGCCCCCTTTTTTTTCCTTTTTTTGGCACCCTGGGAGTTGGAGAAGGGCTGCACCTTGCAACAAGGAGGAAGGGTTGACACTGGCACTCAAATTATCAACATTGCAATGCATTTTGCACTTTACTATTTTTCACACATACTACTGGTAAGAGATACCTTTGAAACAAATCCTAGAATGTCAACTCGCACAGCATCACGTAGAGTGAGCATATCAAAAATGATTGTTCTAAGGATTTTAAAATCAACATTAAAAAAAAATTACCATATTCAAATGCTACATGAGTTACACGAAGAGGATTATCCAAGACGAGCCGCCATGTGCACAGAATTGATTGAAAAAATTTGTACCGAAAACTTATTAAACCACATTCTCTTCAGTGATACGGCAACATTCTACACATGCGTAAAGGTTAATCGACATAACTGCCGTATCTTGGCTAGTGAAAAACCAACCTAGTTCTACGAGTGGGAGAGAGATTTTCCTGAAGCTAATGTCTGGTTGGGTATGACAAGATCGAAGATTTACGGACCTTTTTTTTTCTTTGCAGAAGCTATGTACAGTAACAGGGACAATTTATCTTCCCATGCTTCAACAGTTTCTTGAACCCCAGCTTCGTTCTGATGGTATCCTCGACACTGTTGTCTTTCAACAAGATGGAGCCCCATGTCACTATGCAAACATCGTTCAGCGTACTTTGATTAGCTTCTACCAAATCGCTGGATTGGACATGGTGGAAACAAGACCTGGGCAGCACGATCTCCGGATTTAACACCATTAGACTCGTTTGCGTGGGCTTTATAAAGTCTGAGGTTTACCAAACAAGAGTTACAGACCTACAGAATCTGCGAACCCGCATTGTCGCGGTAGTCACTAAAATAATCCCAGAGATGCTTGAGAATGTGTTCCGTAATGCAGTGGATAGATTTGAAATTTGCAGAGACACTGATGGTGCTCACGTCGAATCTTAGACCTGAGCTTGATAAATAAATGTCTATCTAATTATGTTACTATGATACATTTTTATCCTAAAATACTATTAGTTCCGCAAAATAGATAGGAACTTTTGGACCACCCTCTATATAAAGTATTAAATTCTGGGCCTGGCTCGGGCTACATCGTTGACATGCCGCAGTACCGCTTCTCTAACACACATGGGATTATTTAATCTCCTTCGCAACATCTAAGATCATATGACAGCGAGTGCCTACAGGTTTACGTAGGAATCGAATCACGTATTCTTACATAATCTGCATGCAGAGGACGAGGACAGTCTCCCATCCAATACTATCCATACTCAATGTCATTTAACTTCGCTGATCGACGAGAAGTAAACTATAGGTATTCTTCGTCACATAACCTTTGATGTTAGGAAGGGGGTTAAACAACATCAAAAACAAGTAAATTCTAAAATCATATTTTTTTCAACCAAACCTTAAAAAAATTAATATAATTATAATTAATATAATTATAATAAAAATTAATATAATAATTAAGAGAAATTAAAATTCGTAATCACGTTTTTAATTTCAAAATGATAATGAGGGTTTGATAAATTATTTAAATAATCTTATTAATCAATTTGTTCAGCTATTCCTTCTGAGAAATCAATTTCACTCTCAAATAATCCTGAACGTGTGGAAAGAAGACCTATAAATATTCCTTTAAAAAGAAAGTTAAAGTACAAAAAACTGTTCAGCTTGTGTTACAACGAATACTGAACCCAACAGACCGTTTAAGCAAGGTACATAATTCCAAACAACATAAAAACCCGACAATATCAGATTTATTTGTTTGAGAGTAGATCTAGAAAAGAAAATTACTTTCGATTGAGGTTTATGGCAGAGAGATGTTGCCAAATGAAGGTCCAATATTTTCATTTAACGTACGTCTTAACACTACGCGACATCTTATAAATAAATCATCAAATGATATTTAGGTAAATGTAGTTTAATATTGCAAACACGCGATTAAAACAATAAATATATTAAAATATTTATTACTTCCATGTAACTTTGATAGTAACATGAATACAAAACCATATTACACACTCGAAACAGATTCCTTAATAGTCGAGTAGCCAGATGGCGTTTTGGTGGTGAACCTTTCATTTAAGGTTATATGAGCTTTTTTAGCAGTTTTGTGTTCTAAAATATGTATAGAATTAAAAATCAATGGGTGACACTCTGGCACCCTTGAGTATTTTTCAGTACAACTCCACAAACTAGGTAGGGGCACAGGGGTCTCTGTGGTCTCCATAAACGTGTTTTGAGGATTTGAAGAACCATTTTTGCCACTTGATG
Source organism: Bathynomus jamesi (assembly GCA_023014485.1). Lineage (NCBI taxonomy): Eukaryota > Metazoa > Arthropoda > Malacostraca > Isopoda > Cirolanidae > Bathynomus > Bathynomus jamesi. The sequence continues at coordinate 114,618 of JAJOZX010006788.1, read as the reverse complement.
TGCTTTTTTTTCATAGATTTGTCCATATATATATATATATATATATATATATATTAGGGTGGTCCAAAATTTAGACTAAAATTTCAAAATAGTTGGAAATGTTCTCCACATGGCTGCTCTTATTCCTTTAGATGTGAAGTGATTTTGTGAAAAATATCTGTCGATTCAGTACATAATAAGAGGTCGCTATGATTTTCACATTTTCAATTAATTAATTAGCTAATCATTTTCTACCCGCTTCATTTTTAGAGGACGCGGCAGTCACCCCACACTGACTCAGCCCACCTTTCAGAGGATGATGCACTTGTTCGATTTCTTGTATAATGCTGTTTATGAATCAGACAAATCATTTACTTGTGCATCGTTTCAAGTTTAAACTTGTTGGAGGACGGTTTTAAATTCGTTCAAACAGTATCTTCACATCACCAGACGTGGTTGCTGCTCTTGACCGCGTCAACCTTCCCGATCGAGGAGCAGTCTTCGTTGCTGGATCAGTCGCTCAAGCCCTGGGCTATGATATTTCTACAATGACTCTTTCACGCAGCTCCATCCGTCGTTCAAGAAGGCAAGCAAGGCAGGCAGCAGCAAAGAGGATCAAGCTTCGTTTTCTGTCGAAGGACCCCTTCTTCTTCACTAGGATGGGAAACTACTTCCCGACATCGGCGGCGCAAAGGAAACAGCCGAACGAACTGCGGTAATCGTTAGGGGAAATGGGATGGAAAAACTCCTAGCTGTGCCAAAAATACGACGAGCTACAGGAGAAGAACAGGCGAAGGCTTGCATTTCCACGATTGATGACTGGAATCTTCGCGGTGAGATCCAAGGTCTCGTATTTGACACAACTGCGTCTAATACTAGCCTTCACAGAGGAGCCTGTACCATGATTGAAAAAGCAGTAGGGAGGGAACTTGTCTGGATCGCTTGTCGACATCATATCCTTGAAGTTGTCTTGTCAAACACCTGCAACACACTTCTTGGACCCACAGGTGGCCCGGAAATGACTCTTTAAACGTTTTCAGAAAAAAATGGCCATCACTTCAGAACGATTCCTTCATGAAGGCTTCAAACAACCTATTCAGAGATCCAAAGAGGAATTGCTAAGACTCTGCCTCACCTTCCTCGGGTGCCGTGATGAGAAAGAAGTCAAGGTCCACGCTCCAGGACCAACTCACCATGCAAGCTGGATGGCCAAAGTCATCTACGTCCTCAAAATTTATCTGTTCAAGCATCAACTACAGCTGACAGCACGTGAGACGGAGAATATCACCGAGCTCTCTCTGTTTATCGCCTTGGTCTACGCACGTTTTTGGAACGAGGCCCCCATCAGGATCAACGGTCCTTTCAACGATATTCTGCCTCTTAAAATCTTGCAAAAGGACCCAAATCAGACCATTTCCAAAGTGGCATCCACAGCTCTTCAACGGCACCTATGGTATCTTGGAGAGCATCTCATCGGCCTTGCATTCTTCGATCCTAGAGTCGATGCCGAGACCAAACGGAAGATGGTCGTAAACCTCCAACGTAACGAGAATACCACTGACAGTAAATTCAGAGCTGGGCACTTGCTTTTTTTTGCCCGTTTTTTGCGGTACTGCGGTACTGCGGTACTACTACCGCACTACCAAACCGGTACCGCATAACGCAGTACCGCAAAGGATCGCTGAAAGTACAGCAGTACCGCTACCGCATTCAAATTTCCCGCGGTACTTTCAGCGGTACCGACCAACACAGTAGTACCGCAGTACCGCAGTACCGCAAAAAAACGGGCAAAAAAACGCAAGTGCCCAGCTCTGAATTATTTTAATTTACTGTCCACTGTTACTCGTCGATTGAAGCTTGAAGGAAACATTGAAGATTTGAATTTGTATGAAATGGTCACCAAAAGGACACTGGGAATCTTCAATCTGTTAAAGAAAGAAGGAAGGAAGGCAGCGGAGGATACCTTCCTGAGGACCAATCCCAATTCCTGGACGGAGGATGATTGCTTTCAAGAGTTTCGATGCATAGCGATCAACCTAAAAGTTGTCAATGATTCGGCGGAGAGGGGTATCGCCCTTTTCAAGGCATACAATACATCTTTGACGAAGGATGACGAACAAAAACAATTCACCCTCCGATTAGTAGCAAAACATCGCCAAGACTACTCATCGTCTTCGAAGGAGTCAGTGATGAAGCGTTAAGTAATCTTAGTAATGATGTATATTATAAACGAATGATAAATGTAATTTTCTATCAAACATATCATTTTTGTTCTTTAAAAATTAATGTTTTCTTTAAGAGTTATTGTGTTTTCTAAAAAAAATAAGCTGTTTTCTTTGAGATTTAATCTGTTTTCAAACAAATAAACTAGTATTTGCCCTTGTTTTTTCATTTTTTAACCCACAAGATCAATCTACTAGGAAATGAGTAGTAAATTGAAATTCATAGCGACCAGTAAATATCATTCAATTAGGCTGAAATTTTATTTTTTGGACAACCCTATATATATATTATATATATATATATATTGTAAATTTGGAGACAGATGCAAATTCTACCACCCGGACATCTGCAGGACTTACACAAAATATGGAACCTGCAAATACGGGAAAAAATGCTACTATCAACATCTCCCGACGAACCCAAAGAACAAAGTACAAAGTTTAAATGACAATAGGAATAACAATAATATAATAGTAACACAATAAGCGAACAAAAAAAAAATTTCAACATCGCAGACACGATACGGCTGCTAAATGTCATCCAACGCATGCAGTTGACACAGCTGGAAACCCCCGAGCCAAACCGCTTCCGGGCAAGAAGCTACCAGAACAGGTAGGCGGAAACAGCGCTCTCTCGGAGGATCATAGGGCAACGAAACAAGCAATATCGAAGGAAAACGAACTTAAAATGCACAAGGGTCAACGAAAAACAAAGAACATAAATATTGTCGTGGCATATATGTACATGAAGGTCATATGACAGAGACGATAATAAGTAAATCGAACAGCTTTGGGGAACTCTTAGCAGTGAAAATAGCAAAACTAAACGTGATACTAATAGTCATCTGTAGACCTCCAAACACCCCAACCGAAAAATTCTCAGAGGCCATTGATGACATCAGAAAGCTAATAAAGGCCGTAAACCCTCGATCCCCCAATATAATGATCTATGGCGACTTTAACTTCCCATTTATAAAATACAAAAAGGTGGATAGGAATATATATATATATATATATATATATATACACCAGGACAAGGGGGTTACAAGAGAAGACCAAGAGCAAGAAAAAATGTTGATGGCTCTCACAAATGAGTTTATGCTGACACAGGAGATAACAGAAAATACAAAAAAAAATAACTGCCTAGATCTGGTATTCATGAATAACACGAAGTTGATTGCTGATATAAAAATAACCCCAACCATTATCTCAGACCAAAACTTAATCGAGATATCAACAAATATGACGACAACATTAAAAGACAATACACATATTGAGGAAAGAAGCAAATTTGGGGCCTTTAACTTAGACTCCAAGACTATAAATTGGGAAGCAATCAGATCGCACAGAGCCCAAATAGAGTAGAGAACAGTTTTAGAGAATAAAACAACTGAAGAAATGCTAACAACCTTGGAAGAAAAAACACTAAGAATTTTAGAAAAATATGCTCCGAAATCACAGCCAAAAGGAAAGAGGAGCTAGCTAGAGAGACAAAAGAAAGAGAGTGGAGGCGAAGTTAGCCAACTGCGGAGATAATGCCAGGAAAGTAATACAAGAAAAACTGGAGGGTATCGATAGGGAAATACAAGCCCTGATTAAGGACCATACAGAGAGGGAAGAGGAAAAGGCGGTAGAAGCAATAAAGGAAAATCCAAAATACTTCTATAGCTATGCGAAAAGGAAAACAAAAACGCGCGCCACTATTGGGCCCTTAAGGAAGAGAAATAATGAACTACCCGATGATCCAAATGAAATATCTGAAACACTGAGAGCCCAGTATGAATCAGTTTTCAGTACCCCAAAAAGTGACAAAGCGATACCTGACACAGATGCATTCTTTGAAGAGAAATTGCAAGGAGAGTGTATAACAGACTTTGATTTTACACCAGAAGATGTAGCGAGAGCTATAGGACAAATGAAACCACATTCAGCTGCAGGTTCAGACAAAGGAACGCATTATTGATTAAAAACTTTAAAAATGAAATAGCTACACCTTTATATTGGATATGGAGAAGATCCCTAGACACTGGGGAAATACCGAGCATCTTGAAAAGAGCAAACATTGTCCCTATATATAAAGGAGGGGACAGATCTCAAGCAAAGAATTATAGACCAGTGTCATTGACGGCCCACCTCACCAAAGTATTTGAAAGAATAGTTAGAGATAAAATTTATGATTCTTGGAGACACTGGAAAGATTCAACGAAAATCAGCATGGATTCCGATCAGGTAGATCATGCCTATCACAACTAATAGAACACTACAACAATATCCTAGATCTACTGGAAGGCAATGACGACTACGATATCATATACACAGATTTTGCTAAAGCTTTCGACAAATGTGATCACGGTATAATAGCATATAAAATGAAATATATGGGAATAACAGGCAAAGTGGAAAAATGGATCTACAACTTCCTCGGAGAACGTCTACAGTTCTCAAAATTCAAGGTATACCATCATCAGAATCGGAAGTATGCAGCTCAGTACCACAAGGGACAGTACTGGCCCCACTCCTGCTCATTATCATGCTAACAGACATAGACAACGGAGTAAACCGCAACAGTATAGTAACATTCTTTGCAGACGAAACAAAGATCAGCAGAAAAATCAGCGATATAAATGAAGTGGAGGCCTTGCAGAGGGACACGAACGAAATAAACGAATGGTCAGAAGACAACAACATGACATTTAACACCGAGAAATTTCAGCTCTTGAGATATGATAGAAAAGAGGAACTTAAACAGACTGCATATTATGCTCGAGATGACAGGAAATTCAGAGAAGCACGAAAGCGATCGATCTGGGGGTAATAATGACCGATGATACAAAATTGGAAACATAAAATCAGCTAGCGATAAATAAAGCAAAAAGAGTCGCCGGACAAGTACTAAGAACGTTCAAAAGAAGGGACAGGACAGTAATGATTCCCCTGCTAAAAACACTGATTATACCAAAACTTGAATACTGCTCAGTTTTGATGTCACCATATAAAAAGGAAGAAACTAATAAACTAGAAGAAACGCAGAGACATTTCACAGCCAAGATTGATGGCTGCAAAGAACTCAACTACTGGGAAAGACTATGTAAACTAAATCTGTACTCCCTGGAAAGAAGAAAAGAGAGGTACATCATAATCTACATATGAAAAATGATCGAAAAACTGGTACCAAACCTAAAACTAAACCCAATTACCATTCAAACAACACTGGAAAATGGGAAAGGCAGAATGTGTAGTGTTCCCAAATTGAAGGCCAGACAAGGAACCTCCTCAACACTGAAGGAAAATAGCTTGGTTGTCAGGGGGCCCAAGACTTTTTAACCAGCTTCCAAACGACCTCAGAAACGTTACAGGGGTCAAAGTTGAAGTCTTCAAGAGAAGACTAGATGCCTGGTTCAAGACGGTACCAGATGAGCCGAGTATACCTGTCTATGCACGGTGGAGAGCGCAAGAAAGCAACTCGCTCCTCCACCAAGCCAGACCTAGAGGTGGGGCCACCAGCTTGACCTTCGTGTGAAGAGACCAACACACGGAACATCAAAGAACTTGGTTTCTCCTGGGACGTCATTTTACTGGTACAGAAATCGAGAAAAAGAATTCATCCAATATTTTTCTCAAGAAAATTCACTGGTATATTGCAATAATGTTTTGGAACTGATACTTAAGCTAGGCGCTGCAGTCTATGACCCAAATGAGTGGAGACTTTTCATTGATTCCTCCAAAAGAAGTCTAAAAGGCGTCCTCCTTCACAACGGTAGCTTGTATGCATCCGTTCCTGTGGCTCATTCGGTTCACTTGAAGGAAACGTACGAAACTCTTGAGCTTCTTCTAGCTAAGGTTAAATACAAAGAACACGGTTGGCTACTTTGTGGAGACTTAAAAGTGATTTGTATGTTGTTAGGTCAACAACCAGGTTATACGAAGTTCCATGTTTTTTGTGTGGATGGGATAGCCGAGCAAGAACTCAGCACTGGATAAAAAAGAATGGCCACGCAGAATCAACTTGACACCTAGTTCTAAAAATATTCAACATGAAAGTTTGGCTAACACGAAGAAAGTCCTTTTACCTCCGCTTCACATAAAATTGGGCTTGATGAAGCAATTTGTTAAGGCCTTGGACGAAGATGGAGATTGTTTTAAGTATCTGTGTGGTAAATTCCCAACTCTTCCGGAAGCAAAATTGAAAGAAGGAACTTTCGTTGGTCCCCAGATTAGAAAATTGACTTTGGATGAACACTTTGAAAGAACAATGAACAATCTTGAAAAAAGAAGCCTGGATTTTTTTTAAGGATGTTATCAGCAAATTTTTTGGGAACAACAAGGACCCAAATTACCAAAACATTGTGAACAACATGCTAAATAAATTCAAAGAGTTGGGTTGTAATATGAATTTAAAATTACATTTCTTACATTCACGCTTGAATTACTTCCCTGAGAATCTCGGAGCACTCAGCGAAGAACAAGGAGAACGGTTTCACCAAGACATCAAAGAAATGGAGAAGAGATGTTATAATGTTATAATGTTTCAGACCAACAAAGACCCTAGGATCCACTCATGGCTGGTCTACCTAACTGTGTTCGTGTATTGTGTATGTCCTCCGTGGTGGCGGAGGGGACCTACAATTTTACGTGGGTTCCGAACCACAAGAACATAAGAAATTTATGTAAAAACTGCCGGTAAATTGGCAACGACCAATTTTTACGAAACTAAATAATTATCAATTTAAAACTAATTAATTATCGATTTAAAACTAAAGATAGAATCTCTGATCCAGAGGATCAAGTCATAATAGACTACTTTCCACAAATATGTTACACTCTATATCTATTTATAAAGGACATGCAAATATATCGGATCCAAAGAATCCAGTCAATTTCATTACGGTATCCATCAAGTCACGGTCCATATCGATAGCGGACCAAGTCAAAATTTACAATCATATACATTACAATATATACACTTACGAGAAAAAGAGTAGGTGTGGCTGTAAAGACTGTATAGTAATGTAGAAATGTGTGTGCACCCATTTTGGGTCTCCCATTTAAGGGTGTTTGTGGGGCAAGTGAAGATCATGAGTTTTTCAATACCTCACAGTACTATGGGGGGCACCGCTCGGCAAAGGAATCTCTTTAAATGGGGTGTGTAAGGACAGAGAGTATCCCCTAACTCAAGACGCTGCCTCCCTATATCCCACAACACTTGTGTTGAGCTGTGGGATCTATCCCCAGAAAGCCTTAATTTTACTACCTTAAACTATACCCTTTCTATCAACATATGCGTCTAATCGATTTTTAAACATGTTTATAGACGTGCTACTAATTACTTCTACCGGCAAACTATTCCAGCTATTTACTATTCTATGCGTAAAAAAGTTTTTCGCAACTGCTGTCTCGAACCTTCTACTTGTCAACTTACACCCGTTATTTCTAGTCCTATTATATTGAGATATTTCGAAAAAGCTATCTCTATCTACGTTATCGAACCCATTCATAATTTTGAAAACCTGGATTAGATCACCCCTTAACCTCCTGGTCTCGAGTGTTGTCAATTTTAACTCCTTAAGCCTATCCTCGTACGACTTTGACCTAAGCGACGGAATCATCTTAGTTGCTCGTCTTTGAACTCTTTCGATTTTGTCTATATCTTTGCGCATATACGGATTCCAAAATTGGACCGCGTACTCCAAATGGGGTCTAACTAATGATTTATAAAGTGGAACTATAATATCGCGCGATTTGTACTCAAAATTTCGAGCTATAAAACCTAACACTTTGTTCGCCTTATTGACCGCTGCTGTACTTTGTTTCGCTACTTTTAAATCACCAGTGACTATAACTCCTAAATCTTTTTCCTGCTCTACGCAGGATGGATGTTGAAACGGGATACTCCAGAATTACTAAATAAAGAAAAGGCACAGCGCGTACATTCGAGACTAACTAAAAGCATAGATCTCATAAGAAAACTCAAGACAAATAAAGATGAATATGTAATTGACGTTAATAGTCTTCTTTCTTTTTAAAGTTGTTTGCATTTGTAATTAGCATAACAAAGCGAAATACGTACCTAATGTAAATAAATAATATTTATTTATGTTGTTTTTTCCCTTCCAGTTTTCAGAAAATCCTTACGTGATAGAAAAAATGGACACCTTATTCGAAATCAGCGTTGTTGAATTATATAAAGTCAGTTATTAGTAATAAAACAACTCTTACAAAGTTCTCATTCGCGGGCCTGTGTTATTAAAGAAATTAACAATTTAATAGCATAATCTTAATAATCGATATGACCTTCTTTTGCTTTAATGACAGCTTCCACTCTGTGAGGCATAGATTCGACAAGTTTCTGGATAACATCTTGTGCTATACCGTTCCAGCATTCTTCTACATTCTCCCAGAGAGAATCAAGAGAAGTTATATTCTTTTTAGCTTTCAGACTCCTCAAATGGTCCCAAAAATGCTCTATTGGATTGAGATCAGACTTTCTGAAGGAAACTTCATAATCTGTAGAACACCTTCATCTTTTTTCTTGTTGAGATAGTTCATACAAAAGTTAGAAGTGCGCTTTGGGTCGTTATTCTGATGGTATTGCATGTCTCACTAGTGTGGAGTGGTACTTCTCTTTTGTGAGAGTGTGATTCTGTGAAGATCTCCAACTACAGAATAACTGAAACAACCCCAAACTTGAATGTTGCCTCCCCCATGTTTTACTGAATGTTTTATGCAGGAATCTATCAGTTTTTCGTTGGTTCTACGTCTAACATAAACTCTTCTCTGAGACCTAAAAAGTTTTGATTCATCAGTAAAAAGAACTTTTTTCCAGTCGTTTACAGTAAAATTTCGATATTCTCTTGCCTACTCCAATCTTTTAGCCTTATTTTGTTTCCTCAGTAGTGGTTTGGACACACCAACTCTGCCATGGAGACCAGCTTTTATGAGTCTTCTTTTTATAGTACTTGTACTTATTGGAGAGTCCCGTTGTTCATTCAACTGTGCCTGAATCTGTGTAGCTGTGGCTTTTCTGTCGCGCAGTGATGTAACCGTGATATAATGATCCTCAGAATCAGTAGTCACCTTAGGTCTGCCAGATCTTGTCTTTGAAGAGCACTATCCAGATTCTTTATATCTGCTTAAGTTCTTTGGACGGCCCCTTTTGAAACATTAGTTTTTGCCAAGATCTGGCGTTGGGACATTCCCTCTCTTGAAAGGGCAATTATTTGTCCTCTCTCGGATAAACTTAGTTCCTTCGACATTTCAATTACGGCCTCTAAAGAGGTAAAGAGAAAATAGAGAAAATTATTAATTATTTTTTAACCAAATTGCTACAATGTCATTGACTAAGTGGTTTCATCAGTTATAATAGACCAGTTGTTAAAATTACTGTATGAATACACTACTTTGAAGTTAAATAACATATGGCTATGGTCTTTTACAAATACCAGGGTTAAGATCGGTGTTATTATACTGCAAAAAAAAAAACGCAACAGCACCAAAAAGGACCATTTTCATTAATGTGTCCTTTCTTATGAAATTAAAGCTACATTACTTCCACATGTAGTAGAATATATGAAATACCATTTCTTGTAAAAGAAAATACCTTAATATAGCGGACATACTTTCTCAGAGTTGTATTATTTTCTAGAAATTGTCTGAAACTGAGGTGGACGCAGACTTTTGAACGCCACTATATATATATATATATATATATATATATATATATATATATATATATATATATATACATTTAAACTACAAACACGCAGTATAATTAACGTAAAGAACGACGCTTGTATAGGAGAATATTCCGCGCAAGATGAGAGAGAGAGAGAACGAAACAAATGAAAAAATGAGGTAACCACCCTGGAATCGAACCCGGGATCTTCCGATTGCCGGTCAGATATGATAACCATTACACCATGGGCCTCACTCAATCAAATGCCGTAATTCCTCTACATACGCGCAGAAACCAATGCCCCAAGGGGGCACCTCCCGCATGCCGTACATTATATACATTTAAACTGCAAACACGCAGTATAATTAACGTAAAGAACGACGCTTGTATAGGAGAATATTCCGCGCAAGATCCCGGGTTCGATTCCCGGGTGGTTACCTCATTTTTTCATTTGTTTCGTTCTCTCTCTCTCATCTTGCGCGAAATATTCTCCTATACAAGCGTCGTTCTTTACGTTAATTATACTGCGTGTTTGCAGTTTAAATGTATATAATGTACGGCATGCGGGAGGCGCCCCCTTGGGGCATTGGTTTCTGCGCGTATGTAGAGGAATTACGGCATTTCATTGAGTGAGGCCCAGGGTGTAATGGTTATCATATCTGACCGGCAATCGGAAGATCCCGGGTTCGATTCCCAGGTGGTTACCTCATTTTTTCATTTGTTTCGTTCTCTCTCTCTCATCTTGCGCGGAATATTCTCCTATACAAGCGTCGTTCTTTACGTTGATATATATATATATATATATATATATATATATAATAATTCTGTTTATTACTTCTATTAAATATAATTAATTCTAAATTATTTAATATTTAATGCTCAATATGACTTTATTTATCTGTTTCAGATTGAAAGAACACAATAACTTTCGTGAAGTACAAGATAATTCCAGTGAACATCATGTCATCTTGCATTTTTGACTGTTGAAAAGATGAAAATCTTATAACTTCAGGTGCAAGACGAATTCAAAGCATCAATGCTGCAAGTAAACATCGTGGTGACAACCTTTATATTGAATTAAACTTAGAATCAAGGCTACAGAATAACCCAGAACTGACTATTTTTATTTTAAGCAGCACTGTTTCATATGTGGTGACTATTGCAAACCTCGTAATCCAAAAAACCCATCGAGGTGGAAATCTGTCATTAAATGCAGTATAGCTGATCGCCCTGGACAAAAACCAATCAAAGGCACTCTTCTTGACAAGTGCAATGAAAGGGAAGATGGAGTCGCAGACGAAGTTAGGATCAGACTTGTAGATTAGGGTGGATCGATTTTACATTTTTTTCGATTTCCATATTCTAATAGAGACAAAAACTTGCGCATGCATGAGAAAATAGCCTCTGCAAAATCTTAGCTTAATAGGTAATCATCTTCTGCCCCCGGCAGAGCGATGAAAATCATATTTTAGTAGTCAAAAACGTATTTTTCTTATAATTTTTAAAATATTTCAATATGCGTGTGTGTTATTTCATGCCTAAGCAACGATATAAATGCTATGGGAAATATATAAATGCATTATTTAAGACAAAGAGCCGATCTGAAAATATGTATATTATACATATTTTCAGATCGGCTCTTTGTCTTAAATAATGCATTTATATATTTCCCATAGCATTTATATCGTTGCTTAGGCATGAAATAACACACACGCAAAATTTTATGACTCTAGGCTAGGGTTTAAAAATACGTTTTTGACTACTAAAATATGATTTTCATCGCTCTGCCGGGGGCAGAAGATGATTACCTATTAAGCTAAGATTTTGCAGAGGCTATTTTCTCATGCATGCGCAAGTTTTTGTCTCTATTAGAATATGGAAATCGAAAAATATGTAAAATCGATCCACCCTATTGTAGATGTTCCAGTAGACCTTCATGCAGCTGATGGTCAGTATCATCAGGACTGCTACACAAATTTCATGACTGGAAAAAATATACGTACCAGTCGAGAAAGTTCAACGACTTCAAATATACATGTACATGAAGGCATCAACACTGTAGCAAATATCATGAGAAAATACAAAAAACGTGTGTGGACATCTGTTGAACTCCATGACATTTACAGTGACCTTAAGCCGGCTGAATCTGTTCTGTCAAGGCGCCAGTTTATCAACCAATTGGTTGAATATCTTGGCAGTGAGGTATTGGAAATGAAAATCCAAGGGTGTGTAAGCCTCATTGCCTTCAGGCAGTATATTCCATACAAAATACTTCAAGTTGATGATGACTCCGATGATCCTGTTCAAAGAGTTGTCGAACAAATCACAGAAGAATCCAAAGGAATTCAGCAACCTCGTGATTATGACTTGACCCAGTTTGAACAATTGAAATCTCTAGAATTAACCAGCCCAACGTTGTTAGCACTCATAGCTAATCTTGTGTCCAATGTCAAAGTCACACGGATATCTCAGCATTTCGCAGACAATCCAATCTCACATTACCAAAACATCAACCCCAAAGACGCTAGGACTTGCAATAAAACTTCACCATAAATTTGGCTCCAAAGATATGATATCCTTGTTGAATGAATATGGGTACATAGCAACTTACGATGAAGTACTGAAATTTAGGTCATCTGCTGCAAAATATGTTGGAGAAAATGATCTTACAGCAAGGGGACTCTGTAAAAGTTCGACATTCATATCATCATGGTGTGATAATTATGATCTGCATGTGAAAACTCCAAGTGACAATCGTGAAACACACGCGATGGCTATACAATTAACATAGCCACGAGACAACTGACAGCCGGCAAGATGAGCATTAAGTGATTCCTCGGCTATCTAAAACAGAACTTTCAACATTAAAACTAAGCACACTTTCTGCCGTGACATTTGAACACTGCAAGGAACAAAAGAAACCGATTCCTCCATCAAGAACATCAAACTATAATCGTCTCATCAATGTTACTAATTTGCAAAATAACCTTTCTGTGTGAAAATAAAAACCCACTCTAATAGACAGAGTTTATTTCCACGACAGTTTCGACGCCCACTGGCATCCTCCTCGGGTGGAAATAAATATAAATGCAACAGATGTAATAATAAAGGTAATATTATAAATTTAATAATTAGGGTAAAGGTAATAATAATAAATGTTAAAAAATGTAAATGCAATAATAAATGCAGTAATTATGTCAAAATATTAGAATCTGTATGTATAGAACAAGAAGATAGTTTTAATTTGTGGGAATGTACTTATAAGCGGACCCTGTAATAAAATGCCCTTCCGGTGTCGGGAGAACGGTATCTAACCTAGGTGCGAATTTCTCAATGGTCTCTGGATTGTTTCCTAATCGGCTTTTTTCATTCGTTTTTCGGTTTATAAGTTCTGTATAATAAACAACAATGTAATAACCAATGTAATAATAAATTTATAATTTCTGTAATAAATAATTATGCAATATTAAATGTAATAATTTAATAATAAATGTAATAATTATGTAACAAATAAAAAATAATAGAATCTATATGTTTAGAACAGGAAGATAGTTTTAAATTTGCGCGAATGTACTTAATGAAAATGCCCTTCCGGTGTCGGGAGAATGGGATCTAACCTAGGTGCGAATTTCTTAACGGTCGGTCCCTGCACTAGCGTAGCTATAGGGGGGCGGAGGGGGCGGTCCGCCCCGGGCGGCACTTTTTGAGGGGCGGCACTTTTTGAGGGGCGGCACTTTTGGTCTACTGCAATGAAAAAAAAAGGTTTTTTTTTTATGTCGGGACAGTAGAAGGATGCAAGACGCCAGACACAATTTTATTTTTCCACGAAAACACTGCTTACTTCGTTAATTTCCGACAATGGTAAGGATTGTGTTCCCTTGAAGATGGCCTTATTGACCATCATACCTATTTAAGCGCTTAGTTGTGCTTAATTAATAATAGCATTGGTATAAATGCATTTATTTCATTAAAAAGGGAAATAACCCATAAAGTTCTGTAAATACGTTATAATCTATAAATATACGTTTAATATTTATAAATAATCAATATCAAAACTAATATGCTGGTATTAGTTGTAAAGTATAATCTTGGTAACTCGGTTCCAAATATTGTAATACTGCTGCGGATTTTTCTCACAATTGCTGTTAGTGTTGCTAGCTGTGAGAGGAGTTTTTCTAAACTAAAACTGATAAAGAATTACCTACGATCTACTATGAGCACCTTGCGGTTGAGAAATCTTGCCATACTGTCTAAGTGTCTATAGAACAACAATTGACAGACGAAATAGACTTCGACAATGTCATCGAAGATTTTGCTAACAGAAAAGCAAGAAAAATAACTGTGTAGAATGTTGTAGTTAATTTTTTCACTTCTGAAGTAAACATGTTGTCCTAATATTTTTCACAGGTTTTTTCTATACGTCGTTTTCACTTTTTGTTTAAGTATGTTTGTTATGTGTATTGTGTTGTGTTTCAGGGGGGCGGCAAACTCAAGGACCGCCCCGGGCGGCACAAACTCTAGCTACGCCACTGGGTCCCTGGACTGTTTTTCCCTCTTGTTTTGGTTCATTCGTGTTTCTGTAGGATGCCAGTGGGCGTCGAAACTGTCGTGGAAATAAACTCTGTCTATTAGAGTGGGTTTTTATTTCCATATTTTGACCTTCACGTAGTAAAAAAAAAGTGAAGTTTTTTGCATTAACCTTTCTGTAGCTTTAATATCGGATGTAGAGTGGCTTTGCTCGATTATAAATAAGACTGATGACAATGCTTGTGAATGGGCTGGTTACATGGCTCACAAAGCAAGAGGAAAGGATATTTCTGTCAAAGGCACACGGTATATATTTGGACCTTTGATTGATGCTACACCAAGCCATCCCGACACTGTATTGACAACCTTGTCCTTTGTTGAAAAGTTCACAAGGAATCATGGGCAACAACACATTGTCATAGTTGCTAGCATGCAGTTGTTTCAGGTTATAATGCAAGTCAAATGGTCTGATCCTAAACGGTGGAGCCATCTAATCCCAAGACCAGGAGGTATGCACTCACTAATGTCGTTCATTGGATGCATTGGGACATTATGATAGGATCCTTTTTAGAGCAAATCCTCAGTGCAGCCTTTGGTGGTATAGCGAGTATTTTAAATGGAAAGGCATGCCTAGGGGCTTTTAGAATGGTTGTAACTGGACTATTACATGATGCAGTGCTGTCTGGAACAAACTCACCTGACAGCTTGGAGAGATTTCTGGATGCTGCATCCCAAAGCCCAACGGCAAAATTGTGGGTAGACTGCTTCATATTGCCAGTTGTGATCATTTTGCTGTTCATCCGATCAGAGAGGGAGGGGAACTGGATACTGCACCTATACAGCATGGAACAAATTATTAAATACTTTTTCGCTGCTGGCCATTGGCAGTATGCTAGATGCATAACGTGGCACTGCCTTGATATGAGACATGATTTACCTGACGAAGTGGAAAAGATGTTCCTGGATGGGGCTCACGTTTGCAGGCACAGAGAGGGTGTTTGGAACTTTGTCTTTGCTGACCAGTTCGGAGAACAAACATATATCAAATATGGAAAAGCAAAAGGAGGGCTTGTTGGGCTAACCCTCTCACCTCACCAAGTCGTCAGGTGGATTCTCTCTAACAGTGTATGCAACAACGTTTCTTTATTGATGGACCAGATCTTTGATGCAGGCGATGAGGAATATGATGCTAAACACGATATTCACAAAGAAGAAGGTCGCAACAGAGAGAAACTGCACTCGCAGGAGAGGAAAAAAATATACAAAGAGCTTCAGTTGCATATACTGTAAATCTCTTGCAAACACAGTCAACTGAACTTGTCAACATTTGCAATGAGTGTGTTGTAGACAGCAGGGTCAACGTCTACAAACCGTTCAAATTAGGGAGAAAATGGTATCAAAGTTTAAGGATCGTCTCCCTGACGGGTTTCACAAGCCTCTGCATAAAGAGGTTTTCACAATGGAATGCATGAATAAAAGTGTTGTGTTGGAGATTCTTCTGCCGTTTATGACGGAAAAACTTTTTGGACGACTTCTAGTCTTGTCGCAAAAGAGAGTTGAATTTACGAGAAGTTAAGTACGAACTTGCTCCTGTACTATCAGCCCTTTTCGATAACTATGGCAAAATGAGCAAGTCCACCAAAGCTGTTCTAGTGACGAAACTTGGGATTGTTACAAACAATCAGCTTGATGCTGATGTTTTCTTTGTTGATGGGAACGAAATGTTATACCATATCACATGGCCAAAGACTGAACAAGTAAGGCAATTGGCAGTTAACTTCAACAGATCCGTACAGCTAGATTCCAAAGAAGTTATTGTTTTATTTTGACAAGTATGAAGAATCATCAATAAAGAACTACGAAAGAAACCGACGTACTGGTGATAAACCGTACCTAAACCATAATCTCACACTGGACACTGAATTGCCGCCAAGAGACATCATCATGAAAAACAGTCACAACAAGCAGCAGATAATCAAGCTGTTGTGTGATTCAAACACTTCAACCACAATCCACATGATTGGACAAGACAATCGCGTCTTTGGTCATGAGGAGGCCGATATCAACATCATCAGTTATCTAAACATGAAGTTGAGTCTTGGTAGTGTACATGTAGTTCAAGTTCTATCGGATGACACTGATATATTTTTGCTCCTGGTATATTACTGTTGGAGGTGGGAGCTGAACAACAGAAATGTCAGTATACACATGAAGAAGGCAGATGGCACTGCATTGATATCAGTGCATCTTCTTCACAGCTTGGCCAACAATGCAATGATATCCTTGCAGTGCACGCCTTAACAGGCTGTGACACGACAAGTTATCCATATGGTAAAGGAAAGCTCTCTGGAGTAAAATCGGTTCCAAAAGTCAACCTCCAGTCCATTGGAAATAAGGGAAGCACAGTAGCTGAGGTAATTACTGCTGGAATGCACTTCTCTTCTCTTCGGTGTGGATCGAAGACTGGAATCGTCACTATGGATGAACTGCGTTACAAAATATTCTCCAGCAGATCTGACACTCCCAAGATTAAGACCTTACCTCCAACAGGAGGACCATTACAACAGCATATTCTTCGTGCTCATTTGCAGGTCATGCTGTGGAAATCGGCAGAAGACCAGGATCCACCCACACTAAATATTCAGGATTATGGGTGGAAGGTGGCGAACAACAATCCAGAACCAAAGTTTGCTGTCACTCAGGTGGCCCCCTCCAGAACTATTTAAAGTTGTAGCTTGTGGATGTGGGGCAGAAAATGCCTGTTCACGTAACTCATGTTTTCTCAAGGAAGCTAGTCTTTCTTGTACCACCTACTGCAGGTGTCAAGGACATGAACAGTGCCATAACCTCTATACGGACTAGACTCATATCTCAGATGACGATGATGATGTTCTACATGACTGAATAAAAATTGTACTGTTACTTTCTCCATGGTATTTGATCTTCTTTATTCTTTCTGATGCCTTTGAAGGTGTTCTCTGTATACAGTATTTGTTTCCGTGTATTTATCTGGTTATAAATAGATAAAAGTGTACACCATGAAATACGTGCTGCAACACGTACCATATACACCCCCTAATTACATGTGACCATCGCTGAATTGCTTAATAAAGTATACAGCAAATATAAACCACATTTACAATAAAAAGACATATTTTGATCAGAAGCGTGACAAATATGTCAAAAATTCATATAAAGTCCATGTGAATTACAATTTATGAGATAAACAGGCAGGTTTTTTCTTTGTTCCTCAAAAAAAAAATGTTCAACACATACAACTTGGCACCCGGCTGTTCTTTAATGTGTATGGGCTCAAGATGATAAAAACACCAAAATATGTTATATAACCAGCATTGCAAGGTTCAGCCCTTTGGCAACTCGACTATAAAATGACCGGGTTATCGCCATTGCATAATAATTATTTATTAACTGGGTGTAGTTATAAAGATTTCGTAATATTAAGTCATTCTTATTTCTTATTTCAGTTGATGTACAACACTGGAATTTGGTATTGTCATGTTTGCTCCAAACTTAGAATTTAAAATTTTGAATTTTTAAATTTTGTAACTGTACATTCTGAAAACAGTAAACAAAGAAACAAGCGAAATATTAAGTTATTAATTATTATTTTCAGTAGAGTAGTGGTAGTAGTAGTAGTGGTAGAAGAAGAGCTGGAAATGGAACTGAAGCAGGAGCAGCAGTAGCAGTAAGAGTAAGAGTAGTGTAAGAACAGGATCACTCACGTTTGCTATACCTTTATTTGTAACCTTTTAAACTTATCTTGTATGGGAGTTAAAAAAAAATTGGCAGTTTACAAACACTTGAAATAAATCGTAATCACCATTAATTATGACGTGAAGAGGAACATTAATTAATTTATTAATTAAAAGTAAAAGCAGTTCATACAAAATAAAAAGAAAACTTTTACTTAAAAAAGGAAAATATCTCGTGCACCGTATCAGTGCTTTGCAAGAAAACGTACCTTGTACGACTCCCCTTTTCAGTTACTCATATATGAAGGTGTGTAAGGACTGGACCAACGAGTTTGAGAGTCTTCAGGCTCATACAAATGCTTTCACATCCAAGGAATCGAAAACGAATTAGATTACTTTTAATTTTTATAATATAATATTGCTTGTATAAAGCAAAATGGTCGCCCATTTACATCCAACATGGGCGACCAAGCGAGAAAAAGAAAACCGTTTTTTCTTTTTTTTTTTATACATACATGCCCAGAGATAATATATAATCAGTTGATTGCTTGAGGGGGAAATATGTATAATAAAGTAACAGCTGTAATATATAATTGTGTGTGTGTGTGTGTGTGTGTGTAGGGTCCCGTTAGTAACTACGCTTTTAAGCTTCGGAAAATATAGTAACACGACCCTACTAATTATTCATCTAACAAAGAGTATATAATTATAAAATAAGTGTCATATATGCTTTAAAAATAGCATTAAAACGCTGCCTAGTTTGTAAAAAAAAAAATTACATTTTCTTAAAATGGACCTATTCTTTCTTGAATAACTTGGAACATTTCCAGATAAATGTATAGTTAGGCCTATAGTTAGGACAAAGGTATAGTTAGTCCAAAGCGAAAGTTTACATTTGGCGTCAGAGACGCCTTTCCTGCCACACCTATAATGCGAGGCTTTAGTCGGGAGCCAAGTAATTTTGAGTTTTTTTTAAAAAAAAAAAAAATGTAAAAAGTAAATAAAAATATTGCTTACTAGCTCAATACTAACTTTTATATGCGTCTGTACATAAAAATTTGCCTGTAGTTAAATGGTTTTATATTGTATGTTTATCTTTTGGTGTAAATGCAGAAAGAGGAGTACGTTTATAATAATAATAATAATAATAATAATAATAAAGTACAAAAAACAGAGTAAATGTTATATCTAAATTGCTATAATAGAATACCATTTATTATTGTTTTTATTTCCTTGAGATTTTACTGTTTTGGTAATCGGAAAATAATAATCCCAATTTTTTGTGTTCAAACTTTGATCAGATTAGTAGTATGGTCTCGCGGTCCACTTGAAAGTACTCCCAAGATGCGATGTACTGGTCACCCCTGACTTTAGTTGAAGGGTTGAGTAGAAAAGATCTAAACAGCCCAAGACTACTTTCAAATTTATTAATATGATTTAGTAACGCAAAGAATAAAAATATTTCCTTCAAGTGCATTATTTTTTCCATTAAATTTTTTGCGAAAGTCCAGCTAATATCATTATCACCTAGATTCACGCTACAGCTACTTCAGATTGTACCACTTGTTTTTAAACTTGCGTTAACTTATATTGCATTAAGAGTCTAAAATCGTAAAGCTCAAATTGTATTAGTAGCATGGGCGCAAACACAAATTTTTTCGGGAGGAGGGGTGAGGGGGGCACTGGCGCTGAGAGGAGGTGGTGAGGAATAATAATAAATGGTATAATAAATGCTATAATGCTATAATAAATGGCATTATATTATAGCAATTTAGATATAACATTTACTCTGGTTTTTGTGCTTCATTATTATTATTATTATTATTATAAACGTACTCCTGCATATTTGTGCTCTCTGCAGTGTTGGCTGTATTTTTCAGAACAGATCAATTAAACATGCCTGGGAAGAATCTGTGTAGTGTAGAAAAAGCCAGAATCTTGACTTTATTAAGTGAGAATATGACAATCAATGAGGTCACAAACCGGACCGGCCGAAGCATTTCCTCCATTACACGTCACCTCCCGCCTGATCAGGTTCCTAACAGAAAACCACGCCAGGACGACCCCGAGTGACCTCTAAGGTCACTGACAAGTTAATGAAACGTGACGTGATGAAAAACCCACACATTGCGGCCTGTGATTTGAAAAAAATCACATCCTAGTGTACTGGAAAATGTGTCGGAAAGCACGATACAACATCGGCTCCAGAAAGATCTGAAAATGCCATCGTGGTGCCCAGCTATGAAACCACTGCTGGCGGATCGTATGAGACAGCAAAGACTCGCATTTGCCCACAAATATAAATAGTTTAGTGCTGAACAATAGAAAAAGGTGATGTGGAGTGAAAAATGAACCTTTAGATGCGGTGCAAGTCGGCAGAGCAGAGTGCGAAGGCCGAGTTCAGTCAGCCGGTATGACAGTCGATACACATAGAAAACTGTTAAGCATCCAGACAGTGTCATGGTTTGGGTTGTTTCAGTGATGTTTGTGGCAGAGGATGACTATATTTCCTTCCTAAGAACGTAACAATGAATGCTAAACGGTATGCTGATGTTTTACAAGACCATCTGTTGTTCTTTTACACAATCCATGACTGCGATTTTTTTATGCATGACAGTGCACCGTGTCACAAGGCGAAAACTGTCACTAAATGATTATCTGACAACAGTATTCAAGTCATTGATTGGCCACGGAACTCTCCTGACCTAAACCCAATAGAAAATATGTGCTATTACAGGAAAAATAAACTGCACAAATATGACACATCTTCAGTGCCCCGTCTCATTAGCTCATTAAAGGATATGTGGATCAAAAACATGAACCTAAAATATTACCAAAATTTAACATCATCAATGCCCAGACATCTTCAGGCAGTCATCAAGGCAAAATGAGGGTATCACCAAATATTAGAACAAAAATTTAAGTTCAATTTCTGTTTGTTTATTTTGTAGTTATGTATGTTTTTCTTCTGTTCTTCTCAATAAAAATTCCATATGGTCAAGACTTTCTGCGAACACTGTATATGTAGTGGAATGTTGACACTGTAATAATGATGATAATAATAATTGTTAATTGATGTTGTTAATTATGATTGCTTGAAGCTGAGGTCACGAGGTCTTTGCAGACCAAATAATGTTATTAATTAAAGGAAATTAATAGAATGAGTTTTCTTCCTTTATTAAATAAAAGAAATGATTTAAAAATGAGACAATTAAAAGTTGGTTGGTTGATTGTAAGTTCAGTTGAAATTAAATGTGCACTTGAATAATGACTTCAGTATAATAATGACGTCAATATTAATAACGCGCGAGGTAATGATTAGTCTGTATATGAAGTTAGGTGAATGACCCCAAGCCAAAATAGGCCTATTAACGATGTTTACATGTTGAGGTCTAACGTGTCACTGGTTCTTCGAAGAGAGAGGTCGAGGTACGATGGGGGCGTCCTGCCTGAGAAATCCTTATAACGAGGTTGAAGTGTGATGTTCAAAGCAAAAGGAATGCTTGAGGGAGTCCTGTGCTATGACGTCATCTTGGTCGTGTTTGTTTCGATGGAACATCACGAAAATATTTGAAAACGTCTCTGCCACTACATATAATATATATATATAGATATACGCTCCGAGTAAATTTAACGTAAAAATACAATTTCCTATACTTCTTTTGGTGATTAAAAAATCATTAACGGATTAAAGACACTAATGGGAGCCTTGGGATATTAAAAGGATTAAAAAGGATTAACAAATTCTTTTGAGTGCCACTACTCAACCCTCACTGTCAATACCACCCTTCTCCTACCGTTTCTATCAAGTCATTAAATAGTGAAATACTCGCTAATCTAACCTAATTAAGACCAACATACCTTTTTTTTTAGTCAATGAAAACGTTTCTAAAATTTTTATATAAATTTTTAATGTTCCGAGGTACCAAAAATGTTACCTCATAAAAAATTACCCCACTACATCTGTGAATTATCACACACTCGCCCTTAATTATGCCCAGTTGCCTACGCGCGTGCACACACACACACACACACACGTATGATTAAAACCTGAAATAAAATAGTACCTTCAACTAGTTTGTAAGAGAAACGAGTAATACGAGTAAAATAGTTGTAACTCTATTCCCAACCTTTTCCTCAAGCATCTCCAACGTCATCTGTTCTTCTTTCACAGCACCTCAACAGATTTTCGTCACCTACTGTTTAAAACATCCAGTCCCCTCACCCTAACACCACTTAACTTCAAAATGTATCTCTATAAACATAATAAATGACGAATGTTTTGTTTCATTTAAAGTTTCCATATCTTCAGCAACTTTTGAATTCTCAGTTACTTATTTCTGGGGAAGAGGAACGATTGGGAAACATTGCGTTAAAGTCTTGTCTTATCTTTCAATTAGTCTGTAAGAGAAACGAGTAATGTAATACGACGGGTGATCAAAAAGTTCTCGGCCTGACCTAGATATAATGCATATTTTGAGATCAAATTTAGACCATATCTAGTACAACTATTATTAAATATGTGTATAAAATATAAAAACGCTAATCAAAATATTTTTTGTTTCACAGGTTGTAATGTGAAGCAATGTGATAAACTTTATGAAAATGGAAAAATTTTAAATACGCGCCGTCATTATATATCTCTCTATGAAGAAAATGACTCGCCAAAACGTTTCGAAGATAAACAGCACACATTAGGAGTCTCTGCCCCATCTTATTCTACTGTTAAAAAGTGGTGTGCGAAATTCAAACGGGGCAACACGTCGATCAAATTTGATGAACGGTCTGAACGGCCATGAACATCAACTTCTGAAGAAAATGTCCAAAAAGTCAATGATCTTTTCATGAATAATCGCCGACTTAGTGTTCGATTTATAGCTAAGAATGTCGGCATTTCATTTGGCAGCACACATTCAATATTAACAGAAAGATTAAAACTTAAAAAAGGGTCTGCAAGATGGGTGCCACGAATATTGACTGACAACAGAAGAGAACTTGAGTTCAAATTTTAAGACAATGTTTGGAGCTTTTCCAGCAAGATCCAAAAAAATTTTTATCTAGGTTTATTACTAGGGATGAACCATGGATTCATCATTTCGATCCAGAGTCAAAACAACAAAGCATATCTTGGAAACACCCGTCTTCACCAACTCCCAAGAAGTTTCGTGTTGTGGTATCAGCTGGCAAGGTCATGGCCTCTGTTTTCTGGGATGCAAAGGGAGATGTGCTCATTGACTACCTTGAGAAAGGAGCCACCATTACAGGTGATTACTATGCACAGCCAATGAGAAAACTGCGCGAAGCCATCAAGCAAAAGCAAGGAGGGAAACTCAGTCGAGGTGTCCTGTTTCACCAGGACACTGCTCCTGCTCACAAGTCTGCAGTTGCGATGGCTGCCATCAGAGAAATGGGCTTCGAATTGCTTGATCATCCTCCATATTTGCCAGACCTAGCTCCCAGTGATTTCTGTCTGTTTCCCAAATTAAAAGAACACCCCAGTGGACAGAGATTTTTAGACGATGATGAAGTCTGTCAGCTGTAAATGCCTGGTTAAAGGACCAAAATGAAGACCTCTTCTTGTACGGTATCCAGAAGCTGGAATAACGCTGGATCAAGTGTATATCCCTAAAAGTAGATTATGTAGAAAAATAATAATAAAAACTATCAACTTCACTCGTCTTTCATTGTCAGGCCGAGAACTTTTTGATCACTCCTCGTATTTGGTGCAACTCTGTTCGTTCAGGTCTTATTTGTGTCGTAATAATTCGGACAATCTGTGTACTTCATACGAACATTTTTGAAGAATCTCCTAGAAAGTGTATTTGCCATTCAACACGCGTGTAATTTTACTGTTTAATTATTGGTGTACTCAGGTCTTAGGTAATTATTATTACTCTTATATATTCGTTTTGTGAAAATGTCACAATAAAAGTTAAATTGTTAAAATTTAATAGAATTAACATTCCACTCCATATTTATTTTGTTTACACAATAAAGAACTTTAATTTATTTGTTTTTTTTTAAATTGTTTTCGTCCCCTGTAACATACAGTCAGAGGCAAAGTTAGTTTGTTTATTCACGATTGTTTTAAGGAAAGTAGTTTAGCTTTATCTTCAGTTATGTAAAATATGTAAATAAGATAAAATGATAAGAATTTATTCACGGTGTCTACTTAGCTTATTAATTTTAATTAAGATTAGTTTAGGAAGTTTGTTATGAAAATGTGATACATTATTTTGTCATATGCGTTTTGTAAGTAAAAGCTTCTTAAGAACGGGGTTTCATTTTCATTTCATTTCAGATTTCGTCTCTATGATTTTCAGTACTAATTGTTATTCATTTCGTTCTGAAGAAATTTTGGAATTCATTCGTCTTTGTAATTTCTACGACCTGCTAATCTTTTATGGCCACTACAATACACCGAGAAAGTAGATAAACATTTAGTACGAGCCTTCAGTGTTGAAAACGGAATTTTAGTTTTCAGAAATGTGAAAAATTACTACCAATAATTTTATTCCACAGCGCATCTTTATTTTAGCTAGGGGCCGACCTATAGTATTCCCAAAGTATCGGTACCGATACCGATAGTTAGAGAGAAGTATCGGCCGATACCGATATCTGTCCAAAATATCAAAGTAGGATTCAAAGAATGCAATTCGACACATGTACTGTAATTGAAAACATTTGAAGAAAGAAATGGAATTCACAAAATAAAAGTCGTGTAATGGAAACAATATGTAATTTAAAAAGTGTAACTCAATATAACAGTTCACTCAATAATCAAAACTGAGGAACTTCAGATTTTTGGAGAAGGTGATTTGTTCCTCAGCATTGATTGGGGTGATGTTGGTTCGTTTCGCATTGATAACATCTCCAGCCGTTGAGAAAAGCCGTTCAGAGTCAACTGATCCAGAGGGGCAGCTCATGCACTTCTCAGCAACTTTGGCAATCTCCGGGAAATCAGCAGAATGTCCTCGCCAGAAAATGAATGGATCCCTATCCCCAGCGGGGATTTTTATTGAATTCATCATTTTTGGGGCCACTAGGATGTTGGGGCTTTGAGCAACTGCGAATTCTCTCTGAGAATGTTTGAAGAATCACTTTACAGATTTTCATGAATCTACTCACCAGAATTAGTAGAAGAAGTTGTACATTGACTCTTATTGGCTTCATCAAACTCAGTCTTGTGCTTGTTGATAAGGTGACTCCTCAGGTTCGATGAAGAGAAGGTACTTGCGCTTGTTCCTCCACAAGAGACAGAGACACCGCACAAATTGCAGATCGCCTGTTTACATTAGTGCTTGAAGCAGTGAAGAACTTCCACACAATGCTTGGCATTGTCACTCTCACTAAAGCAAAAGCGAATAAATTTATACCAGTAGTTAATAAATTTACAAAAAATTATTACACACTATTGAACTGATTCACAACTTGCAAACTGAAGAAATGACGCCGCGATGGTTACGGGCTCGCTCTATATAAAGCGGTAATGAGTCAGAAATTTCTAGAAACGTCGGGATAAATCGCGAACACACACGTAACTTCTCGAGCAGCCGGGAAGTTTCTATTTGGAAAACGCCCTTTTTTTTATATTCTGAGAAACAAAAAACTATCGGTATCGGTAGCTACTAACCATCGGTATCGATACCGATACAACCACCGGTCGATGCCTAATTTTAGCTGAATCAAAAATTTTTCAAGCAACAGTAAAATACTCGTATGTTTATACTACTACTTTTGGCAGTTAAAATATCAAGGTAGATATCGTCATGGTGGGTGAGTCGACCACCCGTGAGCAAAAATTGTATATCATTAGTAGTTTGATAAAGAAAAAATTAGGAGCGTATTTTTTATGCAGGAAGGAGGGGCCAATGGCAAATGCCCACAAAAACGCCCCCCCCCACAGAAAAAGAAGAGAGCCAAAATCAAGGTCCGGAGTTTTTGAGATGCCTAGACACTGCGTTTGAAAGATGGGAGGTCATAGATAGGAGGAAAGATGGATTGAAGAAGAGCTACAGATCTACAGAAGCTAAGGCTAACAAAGACCCTAAGATCCACTCTAAGGTTAGCCCGAGAAACCACTCGTTGTGGTTGAGTAGATGAAAGATTGAAAATACCGATTAAATCTTGCGTTAGATAATTGGACAGAAAAGGAATGAGAAAGTATAGAAAGTCTGGTGCTGCGTGCTCCCCTTAAAGGAGGAGGCATGCAGTTAGAGAGTTCAGAAGAGCAATGTCCGTTATAATAGCGATAGTAAAGAGAGAGTGAGGCAACATTACGGGGAAGAGAGAGAGATTGAAGACAATCAGTAAGAGGTGGGGAATTGATGAGACGAAAAGCCTTTGATTCCACCCGGTCAAGTAAAGCTGTATGGGTTGAGCTACCCCACACATGAGAAGCATACTCCATACAGGAGCGAACAAGACCCCTGTACAGAGACAGCAACTGAGTGGGGGTGAAAAAACCGCGGAGGCGGTACAGTACACATAGTCTCTCGTCCTAATCAATTGGACAATAGTTGGAGGGTTGAGAGCGGTCACCCTTCTTTGGGATAGGCTGAATGAAAGCGAACTTCCAGCAGGAAGAAAAAGTACCAGATGAGAGACAAAGACGAAAGAGTTTGCCTAGGCAGGGTGTCAGCACAGAAGCACAGTTCTTAAGAACAACAGGAGAAACACCATCAGGACCGTACGCCTTTCTAGAGTTGAGCCAAGATAGGGCAGGAAAAACATCTTTTGAAGATATTCTAATTTCAGACATAATAAAGTCAGGGGGGGAAGGAGATGGAGGAACAGCACCGGAATCGTACAAGAATGAATTGTAAGCGAAAGTTTGAGCGAAGAGTTCAGCTTTGTCAGAAGAAGAGACAGCAACTGTGCCGTTGGAATGGAAAAGAGGAGGGAAAGAAGAGGAAGTAAAGTTGTTGAAGAGGGTCTTACCTAGGTGCCAGAAAGAGCGAGAAGAATTAGAATTGGATAGATTTTCACATTTTTGTCGGATGAAG
>JAJOZX010006788.1:0-82500 GCA_023014485.1 Bathynomus jamesi | reverse complement strand
AGCTTGGCGATTGTGCATATAAAAGGAGATATTTTTCAGTTTGGAGTAACAGTAGCTATTTTCGCGTCAGTGAATAATCCTGCCAGGGCATTCCCTCCACCATGGACCTGTACGTCTCCCCGGATTTGTATGAAGAAGGTGACACTGCAGCATTAACTGCAATTAATCTTTTTAACGCAATTGACCGTGATGAATTATTTCCAACGCAAACCGTTGAAGATATTTGCAGTGACGCTCCTTACAATCCGACGCAAGGGACTACCATAGAAATGTAAGTGTCTATAATTCGATTTTATATATACGGAGGGTTGTAGTATCTCGTCAAATACTTCATTTAGATACTCACCAAAAATCGAAATTTTTTATGGCAATCGTTTTAAATGTTATTTGGTTTTACCTCTTATCGCCATTATGCTAAAGTCGAAATTTTTTATGGCAGTCGTTTTAAATGTTATTTGGATTTACCTCTTATCGCCATTATGCTAAAATCGAAATTTTTTATGGCAATCGTCTTAAATGTTATTTGGATTTACCTCTTAAATGAACCAAAGATATCTTCACATAATGGGGATCTGTCTGTATACTCTGTATATGTTTTAAAAGAATGAACATTATTCCTTTAAGGTCCGATGGGGATTTGACACGTGTTATACAATCTTCTGAAGAATCTCGTGTCATGAATACGAAATAATGTAAGTGTTTTTCGATCTTTTTGGGGTAAGAAGACAATATATTTTCATAAATTTATTAAATGAAAGAAATCAGTACAATAACCAACTACAGAATATACCGTTACAAATATACACACACGAACAAAAACATTATACTATACAACGAGTACGTACAATTGGAAAACGGATTTTTATGTCTGCATACCATTTCATCGTTTCGGCGAGTGTGGCACGGGTCAAATAAATTTAAAAAATTTATAAATTCTTTATCACATGACATATGCATGAGAAATGAGACGCAGTACATTCCGCAAACATTACTAAAATATCCTTGTATACGAAACGGGTTCCATACAACTTCGGGAATATGTAACTGAGCGAGAAATTTTACAATAATAGGGTCACTCCAGGGTTGAGTACCGAGTGAATCAAAGTAGTACAGGCGCTGTCTATTTTTAAAATAGACAGCGATCCAATGAATCCCTTCATTACCGATGACATCTGTGTTCACAATAAGACTACCGCATTCTCGCGTACTTGGCAAACTCAATGTTTCATTCTTCAAACACGCCGATAAATTTGGAACGTGTGACTCGTTCACTATTCATTACTTTCTGAAGTGTATTACCATCCATTTTAAAAGTCAGTGATAACGCTCCTAAAACTATCTACTTCTATTAGGGCTTGCGATTCGAGATATACTAGTACACTAATAAGGGCGTCTATAGGCTTGGCGAATTCCAGCCGCAATGAGATGTTTCCGCTCTGCTGTGGGGTTAAATGGGTATTTACGCTAGCAGATAAGTCAGGTGTAATGTCAAACGGATAAAGGTTAAATTGATCAATGAATTCTTCCTGCGTTACCCCAGTACCAAGCTCATCACAATCACCTGCAATATGGGTCAGATTACTATAGGCTCTGGCACAAAGAGGTAACACAGCGTCTGATGAATAGTCCGTACCCATTGTTCCACCCAAAGCAGTGCCATTAACGTATAGTTATATTTTTAAGTCCGAAATTCTCGAATTTAAAGGCACTCTTTTTATATTTTCCATTCATCGAAGCATGGTCCTGCATACCGATTAATATCCTTTTAGGAAGATTTCCCAGGGCAATGTTTTCTATCTGCTTCGATGCCAACCCTGCAGGAACCATATTTAGTTTGATTTGTACTCTGTTAATAGGATATTTCACTATAGCGTTTAGTAAATTTTTCTCAATTTCTAGTTGTTTTGGTGAACTTAATTTCACTCGCCGTACGCGGAGGTATGTGTCCATAATGTGAACCACAACGGGCTTTGCACCCTCTTCTTGATCAGCATCCAGATTTAAGCAGATCTCAGGACTCGTGCGGGTGAGCTTTATTTTCATATCCGCCCCGTTGACAAGCAACTTCTCATATAAAGTGAAATCTGTGTGCAACCGTCCAAAACACTCGTATATTTTCTTTTTAGAATTTTTAAATTTGTCCTTTATACTACTTTCATCTTTAGTTTGATAATATCCCTCGGCACTTAAAAAGGTAGCCTTCGCTTCTTTGGAAAAGTTGAGGACATTTACCAGATAGGCTCGTAGATGATAGTACCCCGTGCCTGCCAATATGTTGGTCTGATTTAAATATACGTCACACTGGTTGAATATGGAGTGCAGAAAGTTTGTTTCAGGGTATACAGCATATTTGTCATCGCAGACCGTTCCATCAGAATAGGCTATACGTAGCTTAGCGTACATGTGCACACAGCTTGGATCAAAAAAGTAAGGGCCTGAGCTGGGTATCACGAATTCTATAGGTGCACTCGGGGAACTAATTGTGTTTAAAGGGTTAATTGTAATAAAGTCACTGTGCTCAATAGAAACTTGGGTTGGAGGCAGCTCAAAAAGGGACAGCTCCGATTTACAGCATTGTGAACTACATGGGTGGATGAAGCGTGCCATGGCGAGTTAGAAATAGTGACTCCTCTCTCGACAAGTGGTAAACAAACTATGATTCATGAGATCAATGTCCTTAGCTTATATCAGTCAAAAAAGTGGTCAACCATAGGTTTCATTCGCTTACAGCACTTCTTTTTTGATAGCCTTTTACGTTTAATACCATGTGACCCCTTCTTCCGGGGAGCCCTCTTCTTCTTCTTCCCGCCACCACGCATTTTTCTCTTTGCATCTTTGATGATTTCGTCCCGTGTACGCTTTAAATGTTTTTTTAGAGCTTCTTTAGGTTTAGCCCCGGCCAATATGTCTTCTGCAGTGTTAAGACCTGATTGTAGCGCTTTCCTTCCGAGGTATCTGGCCCCCCTCTTCAGCAAAGGAACAGCCGTACGTAGTATGGATGAAAAAATGGATCCAAGTCCACTACCGCGCTGGTATCTCACCCCTCGATAGACGGTGAAAGGCTTTCTATCCATTATAACTCAGTGCGTCGAAAGTGTAGCTTCACTGTTAAGCTCCCGTTACCGAATGGGAAGTTTTCACCCTCAATCGTTCTTATATATATTGAGATATTGGTTATTAAATTAGTTGCGACATTCACATAATGGGGTCTGTCATATGTAATACTCAAACTCCTTCCTCTATGGTTGGGGATGTGAGCAATGCGCAGCAGGCGTGCCTGGGTATCCCCAACAAACTGGTGCTCCACTATATACTGTAAATATAGCACATGTCTGGGGACCTTTCAGCCAATTTCTCCATCTTCAATTGATACATTAATCTGGACAAGTCATACTGTGTCTCGTGAAATGTGTCTCTTTGGAAGGCTGCGCTATATCGGACATTGGTTAGAATTTTGAACTTTCTATGGTCTTTAATACGTCTGTTAGTCTTTGATTTTAGGATTAGTGTATGTGCAGGGTTGTTTACGATTTCGTATACTAAATCATTCGTAAGGTTTGAGTTTCTTAAACTTACGTTTAAGCCTCTCACAACATCCTCGACCGAACCATATTGACCCGGCCCTAGTCTTACTTCTGTACTGTAATACCGTGCAATCTTAGTCCGCGCGATACGCATAGTTTCATCCATAGCTACCCCAGCTTTTTCACTCTCGTCAATGTCTCTAAGAATCGTAAAAACGATTTCTTTATGTTCAATATTTAAAAAGATGGTGTCCGCTGAATTTCGCATATCCCCACCTCATACGAATCACGACCCAATTCAATGTGCCCGTGGAGTTCTGTTACAAAGTTGGCTAGTGTGTTGTTAGGGTGTACAGACAGGGACGAGGAGGACGGGAGTGTGACGTAGAAATGGTTAGGAGCCATGTTGCATACTATTTAAGCTTCATTATTGCATCAGCTTTTATATAGGTGTTGAAGCTTTCTGGGTACCCTAGCCATTTCACCAGGTACATTTTTCTCTTTCCTGAACCTTTGCTTCCTAAAATTTTCTCAATTTTAAACACAATTTTTCCTAAATTAAACGCAACTTTCTGCAATTCCTCGCGGTAAAAGCCTCCTGAGATTTCTTCCCCATTCAAATCTTCAATGTAATACATCATTATCTCACCTTTAGGCCTCATAGCCCTAACTTTAAAAATCTCGCGTGTCCATCCTTGCTCAAAACCCTTTGCGAATTTATTCCCCGAACGCGACAGCCTTACATAATCATTGATTTTGAAGCGCGCCGAGTGTGGTGTTGGTGATCCATCTCTTCTCGGGAGCGTGCCTCTTTCTAAAACTTCGTTAGGTGCCTCTTTCGTTAGGTGCCTCTTTCGTTAGGTGCCTCTTTCGTTAGGTGCCTCTTTCGTTAGGTGCCTCTTTCTAAAACTTCGTTAGGTGCTGTCCCAATCGTGCGATGGTGTGAGCGGTTGTAGGATGACAATGATTCCAGAATGTCTAGAAATCTGTATGTGTTTTTATGTGTAAAATAACGGTGCATGCGTTCCTTTATGGTGCGCTGAACTCTTTCAGCTAAAGAAGCCTTATGTATAGAATTGGTTGTGTAATAGCTGATATTAAACTCTGTCAACATGTTCTGAAAAGCACGGCCTATAAATTCCTTCCCCATATCCGTACAAAAATAGCCAGGAATCCTGTTTTCTTTTAACATTAGCGTTTTGGTGGCTTTAGCAACTGTTTCAGGTGATTTATTTTTCAGAGGAACTAGCCACAGATATCTAGAGAATACGTCTATTATGAATAGAATGTAGCGGTAACCATCGTTATACACAGAATATCTTTGCATGTCTGTTAAATCTGCTTGCCAAATAGAATCAATCGAGGAAGCCGTTGTCTTGGCTGTTTTAAACCTTTTTCTCACAGGCTTATGAAGCGTATAAGCGTCTGCTCCCTCAAAAATCTTTCAACATCTTTTTTCCCTACTCCGTAAACACTTCTGTACAGTCTATCTACGCCGCCGTATGAGGATGGGTTAGAAATGTCATAATAGCGTTTAGTTAATACGTTAGCCATTTGCGTATTTTAGAGGCACGTGGGTAGGGTTGGTTTAACCTCTTTTGCTCCTCTTCAAAGGTGTTACCGCCGGGGGTGACGGCGTCTTCAATTGTGTCACATGCGTTGCATGTTCCAAGTCTTTTAACCTGTTCAGATTTCCTATCAACGTTTTAGGGACATTTATTTGTTGTAGTCTTGCTTTAATATGCTTCCATCCTGATGGTGATGGCCTATCCCACTTTCTCACCAGATCATGGACAATGTCTACGATATTCGATCCCTGTACCTTTGATCCTTCCACAATGATCTCGCCTGTATCGGTCCATTGTATGGCTGGATCCTCATTCAATAGATTATAAAGACTTAAGCCTTTACTCATCAATGTATGTGGGAGGGTGCTTTTTAATACATGTTCGATATGTTGTGTGGCTAATCCCTTAATTTTTGGTTGGTCAGCTGTATCGTCGGGCTCAGATCCTATGTCGCCATGTCCATCGTCCCCCGTGCTGTGCCTAATAACCACAGGAATCTCTGTAGGGCTCTTATAATTTTCGTACTCGTGAAGAAATTTCTGCAGAGCTTCTTGGTATAAGATTCTTTTCTCATCAGGTGTTTTTTCACTGTTTAATAGGGCTAGCAATTCGCTTTCCATTCTTTTAAGTCTGCTTTTACGGGATCTAGATCCGTGTCTGGATTCCTTTGCAGTGAAGCGTACACCTCGTGGGGAATCACTACCACTTTCTTCATTATATTAATCTAGTCAGTAAAGGACCCAAAACTGAAAATAAGATGGGGAGAAATGACCCTCCTGTTTGTACAATAATTCGTTTTTTCTTCGCTACAGTTTGACTTTTACGAGCGAGTGCACGTATTATGTTCTTGTAGCGGCGTAGGCGAGCCTTCTGAGGGTTTTCATTGATACATTGCAATTTATAACGTTAAGACAGATTTCACAGATGCATTTTAAAAAGTCGGCGTCGATATTTTTAATAAACATCTGCTGCATTGCCCGGGGCAGTCGATGATAGATTTTTATTAATTCACGGTATTTCTTTAGTCTCTTTGTCATTCTGGAATATACACCGTTTCAGGCTCGTTTGGAAATATATTCGTTCGTAGAAGCACTCTAAACGTGTTTCGCGGATGAAGGTCGCAAAGCAAATATCCGTAACGCGTGCTTGTAGCTTCTTTATAAACTTCCAAAAACTCCTTACGCTGATTCGGGAACATTTGATTGGCTAATACCCCAATTTGTGATACATCTCTACGTTGCGCGAATAAGACTAGATATTGCGTATTTAACGACACATCGCGCATGTATCTATTTTTGAAAAATAGATTCTGATTGATGAAGAACACGCTTATGTTAAGATGGTGGGAGAATACTGTAAATGTCTCGGCAAACGTTTTATCCATCTCCAACATGAGATCGTCAATTACAATGATTGTATGTTCATTTCCCTTTAACGAATTAACGTCATATACGCCTTTGTGGAACAAAATATCATCTTGGTACTCGTTGAACACTGATTGATACGTCGAATAGCACCATATAACTTTATGCACAAATTTCGAGAACATCTCTCCCTTTTCTTTAATGATTTTAAGCATAAACACAGTTTTACCACATCCTGTAGGTCCAGATATAATACATGTGGATGGCTCGTGAATCTGAATTTTTCTACAGAGTCCATTTCTAACACGTCACCACTCCTAAGTGGGTCATTTACAAAATATTACAATTTTGAGTGCTGTTCCTTATATTTTGCTTTCTTCTCCCACAAAACCGTGAATGACGATGGGAGCATCCATCATTGACATTACGGATGACCTCGACGACAGTGTAGTTGTGATCTCCTCCCCTGCCAACGAACCCTCCACAGCGATACGGTAGCACGTCCAAAGCGGAGGTATGATGAAGAGACCCCACGTCAGGTATAAAGCGACCGAAATACGCGCCTCTTGCACAGTAATAGATCCCCAACCCTCAACCTCTACGCAACAATCCCCCCAGCAGCACCTCCCGCTAATATATCCCCTTATTCATCCGCCACAGTTGCCCCCCGTTCTGTTAAGTCTACAATATAGATCCCAACCCTCAACCTCCTACCTTCCGCTAATATATCCCCTAATTCATCCGCCACAGTTGCCCCCGTTCTGTGAGGATGATATAACGTTTGAGTTGGTGCGCTCCGCAGCCCCCACCCAGCCTTGACTAGAAATCGGTATAGAGTCAGGGTCGACCCTAGAGCCATGTATAGCAATGGAATTGAGCGCGGGCTACGCCGGGTTGTACAGCGTATTGTAGAGTTTGCTCTTCAGAACCGCGACGAGCGTGAAGTCAGGACGAGTCTGTCCTTGGATTCGGGTCAGATGACGGTGATGTAGATGATTATTGGGTGATAGTGCCATTTAGACGTTTGGCGGCTGAAGATGTAGAATATATATTAGGACGTATAATGCAGGCGCCCAAAGTAGTATAGCCTTAATATGGACAACTTCACGGTAAATATTGATCGTGTATTCGTGTTGCGGGTCATAGTGCCATACCGTATACTCTTAACTTCAATTCTCCGACTATTTACCGAAAGCATATAAACGTCGATCGTGGTTGCGGCTTTATAGCAGTATCTTAGCGTATGTTTACTGTACAAAATACACGGACTCAAAAAATTTGGTTGCCACGGTCGTGGAACGTGCCCGTAAACTAGCTGTAGACTGTGAACTTGAATTTGACTGTAATATGGGTCCTGAAGAGCTGAGAATGGTAGAACAGGAAATGAATGTCCGTATAGTTGTATTTGGGTTGGATGATCGTCGTAGGACTGTGTATGTTTTAAAAGCTGTGTGAGAGATCGTACAAGACCCCTACTTATTTAGGATTGTCAGGGACAACGTATCTCCCCATCCGTAATATAAGGTGGCTTTACGCGAGTTATGACAAAAGTCGAAAATATGGGAGACATCATGATTTGTGTAAGGGGTGCCTCGAGTTTGCGGATGATATAGTGAGACATTGTAAAGAATGTCACATGGTATGTGAGCAGTGTAAAAGCACCAAATGTGAAAGCCGTGTAGTTGAAGCTGAGAAGAGAGACTGTGATGTGTGTAGACGCACATTCTTCAATAATAACTGCTTTGATTCCATAAATCAATTGGCACGTGCAGGAAAATGAGAATCTGTGAATGTGGTATGTTTCACACAATGGATAATTGGGGAAATTTAAGCACAAGTGTGACGAAATTCACTGTCCTACATGCCAGGAGGAATATAAGGCGGATGGAGTAAAGCATGTATGTTATATGAAAGATGCTAAGCCTAAAAATAACCCTTGTATAACTGTATACTACGATATAGAAACATATACGAACGCTGAAACCAAAGAGGTAATTCCACATTTACTTGTGAGCCAGACCATCTGTGATGAGTGTATGGGATCGAATGTGACGAGTGCCCCAAATGCGGTAAACGGACAAACGTTTTTAAAAACGAATGTCCGCGATAGTCCTGTGAAACTATTTGTGTCCTATATTGTCAAGTTAGCCGACAAGTTCAAAAAAATGACTGTGTATATTCTCGCCCATAACGGGGCAAAGTTTGACACGCAGTTCCTTTATAAGGAGTTGAGATATTTACAGGTGATCCAATGAAAAGAGGCAACAAATTAATACAGATGCAGATAAGAGGCAATGTACAATTTAAAGATACTTTATTATTCACACCTTGTAAATTAGCAAAGCTACCCAAGGTGATGGGAGTAGCAGCTGAAGTTTCCAAAGGATACTTCCCTTACACTTTCCTCACCAGCGAGATTTTAAACTACGTAGGCCCAACATTATTTTAACTATGACTGTATGGATGAACGTGAAGACTTTGATCGATACTACAACAGTTTTAATGAAAGTAACCCTTATAATATAGCTGATGAATGTGAGCGTTATTGCGTGAATGATGTGCGCGTGCTTAGAGTATGTTTCCAGGCCTTTAGAAGGATGTACATAGCCCGTTTCAAATGCGACCCGCTGCAAGTCGCAACCACCATCGCATCATTATGTTTTACGGTGTTCAAGAATAACTTCATGCCTAAAGACACCTTAGCCATTATTCACCGAAACAAACCCCGCAGTTACGGACACAAGGCTATTTACTGGCTCATACACCTACAGCAACAGACAGGTGTATACATAAAGCACGCCCGCAACACGGGTGAAGTACCCATTAAGATTAATGGACGTGTTTTTTGGGTTGATGGGTTAAGTGAAAACCGTGTCACTGGTGTGAAGACTGTGTACTCCTTTAACGGATGCTGGTGGCATGGATGCCCCCGTCCTGAGTGCGGAATCGCCGGAGATATCCACGGTAGATCTCCTGCCGACTGTCTTGCATGGACCCGCACCCGCGATCAACTTATAGGATCACAGTTCACTCACAAAGTCTTGTGGGAGCATGAATATGATGCACGGATGGAGACAGACGAGGTGTACCGTGAGGAAATAAACACGATCAAGCGTTCAATGGTGCTGGATCCTCTCAAATGTGGTGATAGCTTGTTTGGAGGACGTACAAATCCATTCAGACTATACTTTCCACCTACGGAGGGCGTGAAGCTCCATTACTACGATTTCTGTTCTTTATACCCATACGTGATGAAGAACAATCCGTACCCCGTGGGCGCTCCTGAGAAACTGGTGGGACCTACCCCCTCCATCAATGAATTTTCAAAAATTTGAATGATCGTTACTTTGGGCTCTCTTTCGTAGACGTACTCCCCCCACGCAATTTATGGATGCCAATCTTACCTGTCGTTATCGACGACAAGCTCATGTTTCCCCTGTGCGTGAAGTGCGCGGAAGAGGATAACGGCGATTGTAACCATATACCCCACCAGCGTAAGATCAGAGGCGTATATACAAGTCCTGAGCTGGCCCTAGCCGTACGCCATGGTTATAGAATACTGAAGATACATGAGGTGTGGAGGTTTCAGAAGCTACCCAACCTTTTCACACCATATATAAACGCCTTTTTGAAGGATAAGGTTGAGGCATCAGGGTATCCGCGAGGAGTTGATACCGAAGATGAAAAGTCTGCCTATATTCAACGTTACCGCGACCGCGAAGGTATACAACTTGATCGTGTCCAAATTGCAAAGAATCCTGGCAAGCGCTTTAGTGCAAAGTTGTGTCTAAACAGTCTATGGGGAAAATTTGCGCAGAATACCGGCAAAGGGAACATTCATTTGGCACAAAGTTATAGTGATGTCTGGGATTATGCCAATGCTCCCGATAAAGAGGTCATGGAGATCGTGAATGTAGGTAATACTTACATAATAAAGTACAACAACACTGAATTGGCCACAGATACCTCAAGGGTTACAAACATACCTGTGGCCAGCTTCACAACAGCCTACGCCCGTATAAAACTTTGGGGTCTATTGCATTCTCTTGGGCGGAGAGTATTGTATGCCGATACAGATAGCGTGATATTCACAGAGAGGGAGGGTGAATACATGCCCGCTATTGGGGAGTTCCTCGGCGAGCTCACTGATGAGATCAAGGATGAGTATGGGGACAACGCATACGCCGACTCTTTTGTCTCAACAGGACCTAAAACTTATGGGGTACGGGTCAGGGTGGGGGAGGAAATGAAATATATCGTGAAGGCAAAGGGTATTACGCTCAACCATGCGAATCGGCGGGTTGTTAACTTTGAATCGTTGAAGGATCTAGTGTGTTTGGACGATGATGAGGGCGAACGACCTCCCCAACTAATTGTAGGCACCCACAATTTTCGGGCGCAGAAGCTGGGGGGCGTGAAGGAACTTAGGGGTACGAAGGTGTGCCGTAACACCTATAGGAAACGTTACCAGTTACCTGGTACCTATGATACCGTACCCTTTGGATACCATAACGTTTGATGCTTCTATTGTTAACTGACACGTATTTGTCTTGTATATAATCGTATCTATTGATTTATTACACGTATTTGTAAATATATATATAACTTGAATATCTCGTTTATTAAATCGTATTTGTAAATATATATATATATAACTTGAATATCTCGTTTATTAAATAAATCATGTTTCAATTAGCGTTTCACTTTCTCCTGTGTGTGTGTGTGTGTGTGTGTGCGCAGGTGAAAGTTCTAAGCTCCGCCCACTGTAAGATCAGCAACGTGAGTCATGCTACTATCTGGGAGTCCCTGCGTGGTCAGTCGACTGCAGTAAGCCCTTGAGATCAGACGTGTATTCGCCAGCGTAGAAGAAAAGATCAGACGTGTATTCAAATGGCTACCTTTAATATTGCTTGTACAACGTTTATGAAATGGTATTCAGCAAAGTGCCAGGATGTGGTGGATACCGAAAAACTTCCTATTCCCCCCTCCTATGCCTCTTTTAAAACCACATTGGATTGTGCGAAGTTGCAAGATGTACAAATACTCTACGGATGTTCTGGTGAGACCGTTGAAGGCTTTCGTTGCACAGACGATGTGCTGAAGTATGCTGCAGAGCTAAACTTTATAAAGTCTCACATATACCGTGAAGTAAAAGAAACAACGCGTGCAGAAGAGAAGCAGCAGGTATGGATAATGAGTCTTGCGGATGGGTGGTGTGACAAGCGGTATTACGTCATGCTACACCATGTCGATTACTCATACCCTACGACTGAAAATGTGAATCTCGTGATCATGGACAATCTTAAGTATTTTTATCACTATATTAATGTATATCATGATGAGGTTCGTAGTGAGGTTGTGGCTAGTGCCCTGCGTGAGTTTTTAACAGACTTTAGAGACGAGTATCGTTTGATGGGCAGAAAGGAAAAATATGAGCATATGTTCCTCTCAAATAGTGCGCCGGAGTGTGAAGATGTTTAGTAAAACATAAAATGTGCCTAGTTCGTGAAAATTATCCTGAGGTAAACTGTCTGGTGCGTAGTCTGGTAGTGATAAAACCGAAATTAATTCTTGTACCGGAAAAACACCTACCCAATATGTACAACAATTCGGTGCGACTCGCGGATCATACGAGTTCGAACAACCCCATTCACGTATCATCGAGTCAGCCGCCCGTCGAACCGTTCCTGCCTACCTGCGTGCCTCACACGGCTCATAGTTATCTCAGAGCTTGAACCGAGTGGACGTGCGCTCCTCGAATACGATGGAACTTCCTTTGAGCAGCATTCTCAACGCCTCGTACGATGTGTCCGTGACGAAATCGTTGCGCGTGTTCAGGCGTAAATCCGGTACCGTTAGCTATGTACTGGAAACGGAATGTAGACAAACAAACAAACGGGTTTATTTAAGTGTCGAGGAGATGAATAGAATCTTCGTGATAGTTGAGAAGTGGAGTGAAGATCGTTATAAAATACCTGCTAACGTAGGTACAAGAAGAGAGCAGATTAGTGACGCACCCTCATACGCCGTTGTATGTACGTTGTGTATAAATAACGATCGGCCGTGCATTGATATACGGCTGATGTGGAAGAATGCTTCTGATAATAACGCTCTTGTTCCTACGCGAAACCGTTTCATCCTCGACAGAATGTTTGAAATCGTCGGATTCCGCAAGCTGAAACCTATATTAGACGCGCGTGTTACGGATATGCTTTATTTTGATACAGTACTTGAATACGCATACACCGCTCTGCTCGATGGGTTTACCGAGTGTAGGGCTGAACAGGGTGAGAATGGTCTAGAGCTGGACGTTTATTTAAAAAGTTTAGACTCTTTGAAATACCATGAACTTTGGTACAAAGCAATTGATCGGTACAAGGCTGAGCTCACCTACACCGTTCACCCTGAAGAACTATTTCTTTATATAACGCGCAGTTGTCGTAACGATTTAGAAGATTATTTCAATTGCCGCTATGTTGAGTGAAGATGAGTTCACGATTGAAAAGCTCGAGTCGGTAGAAATAAACCCTCGATTGGAAAAGCGTGTTTATAAACTTGTGTTTAATAATGTAGCTAACGATGAACTCTTTGTGCGTGCTTTTGATTGTATTCTAGACGTATTTAAAGATGACTTACCAACCGGTTGTAAAGTGGGAACAAAAATAGTACTGAACGATATGAAAGCCCTTCATATCGAATACAGGTTTCCCTATACTTTAAGCGGTGAAATATTATTAAACCGCATATACTGCGTAATGCAGAGCAATAATGATGTAATTGTAAACTCGATTAAGTGCGAGTTTAGTATTTTGAAAAAAAAGTGAAATGTATTTATATATTTGCGTGATATTTCTCCTGTACTGTATATTGAAGGATTATATGCATATTTCTATTATTATTGAAATGTATATTTATTTCTATATATCTCCATAATTGTGTGTTGTATATATTTTTTGATTATATGCATATTCCTCAATTATTATTGAAATGTATATTTATTTTCTATATATCTCCATAATTGTGTGTGTGTATATATTTCTCCTGTACTGTTGTATTGACGGATTATATGCATATTCCTCATTTATTATTGAAATGTATATTTATTTTCTATATATTTATAATAAACAGAATGATGCAATGTTGTTTTACTTAATTCTAATTATAACATGTTACGCCTTCTAAACCTAATAGCGGAAATCTAAATGTATACAATGGTACGTGGCAATGCTAAAAAGTGGTATCTGGCAACTGAATACATGGCACGAAATCTTTTAATTGTTTAGTGAGACAACTCACCATAATAATGCTAAAAAGTTGTATCTGGCAACTGAATACATGGCGCTATCTGGCAACTCAAGCCATTTACGCCTTCTAAGCCAACTGGCTGATTAGGAGTCTATAATAATGTATACAATGGTATCTGGCAATGCTAAAAAGTGGTATCTGGCAACTCTAGCCATTTATGCCTTCTAAGCCAACTGGCTGATTAGGAGTCTATAATAATGTATACAATGGTATGTGGCAACTCAGTCTTCGATTAGAATTAACTAATTAAATATATAGCACAAACTGAATACATGGCGCTATCTGGCAACTCAAGCCATTTACGCCTTCTAAGCTAACTGGCTGATTAGGAGCCTATAAAACAACGCCTACTCGGCTGAAGTCTTAATATGCACTTGGCTCCTGCCAGGTGAACACCTCTCCTCCTTTCTCTCCTTTCTCTTGGGGGATAACGCCGTCTCCAAGTTTTCCTTGTTGCACCTGCAGCATCCTCCCTTTGGGGGGAATTTTTGTTTGCAACCCCCCCCCTTTGCAACGACCCCCACCCCCTTTGCAACATTGCAACATTACGTAATAAATTGCAACATTCCTGCACTCTCCCCTTTTGCGGCTATACTACTAGTGTCTTTAAAAAAAATAGTGGTCGGCGCCTTCTTAACTAAATTACCTCGTGTTATTAATTATTCATACACAAATATATTTTATTTATTGACTTTATTTATTATTATATTTAATTCATTTAACCAAGGCTAGTGCACGTGCTTGTTTGATTTTGTTTGAGAGGTTTTAAATTCCAATCTATTAGACAACGTAGTTTAATAAGACTGATTTTGCTTCGCTAAGATCATCAAGTAGGTTGTGGTCACTTACGTGGGAAAATAAAGCGTCCGAATAACGAACAGATAAGTTGTTGTTTTTTTATCCCTCTTTATTAATACTTTTCCTTCTGCAGAACCTTCGTCGGTAGCTTAATTATGTAAATTTGTGTTACAGGAACCTGTCTTCTGCCTTTCAAGAACGTTTTTGCGGGCTTGCGCTAGTGATGTCACAACTAAGCACGCGGTAGACCTACGTTTTATTTATTAATTGCTCTTTACTTATTCTCGGAGACTTACGTCGTTATTAGATTACTATTATTAACTCACTATTAATTTCCAAATGCTAGTAATTTAATTAGTTAATAGCATGGCAACCCCGTCAAGTCCTTGCAGTCGGTGCGAAGGGAAGTTTGCTGCTTACTCGTTTATTTTAACTAATAATGATGATCAATTAGTTTGCAGGTGGTGCTCGAACATGGAATTGCTGAGGAACGAGCTACAGCGTGAGAGAGGCCACAGTGAGGCTTGAAGAAAGGGTGATGCTCCTGACGGCGAAATTAGAATCTCCTGGGCCTTCTGAGAGGAGTTATTCTTCAGTTACGGACCCTCCTGCCTCAGTTTCTACTAATGATATAAATAGTACTAATAGCCCTCTCTCTTCCCCTAGTTCCCGACCCTAAATTCAAGTGCGTAATGGAGGCCCATTGAGACAACCTAGGACTTGTCTACCAGTAATAACAAACAATAAGTTTTCTGTTTTAGGTTTCGAGGACGCTAATGAACCGGAAATACGACTCGTTGGTGATTCCATTGTTCGAGGGCAGCTCGAGGAATTCTGTGGGAGAAACCTTGTCGTAGGCCCCGTTCTGCTACCCTGGTGCAAGGGTGGAAGATATAACGAGTAGTGTTGACCGGTTTACAGACGGAACCTCTGAGGACACAACATTTGTTATTCATGTCGGTACTAATAACGTTTTAAATTCTAGATCGGGAGAGCTGCTGGCTAGGTACAGGGACTTGTTTGAGCGACTAAAGGAAAAAACTAATAAGATTGTTTTAACAAGTATACTTCCTCGAATTATCCAACGTAACGAGTTCTACAGCAAGGCGACCTATATTAACAATAACTTAAAGTCTCTTTGCCAACAGGAAGTAGTGCATTTTGCAAATTTTTGGAACAGTTTCTACGACAGGAGGGACTTGTTCCTCGGTTTTAACAAACAATGTGGAGGTTCTACCTTTAAATGCTCGTAGCCTATGAAATAAAATAAACGAACTTTTTTCTTTAATTACTTGCAAAGACTGATTTAATTGCGATAAATGAATCGTGGTTTAGCACTGAAACACGTGACTGTGTAGGGAGAATCAAATTAGAGGTTATAGACTTTTTGTTAAAAACAGAATAGGTAGGCGAGGAGGAGGTGTTATGTTGTATATCAAAGATAATATTGCGAACACTACATAATTAAAGCACAGAATTCCAGAACCGATAGATTCGACTATAACAGAACTCAAATTGAGCAAGTTCAAACTTCTTGTTGCCGTTATACAGGGTGTCCCAGAATTAACTATCTATTTCAATGAAATCGGACAAATTTTTTAAAAACACACTTTTATTTATGTTTATCATGTTTAATATGTGTTAAAAATGTATAAATTTCTAAATTTTTTTCATAATTTTATTTTCATAATTTTTTCATTATC
Source organism: Bathynomus jamesi (assembly GCA_023014485.1). Taxonomy (NCBI): domain Eukaryota; kingdom Metazoa; phylum Arthropoda; class Malacostraca; order Isopoda; family Cirolanidae; genus Bathynomus; species Bathynomus jamesi. Next base: position 66,238 of record JAJOZX010006788.1, on the reverse strand, counting down.
TGGTCCAATGAAAGACCGTCTGAAGTCATAGAATGGCAAAGAGACTCTCCAAAAGTTAACGTGTGGCTTGGAATGACCAAATCCAAAATTTATGGTGCTCCATCTTGTTGAAACACAACATTATCAAGAATGCCATCATCAAGAAGCTGTGGTTCGAGAAACTGCTGAAGCATATCAAGGTATCAAACAGCTGATACGAACGAAGCGTTATATCGTGAAATAAAGAGAATATTAACAGGTAGTGAACAGGCTTTAATTATGGGTGACTTTAACCCGAGATAGGTACACCCGGGTGGCCCACACCCAGGGTTCTACCACGATCACGTTATGTTCCGGAAGTGGTGTAGAGTTGCCCGCATATGTAATGTTCCTCGCCTCACAGGCGACTCCGTACATATGGCAACGCCGCAGTGTTAGTCAAGGTACCCCAACTTGGGGAAGGTAGGGGGACAACCAAGTCCAACATATAACAAAGACAGATATATCCAAAGGACAATTGAATGTGCAGTCATTGACATACAGGTAATTGTAATGTAATGTTGGTGTTCATAAAAATAAACACTTATTATGATAAATGCGAAACTGTTGTGGAAATAAACTCTGTCTATTAGAGTGGGTTTTTATTATCAATTAATATGATCGTGAATAGCGTTGAACTCTATGTAGTTTCCTAGTCTTCTACAATAATAAGGTTCCATTATGATTACTGCAAATCTATATGAACAGCTCTACAACAGAACCTTTTATATACTAGTGAATGCGAAATGTTCGCCTGCAGGAAATTTTCGATTTTTCGTGTAAGCTATAGTTTACGCGAAATTTCCAGCAGGCGAAAATTTGACAATTTAAACTAATCTTTGGAAGATAGTAAGAAAATAAAACTTACATCATTAAATACTTTATTTGAAAAATAAATTCAGTATATTGTAACAAAACATTAGAAAGTAAAAGCAGTAAAAAAAATTTAAATTATACTGTATTATTACTGTATAACAAGAATGTCATGAATGCCGCTAATTTCCCAACCCTTCCCAATGGTCTCCCTCATTTTGTGTAGGTTATCCCATGCAGAGACAATCCATTTAGCATGAATAGGTCTCAGTGTGGAGAGCTTCAAATCTATCTTACCGAGAGATTCATTTACGTTGAGTGCTGCTGAAACTTTATCCGCATAACAAGAGGTGAAACTTGCCTTGATGTACGACCTCGACCAATCACAGTCCAGAATAAATGTCGTCATTAATGACGTCATTTTAATCTGTAAGATTATAAATAGCAACTGTTGACCGCGAAATTATGATGCCGCGAACTCGTCCAAGGATATGTAAGAGCGAAAATTTGCTGCCGCGAAATTAACCTGGTTTACAGTATATATACTTATAAGCTCATACAATATTATATTAATGTTTGTGAAATGATATTGATGGGCCAAACCGAGGTGTTGACATGGTTACTGGCATGATCTATGTTCATACCATATTTCTACACCGTATGACGAACACCGACTCTGAAAATGAATCCAATTCAAGATAAAATTGAACAGCGACGCCGGATAAATAATTGGTATGCGGAAAACAGGCCTCTCTGTAGCTGACATAGTCATGGAACTTGGAATTTCGAAGCCTACTGTTCGACGCAGAAGACTGGGAATCTGCTAGATCGTCCTAAGTGTGGGGCACCATGAAAGACCACCCCAGAAGAAAATTGTAGAATAATCAACGAAGTGCAGAACGATCCTATACAACGCAGTCGCCATCCGGGAGACACTACATATGGGCGTGTCAGTGGACACCGTAAGGAGACTGTTGCATGAAGCAGGACATCGCCACCGTACTTCTGCCAAACAAGAGAGGATCGAGGAACGACATCGTCAGGCCAGGCTCTCGTTTGCTCGCCAGCATATAAATGATGATCTCACATACTGGAGCAGAGTTATCTTCTCTAACGAGAAAACGTTTGCGTCTACAACTCACGGCCGTCTTCGGTGTTAACGACAGGACAACACGAGATATGCCCGCCAAAATATTTACGAAGTGGCACGAAGTGGGGACGTGACGACGAATGTGTGGGGATGGATGCACCTGCAAGGACTAGGAGAGCTGACTGAGATCCAAGGGAGGTTTACGGCAGATCAATATATAGAGATCATGGAGGAGGTGATGCTGCCTTCTGTACGCGCGTATGCCTTGCCCTATCCTGAGCAGATTATCTTTATGCAGGTATGTATTTGTGTGTTATAGAATATTATACTATTACTAGAGTAAGATTTATGTATTACACGCATTGGTATGTCCGGTTTCCACATTTACATGGGACGAATAATGGTCATAAAATTGTTCTTTAACTCTTTCAGTACTGTGACAACACTTTAGGATTTTATTCTGAATAACTGCAGACTGTATTATTTGTATAACGGCGCACAATTACATTTAGCCGAGAGAAACCCCTAATACATAGAGGTTAAAACCTATCTCAAATAATGGGTTACTGATGAAACGTATGGATGAGATATAATTTTACTTTTAATATTTAAAATCCATTTGCAGGACAACTCTCCCATCAACACCGCCAGGATTGTTAGACGGTGGTTTGAGGAGCAGCGAAATCTAGAACTACTGGACTTGCCTAGTAAGGGGTGTGACCTCAACCCCATTGAGAACGTGTTGGGAAAAATGGTGAACTCGTGGGAGCCTGGGCAGGATAGTAGGGTGGATTAATGCAAAAATCGTTCAGATCTGGCAGAAAGTGTGAAATTTGGCATGAAGTTACCTTTAGCCATATCTGAACATTTCCAGGCTGGGAACACGCTGTGACTTCACTCTGGCGGCCATTTTAAGCAAATTCAAAGTGGCTGCTTCGATTCCACAGCCAAAACCATAAAATGCCATATCTCAGGAATTACTGGGCCGATTTTGATGATCTTGGGCTCGTTTCTTATACTTTTGAGGGTGCCTGATCAATCTAACTATGTTTCGAAATGTTTCGAGGTCAAGGTCACATGATAAGTCATGGTCAAAGTCATTTTTTACCCTAAAACACCGACTAGGTACCACTTTATTGCCTAAATCGGTACTATAATGATAATAGTGATATGGTTAATTGATTAATTATTAATGATAAGGCTGGAGGTCACCAGATCTTTGCAGATCAAATTTTGTTATTAATTAGGTTGATTGATAGAATAAGTTTTCTTTCTTTATTAAACAAAATAAATAATTTATGAATGATGCAAAAATGTAAGTTGGTTGTTTACAGTCGAAATAATGTGTACACTTGAATTATGGCTTCAATATAATAATGACTTGATATTAATAACGCGCGAGGTAATGATTAGTCTTTATATAAAGTTAGGTGAATGACACCAGGCCCAAATGGGGCCTGCACAAAAGATGTTTACATGGTGGTAGCTCTCGAGTCACTGGTCTTCGAAGTCCAGAAGTCTTTGTAACGAAGTTGAGGTGTGATGCCTTGAAGTAGTCTCGCGCTGTGATGTCATCTGAGTCGTGCTTGTGTGACGTCATCTTGGTCGTGTTTGTGTTGATGGAACATCGCTAAAGTATTTGAAAACGTCTCTGCCACTACACACCTATATCGCTCTATCTCTGAAACGGCTGAGCCAAATTTGATGATCTTGGGCTCGTTTCTGTCAGATTTCACAGCTCCGCGGTTGCGGTTGTCAGGAAGTCACAACCGTGCGGTTGCAGTTGCGGTTGTTTGGTTTAAAGTTGAATTATGACTGTAACCTGTGTGAACTTATGGAGAATAAGAGCGATACCGGCAAATCAAAGCTTAACGCGTTTTAGCCACACTGTCTGACTGCAAATTCAATCATTATTCGATAATCAAGTGTGTTTCTGGGGTGCGGGACGAGGACCCAACGCGTTATGCACCCCACCAACCACTTTTCTCAACCTCCGCCCATCTGAAAGTGGTTATATTTACAGTTACACAAAACTAATCAAGAACATTGGGCAAGGTCATCGTTACTACAAGTCAAGTTATGACACAGGGAGGGTGTCAAAACTGATCATACAATGAGAACACTAGATAATATCATCAGTGTTAAAACAAACACCTTGGCAGTGGCATAAAGAGGTGCAGTGTAAGTGCGCTTTGTTGCATTTACAATTACCAGTGCATAATTTCTTACATCCACAGTGTCGGAGGATCGCGCAAGCCTTACTGACATCTGTAAGTGTCGTCCAGAACGGCACCAACTCCTTCTGAGCTGAGATTATCCATCCCAAGTCAGTAGGATAAGGGATCTCTTGATGAAGCCGCAGCGCCTGACCCCAAATGAAAGCTGCCTGAAGAATGGCTCGTCTCACATGTTGAAATAGAGCTGCCTGGGTAGGTGGGATATTGTCGAAGGTTCTGCTCCCTCGTGAGAACATCTCCCTCCGGGCTTGGTTCACGGTAGCAGCTCCACAAGACTTACTGTAAAGTAGGACAGTGAAACGTTCGATACCTGCATAGTTACAGATTCCATGGTGAAGCAGTCGGCATCACGCAATATTGCGAGCAGGCTATCCGTGAGTTCTGGAAAGAACTTCACACTTCCCAAGCTGTCTTCTTGCCAACTCCTAGAAAGTGCGATGTAGTGTCCGAGCCTATCAGTGCATGGAATAAGGGAAGCACAAGTTCCAACTCTGGGCCGAGCTGCGACGCTAGCACGTGAATGGGGAAACAGTAGAAGTGTTTTCCGTCCCCAAATCCACCCATAGTTCAAACAATGCCAGTTCAGGGAACGATGAGATTGCGGCAACCACGATATCAGTGTCCACTGTGCGGAGGTATGCTTTGTCATGGCCGTGCTGAGCTGTATGTTTGAGGTGGAGGATCATCCTCGTGTCAGCTTCTTGATGGTTACATGGTTCCAGACCCTCCGTGTCACAGGGTGGTTGTGTGAAGACCTTTTCTTCTTGTGTTGTGATGAGTTGCACACCCAGGTCTTCCTCAGCTAACCGCTTACTCACGAGTGTGAAGAGTTTTCTTTTGTTCTCTGCATTTTTGAGGATGGCACTCCTCTTTTCAGCTGATGGGAGTCTTGAAGTCAATTTTTTTCCCCAGACCATCTCCTCGATTCTCATGAGCCTGGTCTTTCAGGCTTCTCTCAGGGTAGATATCCCATATCCAGTCAATACGATCCACACAACCAGAGGCATGAGATCTTGCAAATGGCACTAGTTGCTTCTCCATATATTCAACGATCGTGCTCACGGTTTGGGCGGGTTAAATAAAATGGACTACAGCAGGACCATCGAAGATTTTCACTGTGGAATCTCCATCTGGTTTTTCATTGACCTTCTCGAAGCGTTTCAGGAGATCGGACTTCTTACCAGTTCGCAAACGACCAGCAACAGCTAATGATGGGGGTTCTTTTTGATTTCCATACATGAAAAACTCATCAACATCTGCATCTGGTCGTGATTGCACGGATAGGAGCAACTGAACTGAGTGACCAAGGCTGAGTTGTGTTTGAGAGCTTGACCTTTTGCATCTTTCTGTTTGTCAGGTACTTTCTTGAACGTGTTCAGTCCTTTAAGCTGGATAGTTTCAGTGATGGCCTTTGAGGCATCAATGAAGCAAGCGTGCCTTGACGAAATCATTGTACATGGCAGATCCGATCCCATGAACATCTCTTAACGAGTTGGTCACACATGCATCCATGACCAATTTAGTGTCAAGGGTAGTAAGGTAAGAACTTGTGTCACTGAATTGGTTGCCATGCTCTTTTAGGACTCGCACCAGAGACTTCACGTCACTGTTTAAACGAATCTGGAGGCTCTGTACCTCTTCGTGATGAGAAGAGGAGTTCGACGTGTGGTGCCATGACATGAAGTTCTCATAAGTGGAGATGATGTCTGCGCGCTGACGAGAAGCTAGCATCCATATAAGGAGGGCAATCGGCTCGTCGTAAAGGTCAGATGCCCCTCCATCACCCTTGATGTGACCGTTTGAGTGTTCATGTGATTGGTCTTTCACCATCATGGAATACCGGTTCTCTGACCTCTGTACAACGAAGTTGCCCTTCATAAATTTGTGGTACACTGTTGGATGTTTATCCTTCAACTGCATGAGGTCTGTCACGTGTATTGGCAGCCACCGTGCGTAGTTTGAATGGTCAAGAGCGAAACACCATGGGATTATCTCACCAACCACTTGGACATAGAATTCAAAATCTCCCTCTTTCTGAGACCTGATGAACCTGCAGTATATTAGTTAGAGATCCTTTGTCTGTGCTTCAACCAACGCGTGATCCCACCCTGAGCCATCAAGCCACTTGCCCAGGATCTCCTGCAGCACCATCTCAATGTGAAGCCCTCCCATCATCACAACGTACTTGTCTTCACCAAGTTGCTCTGGGTACTTCCATTGGATTCGTTTTGCCAGACTATACAATGGTTGATCCATGCCAATGACGGGGGTTTACCCTGGATTTAAAAAGTCGATTCCATCTTTTACAACCTCCATTGAATGTTTGATCATGGATGGGGATTGCGCTTTCTCTACAAAGAGTGGTAAAATCCCGATCTCTGCGCGAGGGCGCACATTGTCTTTCTGAAGGTTAGCGTTATAACCTGACCAAGTTATGATGTCTCCCACCTCAATTCTCTCCTTGTCCAATATGTGAGATACATGGGCTAACCAGGCCTCCTCCTTCACGATGGACCCTGGGATTCTGGACGCTCCTGGAACAACCGGGTCATTGCAAGGGGTCATGAAAATATCTGTGTTGGGTAGTTCAGTTGGGGTACTACAGCATAGGAAGCTGGTAGAGTAGGATTTTCCCGATCACTGGGAATATCAGCATTAACGGAACAGACGTCACGCTTGACTTCCTCGTTAGAAGTGCTCAGATGATTTGTTCGGGATATCGTACCATGGAACTCCGAATGGGACAGATTTGATCGTTTCTTTTGATCGATATTATCCACATCACCCGTAGTGAAGACATTTCTACGCATATTCGTGGGAACAACCACACCATCTTAGCAGAATTGGTTGGATACACTAATTGCCAAATCCAACGAGACCTCCGATACTCTATCATAAGATATTGACAGCCCAAGAGATGAGAAGTGATTTATGAGCTGCTTTGACCGACCCTAGTTTTATAATTTCAACCCAACATAGAGGGGTGTGGGTTAGGGTGGCCCACTTTTCAATTTTTTTTTTAAAGTATAGGTTATCGTATTTTTTCCCATTATTTGGCACTATACTAGCACATTGGTACCATTTTTACAAAAATTGATCAATATTTAGGGGTCTCGCATCGACCTTGAAATTACGAGGTTTTTTTTTAAAATGCGTACTTTTTAACTTTTTACTGAATCAAGATAAATCATTAAGTAGGGATGTTTTCTGAATCCTCTTGATGAGAGAAGTCGTTTGGTGTGCCTCCCAATGTCATACGACTAACGGTTTAAAGGTTGTGCCTGTATACAGGTAATACTAATGTGCTAGTATAGTGCCAAATAATGGGAAAAACCACGATCACCTATACTTTTCAAAAAAATCAGCAAATAGCAGACAAATAAGGAAGAAAGAAACAATAACTTAAACAATCACTTTTGCATTGTATTGACCACTATCACACGTCACTGGCTGCAACGTTGTCCCTCTGTGCTATGTCATCGTGGCGAGTGATGACTTCTTGAAGTCGCCGAGCTCTTTCCGGTTCTTTTCCACCACTTGCAGAAGATCCTGCAGCTGTGCCTCGTCCTTTGTGACCGTGTTCGCATAGTCTTGTATCAGTTGGACTCCTCTTTCAGCGACGTCATTGGTGACCTGGAGATTAGAGATCACATCCTTCAGACGACAGAAGTCCTCGTTCTCGTCCCACTTATCAGTTGGCAGGGTGAGTCACGAAGACCCATACATCTTCAGACCTGCAAATAAGAACCAGGAGGACTCGTCGATCAGGTCGGGGAGTAGCGTCATCTCGTCGACTGAGACGTTCTCGTATGTGAAGTCTTTGGGTACAGGGAGGTGGGACAGCTTCTCTGCCATCTGTTGCTTCACAGTGCCATCCACCTTGTTGCTGCATAGAGCGAAGATGACGGTCTGAGGCCTCAGATACCAGAAGTGCCGCCTCATCACTGCCAGTGACGCTTCTGCCACCTCGCGGTCCACTGCCCTATACCTCAGAAAACGCTGGTATAGTACCAGGTCATTCAACGGCGCATCAGCTGCTACAGGGCCGCCAACCAAGCTGGTACGTACAGAAGAGCGATGAACACCACGATCCTGTGCAGTTTGTCGACCAGCTTGGCGTCGAGCTCCAGCTGCCTACTGAACATCAGCAGTTTTGTGTAGTAGATGACCTGAAACAGAATAGGCACCATGTAAGTAAGACAGGTTTATTGTTACCAATTACTTTGTTTGCGTTATAATGAAATGTTTATCTTTGAATAACATTTAAACTTATCTCTAGATTATTTTTGTTTGAAAATACTAACTTTAGCCATCCATCTTGCGTGGTGGTAGGCTCCTGGGCGCATGAGGTGAATGCCACGGCGTGGTTGTGTCCCGAGTACCAGGAGCGTGATCTCTGCCGCTTCCCGGTAATCGTCTCTGACGAAACCAGAAGCTGTGCTCAGGAAGCTGACCGCCGCGTCCCGGAGTTCTATTAGCCACGTACTCTCCGCCAGATTCTCGACCTGCAGCTTGCAGTAGGTCGAGAGATCGAGCTCGTCCCATCTTCAAAATAATAAACAAGAAAATTGTGTGAGAAAACTCTGAAGTTCCGGTTTGGCTTGCTGTTTTAAACTAGTGGAATATCATGTGTGTCCTAACTTTACCTTGCACAAAAAATGAACTAACCTTCTCTTCAACTGCTGAAACAAAGGATCAGTTGGTGCCGTAGTCCTTCCGAGCAGGGTGACGGCTACTGCCTCCACGATAAGCTCTAGGACGTGATGACGGCATTCCAGCTGGAGTAGCGGTCGCCCGAGCATGTTTTCCAGCCGGACAACTGCACCCTGCACCCTCCCGTGTTGGTGGAAGTGGTGTCAAGCAGAGTCCGATGACGCTCTCCTCACATCCCCAATCTTCGAGAGCATGTATGGTTGCCCGCGCCTGCGACAGTCCGGTGCGGTCAGCAACAGCTGGGACTGACAGCAACTTTCCTTCTGTGCAATGAGGAGCCCCGGAGATGAGAATTGCTTGGCAGTGCTCCGCCGTTCCAAGGAAGTTCTGAAACACATGCCATATATTTCAATTTCATGGTTGTAAAGTAACCCATTTTTGTTCACATTCAGTTCTCTTTTTAATTGACATTATGCTTCATGAATCTCATTACTAAATTGATAGCTATGAAAACTTAATCAACTGACCTTGACCATTTTGCCATCTCAGTGGACAACAGTGTGCCTCGGTGGCGTGAAGGAGTCCTTCACAGCCGTCGCCACTTCACTGCGATGTGACACTCTTCCACGGCGAGCCGTTTCTTTCGAGATGCTGAACTGATTGAGGTCTGCTGGTGGATCCGCCGAACGTGTGATAGCAGCCACAATGGTTACTACCTATGTAGAGAATGGAAAGTGGAAAGGAAACTGTCAAGAATACATGTGGGTTACGGGACACTTTAAAACTGACGCTATCGATGAATACTATACACAATACGCACCTGATTATTGGACATGCGAAAACGATCAGCCACTTCCATGACAGCAGGTGCATTAAGATTGCGGCGAGGAGGATTGACAGACACACTTGGCTCTTTCGGCAGGGGGAACGCTAGTTCTGTCTCCGACTCTCCTGACATGCCAGTATCATCATTCTCCATGGCCTCATCTCTCTCCGGTTTCGTATGCACACTTTGAGGTTTGCGGCTCCTGGCGAGGACGTTTTCTTCCTTCCTGTAGCTTTCTTTTTACAGCGAAAACGTTATCGTTCCCGCTCATCGTTGCCACCCGAGGACCACGTTGATCGAGGTAGAAGTCAATGTCTTCTTTCTTGTCCTTATCGGACAGCAGTCGATTCTTCTTTATATCTTCGACAGCGTCAGATGCTCCGATATCCCACAGCTTGTCCACACTGTCCGAAAACTTCTGCCGTTTTCCTCCGGCGTCAGTTTCTCGTTTTCTGCTCTTTTGGAGTAAGTGCCACTCTTTCCACAATGCCTCTAGCTTCCGTTCGCAGTTGAGCTTTGTGATTGTTTTAATGCGGGCCATGTTCCAAAACTTTAAGACGTTGTTTACGGTTTCTTTGAATGCGTCTTTCCTGTTAGCAGTGTACTGGATAACACTGAAGAAGTATTGCAAAACCTGCCGTGTTGTTGGCAATTTGCTACCACTGATGGAGGACGACGGTTGGCCAACTAAAAAATTTCCGAGGCCGATCTTAGAGAAGGTAGCGATGTTATTTTCGCCTTTCCTTTTGATGACTCTCTATTTGTAGCTTCAAGAGTTCTTCCAGTTATGGTTGCCATCGATTTGTCCATGACAAAGGATGAGGAACTCAGACAGAATTTCAAAATGTTATGATCTGCAAAAAAAGAAATAGGTTAGGTACCTGGCACAGGCATAGTGCATTTTCTAATTACCTATATACATTATACATTCCGCCCGGGTATGGTGACTCATTTTTTTGAAAAGTATAGGTGATCGTGGTTTTTCCCATTATTTGGCACTATACTAGCACATTGGTATTACCTGTATACAGGCACAACCTTTAAACCGTTAGTCGTATGACATTGGCAGGCACACCAAACGACTTCTCTCATTAGGAGGATTCAGAAAACATCCCTACTTAATGATTTATCTTGATTCAGTAAAAAGTTAAAAAGTACGCATTTTAAAAAAAAACCTAGTAATTTCAAGGTCGATGCGAGACCCCTAAATATTGATCAATTTTTGTAAAAATGGTACCAATGTGCTAGTATAGTGCCAAATAATGGGAAAAACCACGATCACCTATACTTTTAAAAAAAAATTGAAAAGTGGGCCACCCTAGTGTGGGTGTTTCACATTCTTTGGAATGACGCTTCTCATTACGAGTAGGCTTAACAAAACGCTTTACAGTATTGTAGATGATAAGGTGAGACAACGTATACGCAACTAGGGCCTAGCAATGTCATTTTCATGAATGCAAACAGTGGAGGAGGGATAGATTTGAGGAGGCAGTCGTCCGCCAACGAACCTGAGAAAGCCTCTAGCGGATTCTCAAAGATGTGCCTCCTCAGTATATTTGCTGTTTTAACGAGGATCATCGCCTCGTCATCGCACAAGGTGGTTTTCACTGGAATGAGACAGCACAGATCCAACGGTATCGCTATGCATAATGAACACGTCTCTTCCTGCAGGTTGAGCAACTAATCCTGGCAATTTTTCCATCAAGCGCACCTTCAGTCTTGTAGAATTGCTTGTGGATGTGCTAGTACACCCCAAATGTGTCAACCTTTCGTCATAGAGCTTGTAAAGTTCCCTCAATTTGCGAACTTGTCCTTTACACTCACTAACAAAAACAGCTAACTCAGCAAAAGTTATTGCCTCAAAAGATGTTGGTGGATTGCAACTGTTACCACAAGTTTCAGATTTGACTGATGCTGCTTGTCCATCAACTGAACGGGCAAGAGTGCAGAGTTTTGTGTGGCAGGTCTTATGGTAATATGCATCCATGGCATGCATATCAGATGCAGTAGCTAGTCTTGCTAACAGTTGGGAGTTGTTGGTTTTTGTGGCTAAGTTTCTGAATGTGATATCAATACGATTGAAAGATGAAACAAAACTACTGCGTTTCATTTTTGGACTGGGAACTTCCTCATTAGAACACTCTGATTCACTAATGCCCGTTTCTTTGCTCGGTCAAGCTTTTGGGCATTACATTTTCTCATGCAATTTGCATGAATGACAGCTTTATTCTTCAACAACGTACTTTCTATACCTGAACCATCATCCAAACGCCTAATATTCATAGGAAATGGCAACTCTTTGATCACATCAAATGCTGTCAAATTTTCAGACAATGTTTTGTATACACCTTTATACCCATTTTCAGCTCGGCATGTCAACTTATCATTCCGATTTTCTTGGCATAGACAGCAAAGTTTCCAATTAGTGATCTGAGATGGAATTGTGCTATCAACTGAATCACTCATAGGTTGACGTTCACTTGGTGCAGCCATGGTCAACATGTTGTTCGACATCAGACGTCAAATGGAGCGAGAGGAGGCATCACCTGAAAGGAAGAAAGTCTGAATGTAAAATTTGAAAGATATTTTGGGATCAAATGTAGAATTCGGACCCCAGCCTTCTTTAGTTAGCTTTATAAGGCTAACTAACGAAAATATCACGACCTAACCTAACCAATCGTTAGGTTAACTGTACGCCCTTGACGATTGGTTAGGTTAGGTCATGATATTTTCGTTAGTTAGCCTTATAAAGCTAACTAAAGAAGGCTGGGGTCCGAATTCTACATTTGATCCATATTTTGTCATACAGTATCATTTTATTACACCAGCCATTAATTTTTAATAATAATTTTTAATAAATTTTTTTATAATATTAATAACAATTATACGGGGTGGGTCAAAAGTCTCCATACATAGGCAAAATGGTCATGATAAATGAATGATTATTTATTTTTTATTTTTTTGCAGGTGATGTGCTGAGATGCCTTTGTCCCAAGAAGAGCGTATGGAGATCATTCTTCTGGCAGGATCAGGAAGCTGTCGCAAGGTTGCCGAGGATTTTAACAGGAGACGCACGCACGCACGCACGCACGCACGCACATCACACACGACATCGTTGCCAAACTCATTGAGAAGTTCAAGAAGACTGGAAGTGTTGCAGACCAACCGAGAATTGGCCGTCCACAAACAGCCACCGATGGAAGCACAGCGACCATGGTGCTGGCAGCGTTCGCAAAGAGTCCCCAAAAAAGCACTCGACGGATGTCTGCAGAATGCGGTGTCAGCCAAAGGAGTATCGTCCGCATTATGAAAGAGCACAGACGGCATCCATACAAAATGCAAATGTTGCAGTATCTTAGCGAAGACGACCCGGACAGGCGGCTGGAATTCTGTGAATGGGCAAGAACAAAAGTGGACGAAGATACGGAGTTCTCGGCTGGCATCCTGTTTTCAGATGAAGCCAACTTTTATGTTCATGGAGAGGTTAATCGTCAAAACGTACGTTATTGGAGTGATGACAACCCGCACTGGATGAGTACCTCAAAGACGCAAGGCGCTGGAAAAGTGATGGTGTGGTGCGGGATATGGGGCAACACAATTGTTGGCCCTTTTTCCATTGACACCACTCTGAATGCCGAAATGTATCTAAACATGCTGCAAGACACAGTCATGTAGTCCCTGCTGAGCGAGGACGAGGGATTTCCAGCGTACTTTCAGCAAGACGGGGCGCCACCCCATTACGGTATGTACATGCGCCAGTGGCTTGATCAGCAGTTTCCGGGTCACTGGATTGGCCGCCGTGGTCCCGTGGAGCGGCCTCCGAGATTCCCAGACCTCACCCCCCCCCCTTGATTTTTAATTGTGGGGGCACTTGAAGGCCATGGTGTACCAGGTGAAAATACAAAACACGGACCACCTAAAGGAACGCATTCGTGATGTGTGTGCACGCATAACACCAGACGTATTAACGCGCGTTTGCCATGACTGGGAGGAACGCATCCGTATGTGCATTCAGTGTAATGGTGCCCACATAGAGCATATTTTGTGACTTACAAGTGATTGCATAATAAAGTGACCATTTTGCCTATGTATGGAGACTTTTGACTCACCCTGTGTGTATATATATATATATATATATATATATATATATATATATATATATATATATATATGTATGTATATATATACAGGGTGTTTGAAACTTTCTGTACAAATTGTAATGGGGGATAGGCAACACCAAGACAAACCCTTTTCGTCTATAAGTGTATGTCCGCTGACGTCACCATTCGGCGCGAGAGGGCGCCGCTGCAATTGGCTAAAAGGTGAAGTGAGCTAGACTCGCGCTTGCCGCGGGCATTCTTAAATCGGACGTAGTACGCGTAACATGGAGCGCTTAACGACTGCTGAGATGGCTGACATGCATATGGTGTATGGGGCTGCCAATGGAAACGGAAGAGCTGCTGTGAGGTTGTACCGACAGCGCTTCCCAAACAGACGTGTGCCAAACCACCAAACGTTTGCGCATTTGCATCGGCGACTGCGAGAAACTGGAACATTCCATGCAAACATGCATGACACTGGTCGGGAGAGAAACGTGCGCACTCCTGACGTCGAGTCGGGCAGGCAGCAGGTACGGCCCAATCAACTTGCCATGGACGATACCCGCCCAAACATTGACGGCGAACCGTTCTTGATGAGCATGCACCCGTGTAGCATGTGGATTTGCGTGCGCCCACACGTGAGAATTGTGCATGTTAAACACACCCTCACGTGTGAAACAGGCCTCATCTGAGAACAGCACATAAGCCGGAAAATTAGGCTGCACCGCTGTCTGCTGCAGAAACCAGCGTGCGAATTCCACACGAAGAGGGTAATCCCGAGGTTGTAATGCCTGGACTCTCTGACGATGAAACGGATGTAACTGCTGCTCGTGCAACACTCTCCAGACCAGGTCGTGGTTCACACCGAGGATACGTGCAACACCTCGCGTGCTTGCGCTTGGATTGTCCTCAAATCGCCGTAGGATTTCTTCTTCCATGTCAGGAGTGCGCACGTTTCTCTCCCGACCAGTGTCATGCATGTTTGCATGGAATGTTCCAGTTTCTCGCAGTCGCCGATGCAAATGCGCAAACGTTTGGTGGTTTGGCACACGTCTGTTTGGGAAGCGCTGTCGGTACAACCTCACAGCAGCTCTTCCGTTTCCATTGGCAGCCCCATACACCATATGCATGTCAGCCATCTCAGCAGTCGTGAAGCGCTCCATGTTACGCGTACTACGTCCGATTTAAGAATGCCAGCGGCAAGCGCGAGTCTAGCCCACTTCACCTTTTAGCCAATTGCAGCGGCGCCCTCTCGCGCCGAATGGTGACGTCAGCGGACATACACTTATAGACGAAAAGGGTTTGTCTTGGTGTTGCCTATCCCCCATTACAATTTGTACAGAAAGTTTTCAAACACCCTGTGTGTGTGTGTATGTATATATATATATATATATATATATATATATATATATATATATATATATATATATATATATACTGTATATATATGTATATATATATATTAGCGTAATTTAATATTGCAGCAGAAGTACAAATGACACTATGATTTTCACCTTGACATTCACCGTAGCCGCATGGTTACATAACATTGGGTTTGAACAATAATTGCCCTAAATTTTAGTACTGAACACTATATTACACATTATAATGCGCACTGCACTCTATTATTTTGTGTTTTGGTAATAAAATCACTTACCTGTACTCTAAAACCGTTAAAAATTGATAAAACACTGCAACAGAAATTTCACCATTCATTGACTGACGCGTAATGGCGACTAACTTACTAAACCTGAATAATGCTTGTGGAAGGGCCAGCATAACGCCATCTATTATCATTTTTTTAACTAAATTAATGAAACCGGATGACAATTTGCTCAAAATGGCCGCCCAAGATCACCAAAATCGGCCCAGCAGTTCCTGAGATATGGCATTTTATGGTTTTGGCTGTGGAATTGAGGCAGCCATTTGGAATTTGCAGTGAGGTCCCAGCGTGTCCCCACCCTAGAAATGTTTCTATATATCAAAAGGTAACTTCATGCCAAATTTCACACTTTCTGCCAGATCTGAATGATTTGGGTGTATTTTTGTATTAATCGACCCCACTTGGAGCGGACCAGCCACCAGCTGCTGGATCACACTATGGCTGAGTGGGAGATGTTCCGAAGGAACCCACACATCATACATAACCATGTTGCATCTATGCCACACAGATTACAAGATGTAACAGACAATAATGGGGGATGGACCAAATACTAACTATGAACCGGGTATAGCTGTGCCATTTATGTTAATCTATGGCAAATTGTGAGCATTTTGTATGATAAATTATTTAGTAAGACATTCTCAACCATTGCATATTTGTTGTAATAAAGAATTGGTGTTTTATTATATATATATATATATATATATATATATATATATATATATATATATATATATATATTCCTTGTTAAGATCTAATAATATCTCCACATTGATAATGCATCAGGAAATCTGAAAAACATTAATTGGTTTATCTATCCATCGTGATTAAATCATTATCTCCACATTGATAATACAAATACAATCTGGAAAACACTATTAATATAATGGGCATTAGCCACAAACCAGTGGTGACATCCTGCTTCATGCAACCGTCACCTTACGGTTTTCACTGACACACCCAAATGTAGTTTCTCCTGGACGGGGACAGCAAATAAATATGTCAACACCACGGTTTGGCCCATCAACGTGATTTCACAAACATTAGTATAATATTGTATGAATTTATAAGTATATATAAATATGTTTATGCTAGCATAACCGTGGATTATTCTTATGTGATTTTGATAATCAGTTGCTGTTATTCAGATCGAAACTGTTAACAAGTTCTTTGCATAACAATCGATAAGCCATTTCCCACTAACTCTCTCTGCCCCTCTACCTCGCTCTCTCTCACACTGTTTCAATCTTTTTCTCGCTCAATGTCAATATATATACTGTATATATAATTGTGTAAATTCGTAAGTTCGTAAACGTTTAAAGCTGCACACGGACTCTACAAATAGCTTTATTAGTATTGTTACATAATAATTTAATATACGCGAGACTGGTGGGTGGGGAAGGGGAATGAGGGAGTGTGGAGGGTGGTTGTGTAATGTCTATTTTTGGTTCAAATTGACTAGTATATAAAACGTTGTATTGTTGTATCTGTTCATATAGACTTGCAGTAATCATAATGGAACCTTATTACTGTAAAAGACGAGTAAACATGGAGTTCAACGCTGTTCACGATCATATTAATCGTTTATCTTTATGAACATAGATATTACGTTATAATTAGAGCCGTTCAAAAATTACGTAACGCTATTTTTGTTAAAACTTGACACCCCAGATCCTCCAGGAACGTTCTGTAACGCTAGACCAGGCAACCCCTAAAATGTTATGTAACACTTCCCACACCCTACACGTTACGGAACGTTAAGGGGGAGGGGTCAGGTTTTAGCAAAAATAGCGTTACGTAATTTTTGAACGGCGCCTTACCTGTATGTCAATGTTATATGTTGTTGGACTCGGTTTACCCCCTCCACCCCACCTCTCCCCAGTTGGGGTATCTTGACTATCGATGCGGCGTTGCCACATGTACGGAGTCGCCTGTGAGGCGAGGAACATTACATATGCGGGCAACTGTACCTATCTAGGGTTAATTGCACTAACGTGAATTACGATACAATGCAGGGAGACGTGGAAGATAATCATTTAGTTAATTTGCTTGAGGATAGCTTTCTTATTCAAAAGGTTGGAGAACCTACGAGGTTAGACAGTATTTTAGATTTAGTAATAACTACGGATGATAGGCTTATCACTGATCTCCAAGTAATAGAACTGTTAAGCAATAGCGATCACAATATAGTAGAGTTTGTCCTCTCGGTAAGTCACTCGAAACCAGCTAACTCGATTAAAATTCCTGACTTCCAGCGCGCAGACTTTTGTAAATTTAGAAATGAATTGTCACGCGTTGAATGGGAAAACGTAATGGGGACCTCCAACGCAAAAATAATGTGGGAATCGTTTGAAACAATGTTTAGGAATATAAATGAGGAATGTGTGCCGTACAAGATTAAGCGTGCGAAAGTAAATAACAAGCCCTTATGGTTTACTTCTAGAGTAGGGGATATTATAAAGAGTAGAGATAGGGTTTATAGACGACATAAGTGCGATAAAGACAATTTGTGGTTACGAAACAACTATATATCTTTAAAGCGTGAAGCGGAAAGCGTAATAAAACAGTCCAACCGCGATTTTGAAATTTCCATAGCTCATGACGGCAAAGAAAACCCCAAGCGATTTTTTCAATACGTTAACAACAGGAATCCGGTAAAGAGAGTGTTGGGACCGTTGAGAAATTCTGACGGTGAGCTAGTTTCCGAGAACAAGCAAATGGCTACTCTTCTAAACGAATTTTTTACGTCAGTTTTTACAATAGAAGATGTAACTAATATCCCATACAACTCATAGACATAATACCTTTCGATAATGACTTTAGATAATATTGTAGTGAGTGCAAGGGAGGTACTGCACTATATTTGCAAAATGAAAATGCTTAAATCACCGGGGCCGGATTCCATATATCCCATACAACTCAAAGAATTAAAGGAAGGCATTGTTGTGCCGTTAACAAAGATTTTTAATGCGTCTATTTCCAAGGGGTGCGTACCAGATAATTTTAAGTTAGCAAATGTAACGCTTATTTTTAAGAAAGGCAATAAATGTGCGGCGGGAAATTATAGGCCAATCAGTTTAACGTCTGTTGTAGGTAAGCTACTGAAATCAATAATTAGGGATCGTATAGTCGAACACTTAGAATTGTATAACTTGGTTAGAAATACGCAGCACGGTTTTAGGCGAAACAAATCTTGCTTAACTAATCTTTTAGAATTTTTCCAAAGCATGGTTGAAGTTTACGATAGTCATCGGGAGGTAGATGTAGTGTATTTAGATTTTCAAAAAGCGTTTGACATCGTACCGCACAAAAAACTCGTTGAAAAAAACTAAAGCTCATGGAATCAGGGGTGTAGTAATAAATTGGATAGAAGAGTGGGTGCGAGGTAGGAAACAGAGGGTGGTCGTTGATGGAGCGGAGTCTTCGTGGGCCAATGTAGCGAGCGGCGTTCGTCAGGGTTCTGTATTGGGCCCCTTGCTTTTTCTTATATACTGTATATTAACGATTTAGATGTTAACCAAGTCAGGACAGTTTCAAAGTTTGCGAATGGACGAAGTTGGGTGGTAGGGCGATAAATGACCAGTGTTGGAAGCAGGGCCTATCAGAGAGGGGGTGGCTAGGAGGGCCATTTGCCCTGGGCCTCAAGCTTAAGGGGGCCCTCAAATTTAGAAACTTTCAGGTTTGATAATGTTTTGCAGTGAAAGTAATAATTGGGTTTAGCTATGGGCCTCAAAAGCATGAAGAGGCCCGGGCCTTTCTGGACCTCTGAGAGGGCCTGGTTGAAAGTAACGCCGTTACTAGTAACAGCGTTACGTAACGCCGTTACTTATTTTGTAACGGTAACACCGTTATTTAATTTACATTGTAACGAAATTGGTAAGCCGTTACTTTTCATTTCATTTTCAGGTATTATTCGCAGTGGTGTAGTGCTGTGGGAACGCGTGGGAACGGCGTTCCCTTACTTTTTTTGGTAGACGGAACGGCGTTCCCTCACTATTTCAAATAAATCCGAACTTACAAATCTCTAACGTCATGAAATTTTAATTCCCACCCCTAGAAGAAGTATGAGAAAGAATCATTAACTGTTTCATTTCTTTTAGCTTCGACTGAGGCAATGCTAGCCTATAAAGATCTGGTGAAACAGTCACCACGGCGTACCAGTTGTTAACTTTTTTTTAGTTAATCATTCTAGTTGTTAGCTATTTTTATTGATCGTACTGGATGTCATATATCTAATGACACTGGAAATACTGCATCTTCAACCTTGGAATATATCCTAATATCCAGTGCATATGACCTCAAAATATTCCTGAAATTGGTCAGATTTCAAAAGATTTCCCGGGGAGCTTACAGTGCCCCCGGACCCCCAGCTGTATGGGCTCGCCGCGCTCGCCATTGTCCCCCCCGCATCTGCGTAACACTTTCAAAATGCGTTCCCTCACTTCTTTATTTAGCACTACACCACTGATTATTCGTTACTCCAGGGGTAGGGAACCTCTCGCCCGCAGACACATTTCAACTCGCCCGCCGATGATATCCTATAAAATTCTAAAAATATATGTGAACCAATTTCCTAAGAGCAGTAGATAGATATTTCGGGAGGATTGAAGAAGGCGGGCGCATCGTCATTTTTGGAGTGTGTGTCAGAATGATTGCGCTCACGTTCAGTACATTTCGTTCGCGGGTACGAAACATTCTGACACTCTCTCCAAAAACGATGATGCGCCCGTCTTCTTCAATTTTCCCGATATTTCATAATAATGTTTCAATCAAAAACTATTAATTTACCCAAATCTTGTTCAGCGCCATTATTTTCGTTACAAAAATCTAGCCTTAATGAACATGATTTATTTAAAAACGTATCTAGTCGTTATTCGACGTCTCTCATATAAACAGCTGATTTTTTAATGCCTCTGATATCCATACTTAAATGATTCGTTTGAAAACGTTTTTGATCGTTGAGTAATAGATTGATAAAGATGCCAAGTAGTGCGATGCAATTATTTTAATAAAATATTTTTTTACAGTAAATATTGCAAATGAAGTTGAAGCAGTATCTCTCTCTTAATTTTTAATTCTCACTTAAAAATAACTAAATTTAAATATTTGAAATATTACGATTGGGATATTTCAATTCAATCTTTTAATGAAGATCATCTAGCACCACTGTAATGCTGACAATAATGAATGTCAAACAGTCAATGATATGTTTTTAGTTGCTGAAAATTTTTGTAGTGTCCGGTGCTGGTGTCTGATGTATAAAAACAAAATAAATAATAGCCCTTCTCTACAATGACTACTGCTAACAAAAAAAGAAAAGCTATAGGCGAGTGTTGTGTTTTCAATGAAAAGTGGACAAATAGTTATTTCTTTGTGGAAGTAAATGGAAGTCCCATATGTCTCATTTGTAGAGAATCGGTTTCTGTTTTGAAAAAATACAATCTTGAGCGTCACTATTTGACCAATCATAAGGAATACGAAAAAATTGAAAGTAATGTACGTTTAGAGAAGTTAGCATGTTTGAAAAAATCTTTACATAAACAGCAATCTATTTTATAAAGGCCAATTCAAGAAAATAAATCCATAATGCAACCAAGTTATGAAATTTTTGAACTGATTGCAAAGAAGCTGAAGCCACACATCGAAGGCGAATTTGTTAAAGAGTGCGTACTTGTTGCAGCACGTAGTTTAGCTCCAGAAAAAGTCAAATTATTTGAAAATGTTAGTTTATCCCAGAGGACAGTATCTGACCGTACCAAAAACATGGCTGATGATATCGAAATTTCTTTGAAAAAAGCCGCATCAGAATTTGTGTTTTTTTCGCTAGCTGTAGATGAGACAACAAATAGATCAAATACGGCACAGTTGGCTATATTTATTCGCGGAATAATGCCAAATTTTACAACACGAGAAGATTTACTTGCTTTAAAATCGATGTATGGAACTACTACTGGTGAAGATACCTTTTCTGAGGTCAAATCAGCAATTAGTGATTTCAATTTATCGTATGAAAAATTGAGCGGTATAGTTACGGACGGTGCGCCATCTATGGTAGGATCTCAAAACGGGGTTGTTGCTCTAATTAGGAAAGAATTAGAGAACCGTCAACTGGATTCCAAGGCTTTAATAGTGTGCCACTGTCTTATTCACCAAGAAAATTTGTGTGCACAGTCTCTAAAATAAACAATGTAATGGCAGTTGTAGTACCGTATAATGTATTACTCTATTAAAAGTAAAGGAATGAACAGTAGGCAATTTAAAGAAATGTTGACGGACCTTGAAGTGGAATATGGTGATTTATTGTACTATTGCAGGGATGGGGAACCTTTTTAGTACCCTGGGCGAATTTCAAGCGTAAGAATCAGTAGCGGGCGAATTTTTATTAAGGAAAATATTTATGTCACATTTTTTTTAATTTATATGTATATACCTGCAACGCCACTATACATAATTAAAATTGTTATATTTTTCAATATATTCCTTACCTTGTACTCTAATGAGAAGGTTGCAATTCCTTTCATTTAGAAAGTTCAGAAATATTAGGTGGCACTGCTGATGTAGCAACTCTTAACTGATTTGTTAGATTGTCATCAGTTAGTTTAGCACGCAGGCGGTCCTTGGCCAAATTTAATTTTGAAAAGAATTGTTCACATCGATATGTAGTAGAATACAGTGACGCAATTTTCAATGCATGATTCCTCAAATGTGGATATTTTTCAGCTGATATATATGATTTATAAAACTCTAAAATAGATACACTATTATATCTAGATTTTAAGGTGTTGTCCGATTGCAAATATATCAACTCCAATTGCAAGGAATCGGGGGCTTCATCTGGCATCACATCAAAAGGAGTTTCGCATACTCGTAATTCGAGTTCTTTAGTTTTTAAATCTTGAAACCTTGTTTTTAATTCATTCAAAAGGTTATAACACTCTGTGGCGTACTCAACTGTCGATGCGGGATTTTGTTCTTTCAAAGTTTCAAAGTGAACCATGCAGTTTTTTTTTAACTGGTTTATAAACAGTTGCAGCATTACCTCAAAACTTTTTATGTTTGACAGAAGAGAGGTAATAAGCAGATTAGTCCCTTGCAATTTCAAATTTAGCTCTTTTAAATGGATAGTGATATCAACCAAAAACGCTAAATCACATCACCACATTGGATTTTCTAGTTCCAAAATGGGGATACCTTTCATTTCCATGAAAAGTTTCACTTCATCTTTCAGCTCATAAAAACGCTTGAGCATACACCCATTGCTAAGCCATCGAACATCACAATAGTACAATAAATCACCATATTCCACTTCAAGGTCCTTCAACATTTCTTTAAATTGCCTACTGTTCAGTCCTTTACTTTTAATAGAGTTAATACATTTTATTACAACTGCCATTACATTGTTCATTCTTAGAGACTGTGCATACAAATTTTCTTGGTGAATAAGACAGTGGCACACTGTTAAAGCCTTGGAATCCACTTGACGGTTCTCTAATTCTTTCCTAATTAGAGCAACAACGTCCGTAACTATACCGCTCAATTTTTCATACGATAAACTGAAATCACTAATTGCTGATTTGACCTCAGAAAAGATAGCTTCACCGATAGTAGTTCCATACATCGATTTTAAAGCAAGTAAATCTTCTCGTGCTGTAAAATTTGGCATTATTCCGCGAATAAATATAGCCAGCTGTGCCGCATTTGTTCTATCTGTTGTCTCATCTACAGCTAGCGAAAAAACACACAAATTCTGATGCGGCTTTTTTCAAAGAAATTTCGATATCATCAGCCATGTCTTTGATATGGTCAGATACTGTCCTCTGGGATAAACTAACATTTTCAAATAATTTGACTTTTTCTGGAGCTAAACTACGTGCTGCAACAAGTATGCACTCTTTAATAAATTCGCCTTCGATGTGTGGCTTCAGCTTCTTTGCAATCAGTTCAGAAATTTCATAACTTGCTTGCATTATGGATTTATTTTCTTGAATTGGCCTTTTTAAAATAGATTGCTGTTTATGTAAAGATTTTTTCAAACATGCTAACTTCTCTAAACGTATATTACTTTCAATTTTTTCATATTCCTTATGATTGATCAAATACCGATTCTCTACAAATGAGACATATGGGACTTCCATTTACTTCCACAAAGAAATAACTATTTGTCCACTTTTCATTGAAAACACAACACTCGCCTATAGCTTTTCTTTTTTTGTTAGCAGTAGTCATTGTAGAGAAGGGCTATTATTTATTTTGTTTTTATACATCAGACACCAGCACCTGACATTACAAAAATTTTCAGCATCTAAAAACATATCATTGACTGTTTGACATTCATTATTGTCAGCATTACAGTGGTGCCAGATGATCTTCATTAAAAGATTGAACTGAAATATCCCAATCGTAATATTTCAAATATTTAAATTTAGTTATTTTTAAGTGAGAATTAAAAATTAAGAGAGAGATACTGCTTCAACTTCATTTGCAATATTTACTGTAAAAAAATATTTTATTAAAATAATTGCATCGCACTACTTGGCATCTTTATCAATCTATTACTCGACGATCAAAGACGTTTTCAAACGAATCATTTAAGTATGGATATCAGAGGCATTAAAAAATCAGCTGTTTATATGAGAGACGTCGAATAACGACTAGATACGTTTTCAAATAAATCATGTTCATTAAGGCTAGATTTTTGTAACGAAAATAATGGCGCTGAACGAGATTTGGGTAAATTACTAGTTTTGAATTGAAACATTATTATGAAATATCGGGAAAATTGAAGAAGACAGGCGCATCGTCATTTTTGGAGAGAGTGTCAGAATGTTTCGTACCCGCGAACGAAATGTACTGAACGTGAGCGCAAACATTCTGACACACACTCCAAAAATGACGATGCGCCCGCCTTCTTCAATCCTCCCGAAATATCTATCTACTGCTCTTAGGAAATTGGTTCACATATATTTTTAGAATTTTATAGGATATCATCGGCGGGCGAATTGAAATGTGTCCGCGGGCGAGAGGTTCCCCACCCCTGTACTATTGTGATGTTCGATGACTTAGCAAGGGGTGTATGCTCAAGCGTTTTTATGAGCTGCAAGATGAAGTGAAACTTTTCATGGAAATGAAAGGTACCCCCATTTTGGAACTAGAAAATCCAATGTGGTTATGTGATTTAGCGTTTTTGGTTGATATCACTATCCATTTAAATGAGCTAAATTTGAAATTGCAAGGGACTAATCTGCTTATTACCTCTCTTCTGTCAAACATAAAAAGTTTTGAGGTAATGCTGCAACTGTTTATAAACCAGTTAAAAAAAAACTGCATGGTTCACTTTCAAACTTTGAAAGAACAAAATCCCGCATCGACAGTTGAGTATGCCACAGAGTGTTATAACCTTTTGAATGAATTAAAAACAAGGTTTCAAGATTTAAAAACTAAAGAACTCGAATTACGAATATGCGAAACTCCTTTTGATGTGATGCAGATGAAGCTCCCGATTCCTTGCAATTGGAGTTGATACATTTGCAATCGGGCAACACCTTGAAATCTAGATATAATAGTGTATCTATTTTAGAGTTTTATAAATCATATGTATCAGCTGAAAAATATCCACATTTGAGGAATCATGCATTGAAAATTGCATCACTGTATTCTACTACATATCGATGTGAACAATTCTTTTCAAAATTGAATTTGGCCAAGAACCGCCTGCGTGCTAAACTAACTGATGACAATCTAACAAATCAGTTAAGAGTTGCTACATCAGCAGTGCCACCTAATATTTCTGAACTTTCTAAATCAAAGGAATTGCAACCTTCTCATTAGAGAAGAAGGTAAGGAATATATTGAAAAATATAACAATTTTAATTATGTATAGTGGCATTGCAGGTATATACATATAAATTAAAAAAAATGTGACATAAATATTTTTCTTAATAAAAATTCGCCTGCTACTGAGTCTTACACTTGAAATTCGCCCGGAGTACTAAAAAGGTTCCCCAATCCTGCGTTACATAATCGTTACTTTCTTATATGCTCAACTTGGAAACGTGTATGAATGAAAATGGCTTCACACTAAACGTGTGCAAACATGTTTGAACACAACACTTATGACACTGAGTGATTCAACATGTGGAGAGACTGCCCTTAAAAAGGACATTTTTGAAAAATTAGTTTTTCTGAAATGTAAGTCTTCCGAAAGACATTCAACAAAAGTTTTAAGATTTCTATTTTTTTCTTCTCTGAATAATTCATTAATCCTTTAGGCATTTTGTAATTTTTTATTCACGATTTATTTTAGTGTATTCTGTTCAATAATTTTGTTTCATTGTATTATATATCTGACTTTAATTAAATATTTGCTCGATATTCAGAAATTCTTTTATAATTGCGATGTAGATATATCATATTCTTATATTGAGAAATACTATATTTTCTAGTTTATTTTAAAAGTAACGGTACCTGTAACGCATTACTTTTCCATAGAAGTAACTGTAGCGGCAATAACGTTACTTTCTATTGCAAGTAACAGTAACGCAGTTACTTTAAAAAAAGTAGCGAAACAAAGTACAGCAGCTGTCAATAGCAAAGTGCTAGGTTTTATAGCTAGGAATTTTGTGTACAAATCGCGCGATATTATTGTTTCTCTTTATAAATCATTTGTTAGACCCTATTTGGAGTACGCGATCCAATTTTGGAATCCGTATATGCGCAAGGATATAGATAAAATTGAACAAGTTCAAAGACGACAGCTTCTATGACACCTTATTCCATATTTTTAATATTTGCTTTCCTTTAAGGAGAAAAACGGTTTCGCCCAAAAGTGTCGCAAATCCATGGATCACTCCAGGAATTATCACTTCAGTAAAGAACAGAGATAAATTATTCAAATTGCAATGACAGAGCAAAATTCCTAAAACACGATATATTCAATACAGAAACAAATTAACTAAAATAATCAAAATTGTAAAATATAACTATTATAACAATCAATTTTCCAAACATAAAGGAGACATTAAAAAGACTTGGATAACCATAAACAGTCTTCTCGGAAAACAAATTAAGACAAATTCAATAGAGAAATTAAATGTTGATAATAAAGAAATTACTGATGATACTACTATTGCAGACTCTTTAAATGCACATTTTACTTCAATAGCGGATAAGCTTCGCTCACAATTACTAAATAATGATCACTCACCTCTAGAATATATGCCACCGAGCCCACTAAATTCATTTTCTTTTGTTCCTGGTACCTCTACTGAGGTCCGGAATATTATTGGTAAATTAAAAAATACAAAAAATAACATTCATAACATTCCTGTACCTATATTGAAACTTGTTAAAGATAAAATATCTATAACTTTGGCTATAATTATCAATCAACGTATTTCCAAAGGAATATTCCCATCAATGCTAAAAACTGGTTGTATAACACCCCTTTTTAAAAGGGGTGATCCAACACTAGCAACAAATTACAGGCCGGTATGTTCATTATCTGTGTTCAGCAAAGTTTTTGAAAAAATTGTAAAAAGGAGAATGCAGCGATATTTAGAATCTTACAATTTATTATCTCCAAATCAATATGGCTTCCGTAATAATAAAACAACGGAAATGGCTATTTTAAATCTTATGGAAATTGCAAATATATCTAAAGAGAACAAAGAAACAATGATATCAATATTTATGGATTTGAGTAAGGCGTTTGATGTAATAGCGGCTACAAGAAGAATCGGGGGACTGTCAGATAATTTAGTAAGTTTTCACAGAATCCTCCGATCCACTGCAAGAAGAAATCGGAGTGTAATATAAAAGAAACTACTGCGATTCCCTACACGGTACCAGCTACCTAAGAGTGAGAAAATCCGTTGCTGCCACTTAACTAGAACCCCCGTCAACCTCGAACCACCCAAGGCTAGAGACGGAGGGTTAACGTATATGACAGGATAACTGCCCTGTTCATACTACCACGATCATCAGACGGTGGTTTCAGGAACGAAATGTCGAGCTGCTGAACTGGCCCACCAAAGGGTGTGACCAAAACCCCATTGAAAATGTGTGGGCAAATGTGGTTAACGCTTGGGAGCCTGGGAGGGAGCGGACATCTCGGCACCTGCTGTAACACGCCATGGCAGAGTGGGAACTTTTCCGCACAAACCCATGAGTCATCTACAATCACGTGGCATCTGCCCCAAATAGGCTAGGAGATGAGGAGAACGACTTCTGATTGATCGAGGTCCACGGTGTAGTGGATAGCATATCTGACCGGCAATCGGATGATCCCGGGTTCGATTCCCGGGTGGTACCTCATTTTTCATTTGTTCGTTCTCCCTCCTCATCTTGTGCGGAACGCTCTTCTACACAAGCGTCGTTCTTTACATTAATTATACTGTGTGTTGTTTGCAGTTAAAATGTATATATGTACAGCATGCGAAGGTGCCCCCTCAGGGCATTGGTTTCTGCTCGTGTGTAGGAGAATTACGACTTCTGATTGATTGAGGTCCATGGTGTAGTGGATAGCATATCTGACCGGCAATCGGATGATCCCGGGTTCGATTCCCGGGTGGTACCTCATTTTTCATTTGTTCGTTCTCCCTCCTCATCTTGTGCGGAACGCTCTTCTACACAAGCGTCGTTCTTTACATTAATTATACTGTGTGTTGTTTACAGTTAAAATGTGCGTGTATGTATATATATATATATATATATATATATATATATATATATATATATATATATATATATATAAAGCAGTGAAAATAGAAAAACTAAACGTGATACTAGTAGTCATCTATAGACCTCCAAACACCCCAACCGAAAAATTCTCGGAGGCCATTGATGACATCAGAAAGCTAATAAAGGCCATAAACCCTCCATCCCCGAATATAATGATCTGCGGAGACTTTAATTTCCCATTTATAAAATACAAAAAAGTAGATAGGAATATATATATATATATATATATATATATATATATATACACCAAAACAAGGGGTGCACAAGAGAAGCCCAGGAGCAAGCAAAAATGTTGATGGCTCTCATAAATTAGTTTATGCTGACACAGGAGATAACAGAAAATACCAGAAAAAATAACTGCCTAGATCTGGTATTCACGAATAACACGAACTTGATTGCTGATATAAAAATAACCCCAACCATTATCTCAGACCAAAACTTAATCGATATATCAACAAGTACACATATTAAGGAAAGAAGCAAATTTGGGGCCTTTAACTTAAACTCCAAGACTATAAATTGGGAAGCAATCAGATCGCACAGAGCCCAAATAGAGTGGAGAACAGTTTTAGAGAATAAAACAACTGAAGAAATGCTAACAACCTTGGAAGAAAAAACGTTAAGAATTTTTGAAAAATATGCTCCGAAATCACAGCCAAAAGGAAAGAGGAGCTAGCTAGGGAGGCAAAAGAAAGAGGGTGGAGACGAAGTTAGCCAACTGCGGAGATAATGCCAGGAAAGTAATACAAGAAAAACTGGAGGGTATCGATAGGGAAATACAAGCCCTGATTAAGGACCATACAAAGAGGGAAGAGGAAAAGGCGGTAGAAGCAATAAAGGAAAATCCAAAATACTTCTATAGCTATGCGAAAAGGAAAACAAAAACGCGCGCCACTATTGGGCCCTTAAGGAAGAGAAATAATGAACTACCCGATGATCCAAATGAAATATCTGAAACACTGAGAGCCCAGTATGAATCAGTTTTCAGTACCCAAAAAAGTGACAAAGCGATACCTGACATTGATGCATTCTTAGAAGAGAAATTGCAAGGAAAGTGTATAACAGACTTTGATTTTACCTCAGATGTAGCGAAAGCCATAGGACAAATGAAACCACATTCAGCTGCAGGTCCAGACAATTGGAACGCATTATTGATTTATACTGGATATGGAGAAGATCCCTAGACACTGGGGAAATACCGAGCATCTTTAAAAGAGCAAACATTGCCCCTATATATAAAGGAGGGGATAGATCTCAAGCAAAGAATTATAGACCAGTGTCATTGACGGCCCACCTCACCAAAGTATTTGAAAGAATAGTTAGGAAGAAAATTTATGATTTCTTGGAGATACTGGAAAGATTCAAGGAAAATCAGCACGGATTCCGATCAGGTAGATCATGCCTATCACAATTAATAGAACACTACAACAATATCCTAGATGCACTGGAAGGCAATGACAACTACGATGTCATATCTACAGATTTTGCTAAAGCTTTCGACAAATGTGATCACGGTATAATAGCACATAAAATGAAATATATGGAAATAACAGGCAAAGTGGAAAAATGGATCTACAACTTCCTCAGAGAACGTCTACAGGTCGTCAAAATTCAAGGTGTATCATCATCAGAATCGGAAGTACGCAGCTCAGTACCACAAGGGACAGTACTGGCCCCACTCCTGTTCATTATCATGCTAACAGACATAGACAACGGAGTAAGCAGCAACAGTATAGTAACATCCTTTGCAGACGAAACAAAGATCAGCAGAAAAATCAGCGATATAAATGAAGTGGAGGCCTTGCAGAGGGACACGAACAAAATATACAAATGGTCAGAAGACAACATGACATTTAACACCGAGAAATTTCAGTTCTTAAAATATGGTAGAAAAGAGAAACTTAAACAGACTGCATATTATGCTCCAGATAGACAGGAAGTTCAGAGAAGCACGAAAGCGATCGATCTGGGGGTAATAATGACCGATGATGCGAAATTCGAAACACAACATCAGATAGCGATAAATAAAGCAAAAAGAGTCGCGGGACAAGTACTAAGAACGTTCAAAAGAAGGGACAAGATAGTAATGATTCCCCTGCTAAAAACACTGATTATACCAAAACTTGAATACTGCTCAGTTTTGACGTCCCCATATAAAATAGAAGAAACTAATAAACTAGAAGAAACGCAGAAACATTTCACAACCAAGATTGATGGCTGCAAAGAACTCAACTACTGGGATAGACTACGTAAACTAAATCTGTACTCCCTGGAAAGAAGAGAAAAGTACACCATAATCTACATATGGAAAATGATCGAAAAACTGGTACCAAACCTAAAACTAAACCCAATTACCATTCAAACAACACTGGAAAATAGGAAAGGCAGAATGTGTAGTGTTCCCAAATTAAAGGGCCGACAAGGGACCTCTTCAACAGTGAAGGAAAATAGCTTGGGTGTCAGGGGGCCAAGACTTTTTAACCAGCTTCCAAACGACCTCAGAAACGTTACAGGGGTCAAAGTTGAAGTCTTCAAGAGAAGACTAGATGCCTGGCTCAGAAGGGTACCAGATGAGCCGGGTGTACCTGGCTATGTATGGTGGAGAGCGCAAGAAAGCAACTCGCTCCTCCTCCAAGCCAGACCTAGAGGCGGGGCCACCAGCTTGACCTTCGTGTGAAGAGAGACCAACGCACGGAACAGCAACAAGGTTAACAAGGTGTGTGTGTATATATATATATATGAAAATTATTTCACGAAAGTAACACGTGAAAAATATTTATGATGAATAAAACCACGAAGGAAAGGAAACACAAAATGGTGCTCAAGCGCTTTCGTCTAATGACATCCTCAGGAACACTGAGGATGTCATTAGACGAAAGCGCTTGAGCACCATTTTGTGTTTCCTTTCCTTCGTGGTTTTATTCATCATATATATATATATATGAGGAAATTGTAGACGCTATAGGAGGAGATTGTAGACACCAATCGACTAGGGAAGTACTCCGGGGAGACCCGTTAAACAGAAGATAGGAAGTGCTGGAACTCCAGTTTCTCCTGTCACTATGCTCCTTAGCTGATCTTTTGCCTGTCTCATCTACCCCTTCGACCAGTCCAGTATGCTCTCAAACACACACTTCTCTCCCTATTCTTCACTACATACACATGCATCTTACACACTACATAATCTTTTCAAAATTAAAAAAAATAAAAATGCATCAGCTTCAAGAGCCTCAGAGTCCCCTGGGGAGGGGACCATAAATGTCCCCACTTCTGGCTCCCCCCCCTGCCGATACCTGGAACGCAGACCCGGGCAGAAGGGGCTGGATCTGCTACCCGCCCATTCGAGATGTTCTGGATCTCTGTCTGATTCACTTTTCTTAAAAGTCTGCAAAATTCGTGTCCTTTTCTCAAATTTTCAATCTGTTGAACACCACCTTTCCTCCTCTAAACCTCATCTTCTTTTCCTCACTGAAACTCAGGTATCTGGGACGACTGACAGCAACCCATTTTCTGTTGTACCCTCTTACTTTCTCTATACTCAAATTCGCTCCAAAGGTGGATGTTGCGTATATGTACGCAATGACCTAACTTGTTCTCGTATTCCCGAACTCGAATTTTCTGAATTCTATACCCTCTGGCTACGGCTTACATGCCAATCTCAAACTAAATACATCTGCGCTGTTTACCTTTCTCCTAATTCTCCTGACTATCCAAAATTCTTTGACTACCTCACTTCCAAAGTGGATTACATTCTTTCCCGTTCTCCCTTTGCTGAAATCTCCATTTTCGGAGATTTCAATGTTCACCTCCCATTTCACTGACATCCCTGGTGAACTGGCTTACAGTTTTTCTATCCTAAATGACCAAGAGCAGATTGTATAGCACCCTACTCGTATCCCAGATCGCCTTGAAGATAGGTCCAACATTCTGGATTTATTTCTTACCTATTATTCTTTTTCTTACTCTGTGAAACTTTTCTCTCCGTTGGGCTCCTCCGCTCACAATCTTATATCTGTTGCCTGTCCTATCGCTCCAATTCGGCCTTTGGATCCTCCCAAGAGGAGGCGCCTTTGGCACTTCGCGGCCGCTGATTAGGAGGCCCTTAGGCAGTACTTCTGTGATTTCCCATGCAATGATTACTGCTTACGTGGCTGGGGCACTTCTGGGTGTGCTGAGCGCATCATAGAGGTGATTCTCTCGGGCATGGAGGTGTACATTCCACATTCTATTCCTACTACTAGTGCAAAAATACCTTGGTTTAACTTTACTTGTTCTAATGCTATCCGCAACAGAGAGGAAGCTTTTAAAAGGTACCGTCGCCATCCAACTCCTGACTCTCACTCAGCTTATATTTCTTCCCGGAATCGTGCAAAAACTCTTCTTCGACTCGCCAAATATTCCTACATCCGACAAAAATGTGAAAATCTATCCAATTCTAATTCTTCTCGCTCTTTCTGGCATCTAAGTAAGAACCACTTCAACAACTTAATTTCATCTTCTTTCCCTCCTCTTTTCCATTCCGATGACACAGTTGCTGTCTCTTCTCCTGACAAAGCTGAACTCTTCACTCAAACTTTCGCTTACAATTCAACCTTGTACCATTCCGGTGCTGTTCCTCCATCTCCTTCCCCCTCTGACTTTATTATGCCAGAAATTAGAATCTCTTCTAAAGGTGTTTTTTCTGCCCTATCTTGGCTCAACTCTAGTAAGGCGTATAGTCCTGATGGTGTTTCTCCTGTTAATATATATAAGAAAAAGCAAGGGGCCCAATACAGAATCCCGACGAACGCTGTTCGCTACATTAGCCCAACACGACTCCGCTCCATCAATGACCACCCTCTGTTTCCTACCTCGCAACCACTCTTCTAGCCAATTTATTACTACACCCCTGATTCCATGAGCCTTAGTTTTTTCAATGAGTCTTTTGTGCGGTACGATGTCAAACGCTTTTTGAAAATCTAAATACACTACATCAACCGCCCGATGACTTTTAACTTCAACCACGCTTTGAAAAAATTCTAAAAGATTAGTTAAGCAAAATTTGTTTCGCCTAAAACTGTGCTGCGTATTTCTAACCAAGTTATGCAATTCTAAGTGTTCGACTATACGATTCCTAATTATTGATTCCAGTAGCTTACCCACAACAGACGTTAAACTGATTGGCCTATAATTTCCCGCCGCACCTTTATCGCCTTTCTTCTTAAAGATAGGTGTTACATTTGCTAACTTGAAATTATCTGGTACGCACCCCTCAGAAATAGACGCATTAAAAATCTTTGTTAGCGGCACAACAATGCTTTCTTTTAATTCTTTGAGTTGTATGGGAAATATGGAATCCGGCTCTGGTGATTTACGCATTTTTATTTTATCAATATAGCGCATTACCTCCCTTTCACTAACCACAATATTATCCAAAATATTACCATTATCAAAAGGTATTATGTCTATGACCGTAGGGATATTCGTTACATCTTCTATGTAAAAACTGACGTAAAAAATTCGTTTGGCAAGGTAGCCATTTCCTTGTTTTCAGAAACTAGCTCTCCGTTAACATTTTTCAAAGGCTCCAAGACACTTTTTACTGGATTTCTATTGTTGACGTATTGAAAGAATCGCTTGGGGTTTTCTTTACCGTCACGAGCTATGGAGATTTCAATTCGCGCTTGAACTTTTTTATTACACTTTTCGCTTCACGCCTTAGAGATATGTAGTTGTTTCGTAACCACAAATTGTCTTTATCGCACTTATGTAGCCTATGAGCCCTATAAGTGCTTAATAGAATCTGTATGTATAGAACAGGGCTGGCGAACCTTTTTACAGTCACGTGCCAAAAAAAACATGTAAACCATAAAAAAAATTTGTGTGCCACCAAAGTTTATACAAGGAGCGGTCAGAAAATAAGTTTACACGGCGTATAATTTCTTAAATAAAGGACCTACATTGATTATG
Source organism: Bathynomus jamesi (assembly GCA_023014485.1). Taxonomy (NCBI): domain Eukaryota; kingdom Metazoa; phylum Arthropoda; class Malacostraca; order Isopoda; family Cirolanidae; genus Bathynomus; species Bathynomus jamesi. The sequence goes on along the minus strand of JAJOZX010006788.1, from coordinate 32,151 downwards.
TTTGTATCAGGTGAATTCGTTAATCATTGTTGACAACACTGCACGTCGATTCGGCTGCCATCTACCGTACATTAGTTATATGAGTCAGTTGAACATGGCGGCTCGACTAGAACAGTTCCCTCCCCTCCAGAGCAGTCCAGGACGTTTACGTTTAATGGCCGCTTGTAAACGTTCCAGTGTTGAACAATATGCAGCTGCATTGATTGTTATGCCGTTTTGCATGAAGTCTGCGAGCAAAACGCCTTTGTGGTCCCAAAACACGGTAACCATCACTTTGCCAGCGGACTTCACAATCTTGAACTTCTTTGGTCGGGGGGACCCAGGGTGTTTCCATTCCATGCTGGCACGTTTTGTTTCTGGAGTACGGTGATGAACCCATGTCTCGTTTCCTGTGACAATGCGCTCGAGAAATTCTTGACCACTGACAGACTCGAAATATCGTTGCAAAAATGACAGGCCACTATTCCAGTCGAGCCGCCATCTTCAACTGACTCATATAACCAATGTACGGTAGATGGCAGCCGAATCGGCGTGCAGTGTGCCAACAATGATTAACGAACTCACCTGATACAAACATAATCAATGTAGGTCCTTTAGTTATTAAATTATACGCCGTCTAAACTTATTTTCTGACCGCCCCTTGTATATATTACACCAAATTATAAACATTAAGTCTATTATTTTATACTCATTATTGCAACGTTATTGCATTTTGCTGAGGCGTGCCAGGCAAATTTGATCGCTTGCCATAGGTTCGCCACCACTGGTATAGAACAAGAAGATAATTTTAATTTGTGGGAAGGTACCTAAGCTTGACCCTTTAATGAGATTCTTGGTCAAAAAATCCCTTCCGGTGTCGGGTGAACGGGATCTAACCTAGGTGTGAATTTCTTAATGATCTCTGGCCTAGAATGTTCCTTACCTTTCCTGGATTGTTTCCTTACTTACTTTTGTTCATCCGTTTTTCTGTATCCACTCGAAGAGGATGCCAGTGGGCATCGAAGTGTTGTGGAAATAAAATCCGTCTATTAGTGTGGGTTTTATTGTCACATTTCGACCTCCACGTAAAAGTGAAGTTTTGCATTTATGAGGGGGTTATATTTTGGGGGCCTCCTTGCGAGTGACCCGTTGCCCACGTCGGGCTAACATCATGAAAAAGAAAAACTATAGTGTTTGTCATTTACCATTACTTATTCGGACTATAGTGGATTTAATTTTCCCAGAAGAGTTCCTTGTTCCATGCACGGTCTGTGTGTATCATATATATATATATATATAGGGTAGCCCAAAAGGTACCTACTAAGTTTAAGCCTTTATTTCACCAAAACTATTGAGAGTACAAAGATAGTTCAAACGCCATTCAAATCAACATCTCAAGCCATTTATATGACAGTGTGTTCGATGTGATGTCCCTCCACTTCGACGATTTTTCGCAACCTCATCCCAAAATTCGATACCATGCTGTAGAGACCCTCTGTCGGAATGTCGACGATTGACACTCAATCGATGATTTCAGCTCCTCCAAAGTTTTGGGTTGCTCTGGTAAACTCTATCTTTGAGGTATCCCCACAAAAAGAAGTCACATGGGTTGAGATCAGGCAAATAGGCAGGCCAATCAATGCCGCTTCCAGAGTGCTTCCGATAGTACAAACGAATGACATTCTCTCCAAACTGATGTTAAACATATGGCGTGAGTAGTATAGTGTGTCAGCAAATTTTCATCGAATTCTATTCATTCGTTTCAGAGAAAATGTAAGTTAATTTTGGTAGGTACCTCTTGGGCCACCCTATATATATATATATATATATATAGTGGTGAGCTGCCAAAATTTTAACAACCGGTTCGCTAAGCTGCCAAAATTTTAACCACCGGGTTCTGTATAAAAAATTCTGAATTCGGCAATAAAAAATTGACAACCCTTCCCACCCCACCCTTTCGCAATTTTAATTAAATTAATTATCTCGCTATTTGCCTTTTTCAAGTGTCTGCATTTTATGATTCAGCTAGGTATTAATAACTGCATGACAATTAATTAGTATAGTTAATTAGAGAAATAGACGTTTCTAATGAAATCAGAAAGAAGAATTATTTAATAAAAACCGATGAATCATATTATCTACATAGTTAAAATTAAATTGCTCAGTCAACTTTAGCAATAATGAATTATTAGGCAAAACATAAATATCAGTACATCTATGCTTTAAAATTTTTTTTTTTTTAATTTAAACATTTTTACGTACCTTATTATTACTTATTACGGTAATAATTTCAAAATGGCTTCTTGGTTTTCTCCGTAAACTGTCGTTTTGGATACACGAACTCTGGTATCTAAAGCGGATCGATGACTTCTCATCCATGATTTGGCATATGTTAACGGGTTCCAGAAGCTTAATGGTTTCCCCAACAAATTGATGATCATAAAGCATGATATGTGTTTAGTTGTTAAACTTACTCTTCTATCACTACAAATAATATTCATCACCGAAAAACCTCTTTCTGCTTCTGAGAGCTCTCTTCAGCGTCCAGCAAAAAAGTTAACAACCGGTTCTTATTTTCAAAAAGATTTTAACAACCGGTTCGCGCGAACCGGTGCGAACCGGGTCCAGCTCACCACTATATATATATATATATATATATATATTTTAGGGTGGTCCACAAAATGGAAGTATTTTAAATTCTTCCTCCCAGGGTTTCATTAGGTTCCTTTTCCCAAAAACACTTCTCTGAGCAAAATTTGGGTTCAATCGGTTAATATTTAGAGGTGGCTCAACTACCCCCAGAAGTCCACATTCATGGCTTCTGGGTCCCCCCATATATATGGGTATTATCCGCTTGTTGGCGGGGGTATCATGGCTGACCAGGCCACTCATTGTTGCCCAGCTAAGATTGTGGACTTGTTAGAATCAGGAAACCTCTTTCGGTGCTCATCCACCACACTTAAGAGAAACTGGAGTTGATCTTCTCTTTTCGTCAGAGTTCCGCTGAAGGTCTGAATGAGAGCTACTGCCCTTTCAGCATGATCATTAACTACTTTGATGTTTCCTATGATTCTTTTAGCTTCTTGGAAGTTTTCATTCTCCTCCCAGGTGCTGGGGTCATCATCAAGAAAACTAATATTGATCGGTAGGGCCTTAAGAAGCTTTAATGAGTTCTTTGTGGCAAGAGTTTCTAATTTCAGTGTTGCTTTGCATTCCTTGAGTCTTCTTCTCTTTGAGAAGTCTAATGACCCCTCCTTTTCCCTCATACACTGGACCATGATTCCCTTGGTGTCTGGTGCAACAGTTTGATCGAAGAGAGCAAGGGCCACCAGCTCTTCTGATAAGTACCATAGGTGGTTTTCAAATTTCTTGAGAGCTGCTTTGGCCACTTTCTGGTCATGATAGTCCTTTAACTTTTGGATAAGATCCAGATCATTCTTCGGAGCTTGTGATGGAATAGGAGCAGTGATCCAGCTTTTTAAGTAGATTAGGACTCCAAAAAGGGTAAGGGTTTTCAGGTCCTTCTTCTCTCGAGGAGTCAGGGTGATTTGATTTCGAAAAAGCCACATTTTGATGGCATAGATAACTTTAGCCATCCACCTTGCATAGTGCGTGCCAGCAGGACGTTTGAATGTGTAACTTTCAATTTTTTCACCAAGAAAGATCAAAGAAAGTTCCAAAAACTCTTTATAGTCATCTCGAAAATTTCCAGTGGCCAGATGTTCTTTGGCAAAGGCAATTATTTCATTTCTGAAAGGATCAACTTGCTCCTTCATCTCATCATCATCCTGTGATGTAGAAAAGGTTTTTAAATCAATGTAGTCCCACATAGATTGGAACCTTTTGAACAAAAGTGGCTCAGGGGCAAAAGATGAACCATGGACTGCTTCAAACACTCCTCCATACATGACTTCCATGCAATGATGCCTACAGGCAAAATAGAAGAGTGGTCGACCAAGTTTCTGTTCCAGAAGAACGCATGCTCCCCTGTTTGTTCCTGTATTTGATGCTGTAGTATTTGATAACATTCCGATTATTGACTTATCTATGTTCCATTCGGAAAGAAGATTATACACTGCAGCTGATTGAGCTTCCCCTGTTCCACTTGGTAGTTTGGGAACACCAAGCAGTTTTGAATCACCTGATTCAACTGAAGAGACAAGGACTGGGAGTCTGTCTACCTTTTCATTCTTGGCAAGTAGATTAGGGATCAACTTCCCATCCCAGTGGACAATCGAAATACTTGGACTAAAGCTAGCTTTAATGGCATGGGTTATTTGCCTTCGATGCCTCTCTCGGTGCCTTTTGATTGAAGAACGAGAGATGTTCACCTCTGAAAGATCTTGACCAAGGCTAGATGCAGTTTCAGCTAATACAAAGGTGGCCCTCCTGTCCAGAGCAGCAGCCAATTCAGGAGATATGATATTCTTTGCTACCTTTTTCTTTGGTGGAGTTGGTCCGCTGGTAGATGGGGGATTAATAAGGTAATCTTCATCTTCTCTTTCTGACTCACATAAAGACTCAGAAGAAGAACTTCCCTGATCTAGCATAACTTCCTGTGAAGCAGCATATTTTTCTTCTTCAGCTTTCCGCTTCCTATTTACCAATTTCATTTGCTTCTCAGCAGCTCTCTTTTCTGCCTTGTCAGTCACCATATCTGCAGAGACCATTGATCCCACTCGTCCCGCTTTCCTTTGTTGGATCAAGAACTGCCGGTCTTCTTCATTTTTGATTAAGGTAAAGGCATCAGCATGGGCGACATCAAATAGGTTCTCCATTTCTTCCTGAAAGGTTTTCTCTTTTTCTAACTGAGAGTTGCTTTTCCTCCCAGCATTCTTCTTAATCGCTTTCCACTCCAAGTGTAGAGCCTGAATTTTGTGAAGAATGTGGTCTTTCTTTTGAGTAGGGATTCGGGCTCTCTCCCAGAAGAGACGCAATTCTTCAAAAACAGCTTCTGAACTAGGTTTGATCTCCTTCTTCAAGACTTGATGATGGTGGAGGAACATGCGGAGGACCTGGCCACGGGAAGGCAGCTTGGCTCCAGTGATTGTTTCCTCTGACTTTTTCATTAAGTAAAATGTACGTTTATTTGACATTGCAAAACCTGTAAATTTAATAAATCTATCTGAAAGAAAAATAATCATTAGTTAATGTATCTGTAAATAATGTTTCTTTTAATTATTCACTATATTAATAAAGGGCATAATGGTATACAAAAAACAGCTTTGAGCCACCCCTAACAGTTATTCGATTTGCCTTAAATTTTACATGAAATATTTTTTAGCTAAAGGGAACCAGATTATAGCCTGGGAGGAAAGAAAATTGAACTTCGATTTTTTACCCCATTCTGTGGACCACCCTAATATATATATATTGTTCGTTCTCCCTCCTCATCTTGCGCGGTATGTTCTTCTATACAAGCGTCGTTCTTTACGTTAATTATACTGCGTGTTCTTTGCAGTTGATATATATATATATATATATATATATATATATATATTATATATATATATTCGGATTCTATGCGCCTCGGTGGTGTAGTGGTTAGCGTGGCTGACTACGAATCCATCGGCCGCGGGTTCGAGACCCGACGGCAGCCGGCGCGCAGCAAAACCCAGCTGTTCATCCTTCCACACAATAAAGAAAGTGGTTGGTAGATAAATGGGTACCCTAGGTGGCCTAGTGGTTAAGACGTTGGGCTGCTGATGGGGCGTGGTTCGGATTCCACGTTAAACTGTAGGTCTAAGGTGGAGTGAAAAGTTTGACCTTCGTCAGAATGAACAGTTCGGGCGGAAGCTAACCAAAGGTTATATATATCTCGGAGAGGGTGGAGCAGAACTATTGAGGGGACTGTACATTCGGAAGTTACACGTGGCTTACCCACTTTCAAATGCCTTCCTACGCCCCTGCCTGGATGGATGATTTTATAGCCCCCGTGAAAAGGAAATTAAAGGAAATTTACGATATATGGTGTTTCCTTGGTCGTCCAAGGATAGGGGCAGCTTACAGGAATATGAGTAGAAGTAGGGCTCACTATAAAGCAGCTATGACAATGTAAACATGAACAAGACTCCAGTCGAGCTTCAAAAGCCTGAGGCTAATTTAAATAATAATAAATTCTAGAATTTGTCAAGAAAAAGACGAATGCTGAGAATGCCATCCCATCAACAATTGATGGTGTCTGGAGAGGTAGAAATAGCTAAGTTATTGAGAACGAAATACTCAGACATCCTTAACAGACATAGTTGTAGGGGTTGGGGGCCAGGGAGGTCAACTGACCCCCAAAATTCAGCCCGACTGAATTTTTTCGGGCAATTACACCCGAAAATTCGGGTAAAAGCTCAGTACATATATTTTCAATCACTACGATTTCACCCGAACTTTTTATGATTTTCATATAGGATATCATCTCTTTGCCCGAAATGTGTCTTCAGATCTTGAACCATGCAATAGGGAAAGCTGTCGCAAAACAGCAGTATTAAAGTACCCCATCTCATATAACCTGTTACAACTTATTTTAGTATTATAACTTGTTTGGTGCTCAGCCTTTGTACAGTTGTCTATACCTACAAGTAATGTTTAATAAAAATAAAAAATCGATTTTCGGTTTCGCATTTTTTTTCGGACAAAACTTGCTTGCCCCCCCCCGGAAAAAATGAGGCCCCTACGGCTATGCTAACAGCGTGGGGAAAGTTAAACTTAATGTAGGCTGCAATGGAACGACATTAGGTGGGGCCAATGAAAATATGGAGACTTCAGTGCCTGAAATTGACAGTCTGATTAAAGAGCTGAAAACAGGCTTCTATTTTAATAGGGATAGATGACCTGTCGAATGAGCATTTAAAGTATGCTAATGATGTGATCAATCCTCATATCTCATTACTGTTGTCACAGTTATATTCTTGCAGAATTTATGAGGGTTTATATCACATCCCTTGCCAAAATAAAAATGGGAACATTCTATTCAGCGATAACTTCAGGCCTATTGCTGTTGCCTCCTGCTTTTGAAATTTACTTGAGAAATTTTTGCTACGCCCACGAAATTATTATTTATGGACTTCGTATCAGTTTGGTTTTAAAAGGTCTCATTCAACTGAACTGTGTATTTATCCTTATGCTTTGAAGGAGATTGAATTTAGATCTACTGTCAGTGATTTAACTATTAATAGTTGTTTTTTAGATATAAGCAGAACATACTGTACGACTGAGTAAATTACAATATTCAATTTTAAAAATTAGAAGACAGGAATGTTCCACCATATGTTTTAAATTTATTAAAATTTTGGTACACACACCTAACTTTTACTGTTACCTTACCTTACCTTACAACCTTACAAAGGTTCCGCGCGATGACTTCTCATTTCGCGAAGGTCAAGCTTGTCGCCCCTCCTCTCGAGTTGGTCTGGTGAAGTAGTGAGTTGGATTCTTGTTAGATGAGACAATGTATTGTCCGGATGTTTTGGTTCCTCATGCGGAGTTAGGCAAGGTTCCTTACTCTCCTTTCTCCTCTGCTGTTTATTTTTTATGCAGGAAGGAGGGGCCAAGGACGAATACCTGCATAAACGTCTTCCCCCCATAGAAGAAAAAGAAAACCAAAATCAAGGTCCAGAGTTTTCGAGATGCCTAGACATCTGCGTTTGAAAGACTGGAAGTCATAAACAAGGGAAAAGATGGATTAAGAAAGATTGTTCCAGAGTTGATCGGTTGAGCAGATGAAAGATTGAAAATACCGATTAGCCCTTGCGTTAGAAAGTTGGACAGAAAAGGAATGAGAATGTGTCGAAAGTCTGATGCTGCGTGCTCTCCTTAAAGGAGAAGGTATGTAGTTGGAAAGTTCATTAGCAATAGTAAAGAGAGAGTGAGACAACATTGTGGCGAAGAGAGAGGGATTGAAGATAGTCAGTAAGAAGCGATAAGCTTTTGATTCCATCCGGTTAAGTACAGCTGTGTGGGTTGAGCCACCCCACACACGAGAAGCGTACTCCATACAGGGGTGGACAAGAGAGATATCAACTGAGCTGGGGTGAAGAAACTGCGGAGGTGGTACAGCACACCTAACCTCTTCGAAGCTGTTTTGGAAAGAGCATACAAGTGATCTTTCCACGAAAGAACACGAGAAAAGGAAATGCCAAGAATGTTAAGAGAAGAGGAAGGATTGAGTTGTGCATTGTTAAAGGTAAGAGGATAGTCGTGTGGAAAATTGTGACGAGCAGACACATGGAGGAACTGAGTTTTTAAGGCATTGAAAGCCACAAGGTTTTCTCTGCCCTAGGTGTACTATAGCCGTCCTCCGCGAAGCGTGGAGTGACTGTTGTGAGAGACGCTTTGCGAAGCGGGTGGAGAAACGAAGAGTTGAATCATAAATAAAAAAAGAGGACACTATTTATGGTCTCCTTTCTAAAGCTTTCGGGATTTCGGTGAAACTTTTGCTATTGCGCTATACATATCAAAAGCTTTTGATAGAGTCTGGCACAAATTAAGCAATTAAACAAATCTTTAATTTCAAAACTGCCCTCCTTCGGTTTCTATCCTTCTATCTGTGCCTTCATCTCTAATTCTATTTCTAGCCTATAGTTGTAGATGGCCACTGTTCTTCTAAAGCTATTAACAGTGGTGTTCCTCAGAGTTCTGTCCTGTCACCCACACTTTTCCTTTTATTTATTAATGATCTTTTAATTTGCACTTCCTGTCCTATTCACTCCTATGCCGATGATTCTACTCTTCACTTCTCCACCCGCTTCCCAAAGCATCCCTCACAGCAGTCACTTCATGATTCGCATAAGGCGGCCATGGGGAACCTGAACTCTGATCTTTCTGCTATATCTGATTGGGGCAGAGAAAACCTTGTGGCTTTCAGTGCCTCAAAAACTCAGTTCCTCAATCTGTCTACTCGTCACAATCTTCCACACGACTCTCCCCTTACCTTCAACAACACGCAAATCAATCCTTCCTCTTCTCTTAAGGCAGCCATGACAATGTAAACATGAACAATACTCCAGTCGAGCTTCAAAAGCCTGAGGCTAATTTAAATAATAATAAATTCTAGAATTTGTCAAGAAAAGTTCCTAAGAGGTTAGGTGTGCCGTACTTCCTCCGTAGTTTCTTCACCCCAACTCAGTTGCTGTCTTTGTACAGGGGTCTTGTTCGCCCCTGTATGGACTATGCTTCTCATGTGTGGGGTGGCTCAACCCACACAGCCGTACTTCAGATGGAATCGAAGGCTTTTCGTCTCATCAATTCCCCGCCTCTTACTGATTGTCTTCAATCTCTCTCTCTTCGCCGCAATGTTGCCTTACTCTCTCTTTATTATCGCTATCATAACGGACATTGCTCTTCTGAACTCTCTAACTGCATGCCTCCTCCTTTAAGGAGAGTATGCAGTACCAGACTTTCTACACATTCTCATTCCTATTCTGTCCAACTCTCTAACGCAAGGGTTAATCGGTATTTTCAGTCTTTCATCTACTCAACCGGTGAACTCTGGAACAATCTTCTTCAGTCCATCTTTCCTACAGTCTATAACCTCCTATCTTTCAAACGTAGACTGTCTAGGCATCTCGTAAACCCCAGACCTTGATTTTGGCTCTCTTCTTCTTCTATGGGAGGGGCGCTTTTACGGGCATTTGCCCTTGGCCCCTACTTCCTGCATAAAAAAAACAACCTGCACCAATGCACGGTGCAACAATTCTGTATCTTGAGTACCAAACTGAATTGCAAGAGAGCTCTCTATAAGACGACGCCCTATCAGTGCCACATTCAACAAAATCGTAGAAAGGACGCTGCCAGCATTCAAAAAACAAATAATGCCACAACAGCCCGAAAAAGTTGTCTCTAAAATAAATGAGTTTTTCACAAACATTACAATTATGAGATACATATATATATATATATTTTTTTTTTTAACCTAATATATACAAACAATGCTGCATTAATCAGCCTAGTCATTGTATAGCTTTGAGATAACAATGGTTCCTCCTCTTCTAAATTTTCCAACACTACCTGGCTTATGCTATGCTATCATCAAATGTACAGTACAAGATGGTGTATTCTAATTTTCTTTCAACCAACACGAATTTCAAATTGTCTTTCACATCTCCAGTAACTTCGAATTTCTTCATTAGTATCTTATTGCAAATCCTCTACAGGGGTCTCCCTTCCTCCAAATTATGTTTTAAAATCACATTGGACTTGCTCAACACTCTTTGTATGGATATTTCATAATAAACAAACGTTGAGCTGCAAAACACACCACTTTGTACTGTAAATTTGATGATAAGCTTGTCTATTAGTTGGCCTAACCTAAAACTATATGTTTAAAAAACTCTGAAGTTCCGTGAAAATAATGCCATAAAAATTTATGTCAAGCACTTTTTAATATATGAATAAAAAAAAAGAAGGTTTTGTCTTTGGATACCTTGTACGAGTATATTCTCTTTGTCGATTCAATATTTATTTTTATTTCAAAACTGAAAGGAATGTAAATATACTGTATACCAAGGCTTATCCATATCTAGTCGGACCATTCTTCTACAAATTTTCACACACTTTTGCGAAATAAAAAAAAAAAAAAAAAAAATCTGATCACACATTTACAAAAACACTATTTTGACAGACAGACAGACAGACAGACAGACAGACAAACAGCCAGACACAAGAAAACCTACAGACTCGACACGACCATTACACCCTTCAATACAGACCAGACCACCAAGATCATCAAAAACATTAAGAATTCGAAGGCTACTGGACCAGACAACATATCTAACATACACCTTAAAGGCTTAAAAACTTGCGCCCACAAGGAATACTAGCTCTCACAAATATCAGCACATATTCATACCAACACTGTATTATTCCTGACATATGGAAACAAGGTAAAATTATTACACTACTCAAACCAAACAAAAATCCAACAGAACCAGCTTCCTATAGACCCATTACTTTACTATGCACACCTTCCAAAGTAACAGAAAGACTAATCTTACAAATCACCAACTTACACATTCCACTATCGCCTACTCAACATGGATTCAGACCTCACCACTCAACCACGACATTACTCACTAACCTCACGCAGCACATCATGGATGGCATCAACTCCAAATGACCAGCTCAACGTACACTATTAACAACAATAGACATTAGTAAAGCATTTGATGCTATCCCACGCTTCCCTCTCATAAACAAAATACTCATCACAAACATGCACAATAACACTAAAAGGTGGCTGAGCAACTATCTTTCAGGAAGATACTCACATGTCACATTTAATGGCAAGTCATCCAAAAACAAGCTTTTTCCGAACGGGGTCCCTCAAGGCTCTGTTCTCTCACCAACACTCTTCAACTTATACATGCATGACATTCCAACACCCATAGATAACAAGCTTACCTTATCATCATATGCAGATGACGTCACTCTAACATCTACCCACAACAACATCGACACCGCTACAAATAACCTACAAACATACATAAACAGTATACAAGACTGGCTCACACACAAGAGACTCAAAGTAGCGCCCACAAAATCAACCATCACCTTGCTTACAAGCGACACAAAAGAACACCAGGTAATTCCACAGCTTACACTAAACAACATCCACATTCCACACACTCACAGGACCAAAATACTTGGGGTCACATAAAACACATCATTATCTTTTGCAAACCACATTCAGGACATTAAAAACAAATGTACGTCAAGACTTAACACGCTTAGGGTACTAACAGGCACAAACTTTGGGCACCATGGACTATGCTAGCCCATGCTGGGCACCCATTATATCAAACACACATAAACACCTTACAAACAATACAAAACAACGCACTTCGTATCATTACAGGATGCACTCAAACAACACCAATAGAACACCTGCACACAGAAACAAAAATACTGAAAGTTAGGGAACATTTAGACATGAGGGGAACACAATTCATGGCAGCAGCGACAACTAACCCACAACACCCTTGCCACTACATGTACAATCACGCACCGACACCTCGCACCATTAAGGTAACACCAGAGAGACATTATAACCAAATACTCCATTCCATACCACGCCCCACAGACATCACACAGTACAGAAAACACATACACACACACACCTAACCCACAAAGCACTGACACGACTCGGTCCGAATGCGGTCCTAGGTGCGAAGCCGCCAACCATTAACAGGTCGGAGATCAGCCTGAGCAGATCGGATCGAGTTAACTTAGCACGATTCCGATGCGGACATCACCCCCAACTTACTAACATATAAACACAGACTAGACAACTCCATAGACGACACCTGCCACCTGTGCCAGGACACACCACAAACAATTGAACACATTATGACAGACTGTACCGCTCTAGCACAACAACGAACACAACACAACATCACTAGTGCGCTGAACCTCTGGTCCACTCCGGAGAGGGCGATCGGTTACCTGCGTGCCGCCGGCTTGCTCGATCAGGGTGGGCTGATCGGCTAAACAACAACAACACTATTTTGAGCTTCGCATCCAAAACCAGCGAGTCAAAATTTGAGCAGTTATACTAAAATGAATATACGACAATCTAAAACTTAGGCTACTATTTACAATTGTCATACTATTGTTATTACCACACCAATACACAACTTTTCATCTCCCGAAAAGTAATGAAAAGTTATATTGTTCTTTTTTCCTCTCATCTGGTATGGTATTACCATCGTGAAAAGCACAATATGTAACAAATCCTGGCCCTAATCTCAAATTACCAGCCATTCCAAAAGCGCGTCCACCCCCGCAGGTTTCTTTCCTAATGAACACTGTTGAATGAAATTTGTAATCCGTAAAGCTCGCATGGGAGGGCGCTGCGAGTCAATTTTTATATTAACATTTATAAATGAAATTAACTTTTATAAGAAGATATGGTAATTATATTGTACTATCTATGGTTTCACTGTCTTAAAAATTACTGTTCAAAATCGATTGCATGAAATTATTTACAGGTTATGATGCGAGCGTGGACCAACAAGACATTGGAAGGCTTTGGTATAACTCGGCAAGTAAAGGGAAGATCTTTGATAGATACGTGCAGATTACAGATCATTTGGTTCTTCAACCAAATGATCTGTAATCTGCACGTGTCTATCAAAGATCTTCCCTTTAGATGGCTTTTGGAAAGTCAGTGGATGTGTTTGCAGTGAGGCAGGCAGCTGATTTCTCGGGAAATCAAGTGAAGAAAAAAGTGTACACGACATTTATGGATTCTGAGAAAGTGCATGATAAGGTGAATAGATCTGCCTCATGGCAAATGCTAAGAATTTTTGTGGGAATTTTCTTAATGGGAAGTTCCTATGTGGATATTTATGCTTGTGCAAGAGTTAATTGGATGAGTTGAGTGACTGGCTCATTATGAATGTCAGATTACGACGGCTGTGTGAATGTTGCCAAGGCTGTTTAACATCTATATGAATAGGATAATGTGCGAGATGAATAAATACTACAGAGAGAGGAGTAAATCTGAATTTAGTAGAGAGTGAGTGGTAGATGTTGCATCTGATCTGCACCCTTGTTTGGGAAACTCCGCTAACAACGCATTAAATGGCATCTTTGTCATCCAAAAACGAGCAATCAGGTTGTTGTTGGTGTTGTTGTTTAGCCGATCAGCCCACCCTGATCGAGCAAGCCGGCGGCACGCAGGTAACCGATCGCCCTCTCCGGAGTGGACCAGAGGTTCAGCGCACTAGTGATGTTGTGTTGTGTTCGTTGTTGTGCTAGAGCGGTACAGTCTGTCATAATGTGTTCAATTGTTTGTGGTGTGTCCTGGCACAGGTGGCAGGTGTCGTCTGTGGAGTTGCCTAGTCTGTGTGTATATGTCCGTAAGTTGGGGTGATGTCCACATCGGAATCGTGCTAAGTTAACTCGATCCGATCTGCTCAGGCTGATCTCCGACCTGTTAATGGGTGGCGGCTTCGCACCTAGGACCACATTCGGACCGAGTCTTGTCAGTGCTTTGTGGGTTAGGTGTGTATGTGTGTGTGTTTTCTGTACTGTGTGATGTCTGTGGGGCGTGTATGGAATGGAGTATTTCGTTATAATGTCTCTCTGGTGTTACCTTAATGGTGCGAGGTGTCGGTGCATGATTGCACATGTAGTGGCAAGGATGTTGTGGGTTAGTTGTCGCTGCTGCCATGAATTGCGTTCCCCTCATGTCTAAATGTTCCCTAACTTTCAGTATTTTTGTTTCTGTGTGCAGGTGTTCTATTGGTGCTGTTTGAGTGCATCCTGTAATGATACGAAGTGCGTTGTTTTGTATTGTCTGTAAGGTGTTTATGTGTGTGTTTGAGATAATGGGTGCCCAGCATGGGCTACCATAGTCCATAACTGAGCGAATATATTGTTTGTATATGAGTGATGTTGTTTCCTGCTGGTTTCTAAAGTTTGTGCCTGTTAGTACCCTAAGCGTGTTAAGTCTTGACGTACATTTGTTTTTAATGTCCTGAATGTGGTTTGCAAAAGATAATGATGTGTTGTATGTGACCCCAAGTATTTTGGTCCTGTGAATGTGTGGAATGTTGATGTTGTTTAGTGTAAGCTGTGGAGTTATCTGGTGTTCTTTTGTGTTGCTTGTAAGCAAGGTGATGGTTGATTTTGTGGGCGCTACTTTGAGTCTATTGTGTGTGAGCCAGTCTTGTATACTGTTTATGTATGTTTGTAGGTTATTTGTAGCGGTGTCGATGTTGTTGTGGGTAGATGTTAGAGTGATGTTATCTGCATATGATGATAAGGTAAGCTTGTTATCTAAGGGTGTTGGAATGTCATGCATGTATAAGCTGAAGAGTGTTGGTGAGAGAACAGAGCCTTGAGGGACCCCGTTCGAAAAAAGCTTGTTTTTGGATGACTTGCTATTAAATGTGACATGCGAGTATCTTCCTGAAAGATAGTTGCTCAGCCATCTTTTAGTGTTATTGTGCATGTTTGTGTTGAATATTTTGTTTATGAGAGGGAAGCGTGGGAGAGGATCAAATGCTTTACTAATGTCTATTGTTGCTAATAGTGTACGTTGAGCTGGTCTTCTGGAGTTGATGCCATCCATGATGTGCTGCGTGAGGTTAGTGAGTAATGTCGTGGTTGAGTGGTGAGGTCTGAATCCATATTGAGTAGGCGATAGTGGTATGTGTGGGTTGGTGATTTGTAAAATTAGTCTTTCTGTTACTTTGGAAGGTGTGCATAGTAAAGTAATGGGTCTATAGGAAGCTGGTTCTGTTGGATTTTTGTTTGGTTTGAGTAGTGTAATAATTTTACCTTGTTTCCATATGTCAGGAATAATACAGTGTTGGTATGAATATGTGCTGATATTTGTGAGAGCTAGTATTCCCTGTGGGCCCAAGTGTTTAAGGTGTATGTTAGATATGTTGTCTGGTCCAGTAGCCTTCGAATTCTTAATGTTTTTGATGATCTTGGTGGTCTGGTCTGTATTGAAGGGTGTAATGGTCGTGTCGAGTCTGTAGGTTTTCTTGTGTCTGGCTGTTTGTCTGTCTGCGTGTTTCTGGTTGTTGTCTCTGTTTAAGTGACTTATCTTTGCGTAGTAATTAACTAGAATGTTTGCTTGTTGTGTATATGTTGAGATATTATTTTGGCTGCGATAGATAGCCGTGTGTGAGGTGTGAATGCCGCTGTTAGAGTGGGTAATGCTGTTTGTGTCTTGTATAGCCCGGATGTATCTGTGGAGTGGTTTAGTGTTGTTATGAATTCCCTAAATGTTTCTGTTTGTTTTTCTTTGGGTTTGTTGTTTATTTCTGTGTTGAGCTGTTGTATCTGCTGTTTTATGGTTTCTGTGTGTTATGTTTGAGGTTGTTACGTTGCCTTATGAGGTGGGCTATTTCTCTAGTGTAATTTGGGTTGTATTTCCTAATGTTGCCCTCAGGTATGTATTTGTTTGCATTATTGATGATCTGATTAAATGTCTTGAGTGTTGTATTGATGTTTATGATGGGTGTGCTGTTTAATGTGGTGAATTGTTCCTCAGTCTGTATTTTGAACTGTTCCCAATCAGCTTTCTTGTAATTTCTGTAAGTGTGCCTAAGGCTGTTGGGGCAGAGTGTAGAACGTGTTGTAATGATGATGGGCAGGTGGTCTGATAACAGTTGTTTTTCTGTTCTCCAGTGTGTATGTATCGCTAGTGAGGGGGAACAGAACGTTATGTCTGGGGAGGAGTTTGAGTATCCTGCTTGATGTGGTATGTGTGTATGTTCTTCTGTATTGTTAAGAATGAAGAGGCTGTTTAGTTGTGTGGCTATGTTGGCGCCTCTGGTGTTGCTTTGGTTGTGCAGGTACCAACTAGTGTCTTTAGCGTTGAAGTCTCCTCCTAAGATGACATTAGTGAGAGAGGACAGATTGTGTAACTGTGGATTGTAATTGGCTGGCACCTGAGGTGAACTATCTGGTGGGATGTAAATGTTGATTAGTGTGGTGTGTTTTGCACGTGTTTTAATGTTAACTGCCTGTATTTCTATCGTGTTATCTGTTTGGATTGTGTTTGTAATGTTTTGGGTGGCATCAGTGTAGCTAATGCTTTTACGTATGTAAGTGATGAGTCCACCTCGTTACCCCCAGTACGATCTTGACGGATCGCCGTGGAGTCAGGGGTGGTGGGTGTTTTGAGCGTGCGTTTTAGTTTTGTTTCTTGTATAAGTGTTATGTGAATGTTTTGTTTGTGTACGAATTCCCTAATCTGATGCTGATTTTCTTGATCACTCTAGTCTAGTGCATTATTTAAAGAGCTAAACCTACTAAAGCTCAATGATATAACCAAACTGGCACATTTTATTTTCATTTACAAATGTAAGAACAAAATCATTAATTTACAATGGATAAATAGATATTTTGTAACTTATCAAGAAATCCACTCGTATCAGACCAGAAATAGATCAAAGCTTGTTATACCTCAATTTAGATTGTCTTCATCTCAAAAACTACCCATTTTCATTGGATTGAAACTATGGAATGACTTAAATGCCGATATAAAAAATATTGTGAATGTAAATTTGTTTAAAACCAAGTTGAAATCCCGATTAATAATGGCATACTAACAAAAATCTAGGATTAATGTCCATTACTATTGTTTACTAATTATTAATTTCTCGTGTGTAATCTAGTATTAAAATCATTTCTTGGGATTGTTCAGTTCTTATCTCTCATGTATATTAGTTTCTTTGTATGGTATTGGTATAGTGCCTTCAATGGTGACCTTGTATTTGTCATGTCAGTAGTGATAATTTAAGATTAATACATACTTGAACTATTAATAATACTTATCTACTTATTTACTTATTTATTATTAATTAATAACAACTAGTTGTTTATTTTTAATAAGAGCCCAGTAAAGCCTAGAACTTAAGGGCCAAATTAAATAAAATATATAGTCGAGCTTCGCATTTATTCATGTCATTGTAAATTGAAACGAATGTATTTATTTTATTATTAATAAAGGTTATTTAATTCAATTCAATTCAATGTGTGGTAAACTCTTTTTATCCACTTCCCCTTAAAGAGTTACAACGAACAAAAGATCGATCTCCAAATTATTTATTTTCCTGCATGAAAATTATCACAAAGAACAGTGGAGAAATATATATATATATATATATATATATATATATATATATTATATATATATATATATATGATACACACAGACCGTGCATGGAACAAGGAACTCTTCTGGGATAATTAAATCCAGATTTAATTATCCCAGAAGAGTTCCTTGTTCCATGCACGGTCTGTGTGTATCATAAAAAACTCAGGGAACCATTCTGAGTTCATTCCCATATATATATATATATGAAAATTATTTGACGAAAGTAACACGTGAAAAATATTTATGATGAATAAAACCACGAAGGAAAGGAAACAGAGTGGTGCTCAAGCGCTTTCGTCTAATGACATCCTCAGGAACACTGAAGTAAATAAAGAGTTGAAGACTATAATTATATAGGTTACAAAAAAAAAAATATATATATATATATACAGGGTGTCACATAAGTCCGGCATCATAGGAGAAATTCATATTTTTCTATTTCTACAAACCATAATTAATATTTTTCTCTTTCTACAGGCCATAATGTCTGTGAGCAAGGAAGAACGAATCCAGATAATTCGACTCATTGGAAATCGGAGTCAAAGAGAGGCCGCTGCTGAATTTAACAGACTGCATCCAGACCGCGAGCCAATAACACAGAGTTGTGTTAGCAGACTTGTTGCAAAGTTTAAGGAAACAGGATCCATAGAAGATAAACCACGCAGTGGACCTTCAAGGAGGTCCACTGACGATGATACAGCGACTGCTATCCTGGCTCATTTTAACGGAAGTTCCAATAAGTCTCTTCGGCGATTGTCCGCCGAGACAGGAGTGTCGAAAAGTAGCATCCATCGCATTCTTCAGTCTCACAAATGGCATCCATATAAACTTCAGATCCTACAGAAATTAAGCGAAGATGATCCCGACCGGCGGATGGAATTTTGTGAATGGGCTACGGACCAATATGCTCGGGATGCCATTTTCCCGTCCACCATTCTGTTCAGTGACGAGGCTGTTTTTTATAGAAATGGTGAGGTAAATCGACAGAACACCCGCTACTGGTTTCAAAACAACCCTCAGTGGTATACCTCTTCAAAGGAACAAGGTGCATCTCGGGTGATGGTATGGTGTGGCATTTGGAAGGATCGCATCATAGGCCCCCTCTTTTTCGATAAACATGTCACTGGAGGCACCTACCTACGTATGCTCAAGGAAGAAGCATTTCCCAGTGTCTTGAACGAAGAAGGAAATTTACCAACATGGTTCCAGCAAGACGGCGCTCCTGCACATTACAGCACCCAAATAAGGGAATACCTGTACCAACAATTCCCTGGTCATTGGATAGGACGTCGAGGGCCTGTGGAATGGCCAGCTAGAAGCCCGGATCTCACGCCACTAGATTTTTTATCTCTGGGGCCACTTGAAAGCGCTGGTATACGCAGAGAAAATTAGGAGTGTTGAACATTTGCGGCAGCGCATTATTGGGGCATGTAATACCATTACTCCTGACATCATTCACCGTGTGCTTGCTGACTGGGTATCACGTCTGAATTTGTGGATTGAAAACAATGGTGGACATATTGAGCACGTTCTGTAAATAAAAGCTTTTGTTTTGCCTTTTTTTATTATTTTTCCTATGATGCCGGACTTATGGGACACCGTGTGTGTGTGTGTGTATATTATATATATATATATATATATATATAATATATATATATATATATATCATATACACACACACAGGGTGTTTCAGGAGGAAAGGTCAATACTTCGAGAGGTGATAGTATCGGTCATTGTGAGAAAAAAAGTTCATATGAACATGTGTCTAATTCTGAATGGTTACGGAGATAGAGCTGTTTGAATCTACAACTACAAAAGCATTGTTAATGGTAATCAAGAAAGAGAAACCAATTACTGTTTCTAACATTTAATGTTTAAACATTGGCATTTTGAATAGTATCAGATACAGAAATGACAAATTTGTTAGTTTACAATACGTTTTCGAAAATCCCACCGTCAACCTCAGTGCACTTTGCAACTCGTGTGCGAAGATCGCGTGTTGTTCGTCTGAGTTGATCTTGACGTTCCTTTATGCGGGCAGCAGCATCCAAAATGCGCGCGAGCAATTCGTCTCGTGTATCCACCTTTCTTTTGTAAACGTGACTTTTCATCCACCCCCACAAACAATAATCTAACGGTCCCATTGAATGGGACCACCGCGGGGGAAGGAAGCGTTGCGCGCGCATCAGATTCAAACAGCTCTAACTCCGTAACCATTCAGAATTAGACACATGTTCATATGAACTTTTTTCTCACAATGACCGATACTATCACCTCCCGAAGTATTGACCTTTCCTCCTGAAACACCCTGTATAATAAATATAGAAATAAAAATTGTGGGAGGAGCATACAAATTTGTAAGGAAAACTACCAATTTTAGCACTTTGCCCGAATTCAACACAAGATAAAATGGATTGTTTACAACCAATTTTATAGATAGTGCCTGAATGATATATAGGTCACAAAAAAAATAAAAAATAAAAATAAATTGAAAAATAAAAATTGTAAGAGGAGCATACAAATTTATAAGGGAAAATTACAGAAGTTTTAGCACTCTGCCGTTCTTGTCTAAATCTGTTCTGAACGAATTCAAAACAACGGGATCGAGTTGAAAAAGACCTTTGCTCATGTTAAAGTTATTTGTAAGTTGGATAATAACAGACTCAAGAATATTTCTATTAACAATGTTGCTAGAGTGAAACAAAACTGAAGCATTATTCCAATCAATACAATGAGATAACTCTGACAAATGGACAAAAAGGGCACTGGACGACTGTCCCGTTCTAACGGAATAGTGATGCTGTTTTACACGCGTGTGCAAATCCTTTCCTGTCTGACCAATGTAAAAGGAATCACATTGTTTACAACCAATTTTATAGATAATGCCTGAATTACTGGTAGGGCTATTTTTTACTAAGATATTTTTCACAATATTGTTATATGAAAATACTACATTAATATCCAAAAGGTTAAGTACATTAGCAATTCCTAAAAAGCCCGAGAAAAATGGAAGTACTGAAATATTCTTCGACAAAGTGCGAGTGTTATTATTCACACGATAGAAAGTTCGTTTTGCCTTGTTAAGACAAGATTCCATAAACGCAGGTGGGTAGCACAGATTACTTCCAATACCGTTGATTTTTTCCAATTCGGCATCGATGTATTCCGGACTGGCGATCCTAAAAATGCGGAGAAACATTGAAGAAAATATGGCCTTCTTCATGGGGGTGTCATGTCCAGAGTAAAAGTGTACGTAGGACAAATTGTTTGTTTTTTCCGATAGATACTAAACTTAAAACCTGGGCTTTCCCTATGTACACGCACATCCAAAAACGGGATTGAGTTGTCTTGTTCCACTTCTAAAGTAAACTTAATGGAGGGGACTTGATCATTTAACTGAAGGAGGAAGTCATCCAGGTCACGATTCATGAGCCAGATACACAAAATGTCGTCGACGTACCGCAACCACGGAATGCCAACCCCCAGGATTCTCGGAATGTAAGTAATTTCGAAAAACTCCATATAAATATTGGAGAGGAGGGGCGACAAGGGGTTGCCCATGGCCATCCTAAAAACCTGTTGATAATACTCGCTATTGAAAGTGAATTTACAGTCTTTGATGCAAAGCTTAATAAGTTCCAAAACGATGTGTGCAGGTAGTGGCAGGTAGTACTTATGTAATTCTCGGGATAGAAAGTCAAGCATATCGTCAATCGGCACTTTTGTAAACAATGAACAAACGTTAAAACTGATCCATCTATCGTCGGTTTCAGTGCGTACATTATTCAATTTTTTACATGTGAATCAGATATAGTTCCGAAAATGGGGGACAAGACTTTGACAAGCCCATATTTTCTTCAATGTTTCTCCGCGCTCTTAGGATCGCCAGTCCGGAATACATCGATGCCGAATTGGAAAAAATCAACGGTATTGGAAGTGATCTGTGCTATCCACCTGCGTTTATGGAATCTTGTCTTAACAAGGCAAAACGAACCTTCTATCGTATGAATAATAACACTCGCACTTTGTCAAAGAATATTTTAGTACTTCCATTTTTCCGGGCTTTTTAGGCAATGCTAATGTACTTAAACTTTTGGATATTAATGTAGTATTTTCATATAACAATATTGTGAAAAATATCATAGTAAAAAATAGCCCTACCAGTAATTCAGGCATTATCTATAAAATTGGTTGTAAACAATGTGATTCCTTTCACATTGGTCAGACGGGAAAGGATTTGCACACGCGTGTAAAACAGCATCAATATTCCGTTAGAACGGGACAGTTGTCCAGTGCCCTTTTTGTCCATTTGTCAGAGTTATCTCATTGTATTGATTGGAATAATGCTTCAGTTTTGTTTCACTCTAGCAACATTGTTAATAGAAATATTCTTGAGTCTGCTATTATTCAACTTACAATTAACTAACATGAGCAAAGGTCTTTTTCAACTCGATCCCGTCGTTTTGAATTCGTTCAGAACGGATTTAGACAAGAACGGCAGAGTGCTAAAACTTTGGTAATTTTCCCTTATAAATTTGTATGCTCCTCTTACAATTTTTATTATTCAATTCATTTTTTTTTTGTGACCTATATATCATTCAGGCATTATCTATAAAATTGGTTGTAAACAATCCATTTGATCTTGTGTTGAATTCGGGTAAAGTGCTAAAATTGGTAGTTTTCCTTACAAATTTGTATGCTCCTCCCACAATTTTTATTTCTATATTTATTATATATATATATATATATAATATTATAATATATATATATATATATATATGGGAATGAACTCAGAATGGTCCCCTAAGTTTTTTATGATACACACAGACCGTGCATGGAACAAGGAACTCTTCTGGGATAATTAAATCCACTATAGTCCGAATAAGTAATGGTAAATGACAAATACCATAGTTTTTCTTTTTCATGATGCTAGCCCATCTTGAAACGGACATGTTATGTGCCTTGAAAAGTGGACGCTCAATTCTGCCAGTTGAGGTTTAAGTTTTGGTTTTTTGGCTAAAAATATAATAGTTACTCCTTTTTCTTTGATGTATTCAATCTGACGTGAAGGCAGCGAGTCTTTTGCTTATATTGAGGTTCTAAATGTAGCAGGGCTAGGCTGCTTTAAACCCTAGATCCATGTCCCAAAGCTGGATTCTGTCTGCTTTGCAGATAGCTGGTGAGGGAAGCTATATTTATGGGACCTCTTTGCGAGTGACCCGTTGCCCACGTCGGGCTAGCATCATGAAAAAGAAAAACTATGGTATTTGTCATTTACCATTACTTATTCGGACTATAGTGGATTTAATTATCCCAGAAGAGTTCCTTGTTCCATGCACGGTCTGTGTGTATCATAAAAAACCTCAGGGAACTATTCTGAGTTCATTCCCATCATGAAACGGACGTTATGTGCCTTGAAAAGTGGACGCTCAATTCTGCCAGTTGAGGTTTAAGTTTTGGTTTTTTGGCTAAAAATATAATAGTTACCCCTTTTCCTTTGATGTATTCAATCTGACGTGAAGGCAGCGAGTCTTTTGCTTATATTGAGGTTCTAAATGTAGCATGGCTAGGCTGCTTTAAACCCTAGATCCTGTCCCACAGCTGGATCCTATCTGCTTTGCAGATAGCTGGTGAGGGAAGCTATATTTTTGGGACCTCTTTGCGAGTAACCCGTTGCCTACGTCGGGCTAGCATCATGAAAAAGAAAAACTATAGTATCTGTCATTTATAGGCTGACCATATTTCCTTGAGACAAAAACGGGACATTGGGATGGTTATGAATAATAATTTATGATTGACCAATATTAAAGTATATTTATAGTTTTTATTAAAAACGGGACAAAATTGACATTTTTATTAAAACGACGGGACGGCCAGGAAATATAAAAGAAACGGTACTGTCCCGTTCAAAACGGTACGTATGGTCAGCCTAGTCATTTACCATTACTTATTCGGCTTTAATTTTCCCAGAAGTGTTCCTTGTTCCATGCACGATCTGTGTGTATCATATATATATATATATATATATATATATATATATATATATATATATATATATATATAATATTCAAGAGAAATCCAATGACAAGGAGGAATGTAAATGCCATGAAAAGTCTTCTTTAATGCAACGTTTCGAGCAATATGCTCATCTTCAGGCTAAATAATAATAATATGAAATTAAAGTCAATAAACAATTAAAACAAGACAAAACAGTTTCTATAAGACCAATTCTTAAAAACAAAATTTAAAAAGACTAAAAGAAGGTTAAATTCAAAGTTATTAAAATTTACATAAATTAAAATACAAGAAATTAAAATAAATATTTTTAAATTACATATAGTAAATTTGAAATTAATACAATGGAATAACACTACTAACCCTTCATTAAACATTATTTAAGAAAGATCTTATTAGTTTATCTACATATTGAACAGGAAAACTATTATTGGTAAAATATAATCTTAAATTATTAAATTCATCGTTAAGTAAGGTAAAACTAGAAGTCAAATTATATCCTCTGAACAAGAGTGTTTTAATGCACGACATCTTATAGTTAAAATCAGTAAATCAGTAACGATGAATTTAATAATTTAAGATTATATTTTACCAATAATAGTTTTCCTGTTCAATATGTAGATAAACTAATAAGATCTTTCTTAAATAATGTTTATAGCCCTCAACTTCCCTGTATTTCAGTGCCTAAAGATGTAAAATATTTCTTGGTACCTGAAATGGGTCCCATGAATAAAGAATTTAAACTTAAATTTACGAAGTTGTTAAAAAAAAAATTTTTATCATACTTATTTTCACATTATATTTATTAATAAAACGTCTTTAGGTAGCTTTATCTCAGCGAAGGATCGAACTCCTGATTCGCTGCGTAGCGGTGTTGTATATTTATTTACTTGCCAAGGTGTCTCCTTGGTACTTATATTGGCAGCACCGTGCGCTCTCTCAGGGCTAGATTTATTCGCATATGGGAATAAGTTGCCGAACAAAAATTTTAAATAAAAAAGAAGCCTCTAGTATCCGGGAACATAGTATTAAATGTAAAACTGATGTCACTTTAGATAATTTTAAAATTCTCGGTATAACTCTTGTTCCAACTCACTTAGAATTTTGGAATCTCTTTATATAAAACATTGACCCCTTCTCTAAATGTTGATTCCTCAGCTGTCCCTTAAATTTTTTATAATTCCCCCTTCCCAATTTATAACTCTCCAACCACCCAACCCATAGTATGTTCTTCATGTGTTTTGTTTTAAAATTACTTGTGCCTCGGAACCAGCAATGAAGGGTTAGTAGTGTTATTCCATTGTTAATTTCAAATTTACTATATGTAATTTAAAAATAGCTTTTTAAATTTCTTGTAATTTTATATGTAAATTTTAATAACTTTGAATTTAACCTTCTTTTAGTCTTTTTAAATTTTGTTTTTAAGAATTGGTCTATAGAAACTGTTTTGTCTTGTTTTAATTGTTATTGACTTAATTTCATATTATTATTATTTAGCCTGAAGATGAGCATATTGCTCGAAACGTTGCATTAAAGAAGACTTTTCATGGCATTTACATTCCTCCTTGTCATTGGATTTCTCTTGAATATTAAATTGAAGCTTTTTAGAAGCAACCCGCATGAAAATATATATATATATATATATATTAGGGTGTTTCATACCTATAGGGTAAAATAAAAATGAGCTTGGAGTTTTAATCCACACGTTTCTCCGTATTCTAAAGAACAAGAAAACACGTTTGTGCAAGTTTGAACCAGATCGCGCTGCATTTAGAGGTCCCCAACTTTGACGACTTTTTGTCAGTTCATTTCTCGCCTGCCTGCAGTGAAGACGGTTTTCTTCGTCACTTGAGCGGTTCGTGTTGTATAGCCTATTGGACAACTATGGAGGTAATTATATATGCTACTAATTATCTCATTTTACTGTGGTATTGAAATTTATTATTATTTAATTTCTGTTATTTTACTGTGGTAGTGATATTTATTATTAATATTACATGAATTAATTAGTCTGTTGCATATTGGACAACTAAGCTGGTAATTATTTATGATACTAATTAATGTAATTTTACTGCGGTATTGAAATTTATTTAATTAATGAATTGTCAAAGAGAACGTAGTGTACACGTATCAGTTTTATAAATAAAGAAAAGCAGTAACTGGGACTCGAACCAGTGTCATAGCCGTTTGGCGGCATCGCTCAAGTCGGCGTACACAGCACGCTATCCACTCCCTAGATGGTGTAGTGGATAGCGTGCGTGTACGCCGACTTGAGCGATGCCGCCAAACGGCTATGACACTGGTTCGAGTCCCAGTTACTGCTTTTCTTTAATTAATGAAATTAATTACGATGTGAAATTATTTCTGTGGAATTATTTAGTTTGTTTTCTTTTCCAGGTGTCTACCAGAGCGAAAACAGAAGTGTTTCTTATTGGCCAGACGGATGCAAACATCACATCAAGTGGCCTTCCAACTCAGTTGCAAGTACAAAAAGTACTTTTACCACCAAAAGGAGCAAAAATTTGGACGTACTAAATGCCTGAACCTGTGCCTGGATGCCTGTCTCATATTTTGGGAGAGAGCGAGAATCCCCATGATGCGTCGAGATTCGGCCTTGAGGAAGATGGAATCCCTTCTCAAGGAATACGACCGGCTTGTGAAGCACAAGTCACATAAAGCAGAGTCCTTCCGAGTGAAGGAGGCGATGTTCAAGGAGGCAATAGCGAAAGGAGATCATGGACATTGCTCATTCACAGGCTAAGGAAATGATGAAGAATCAGGAGGACATCCACTTTCTCGACATGCAGCGTGAAGATCCAAATTCCTGCAGCATGGGCCCTGTTGACATGAAGCTTCACTATAAGGAGATTAGGAAAAGGAAGAGGCTGGACAAGATTAAGGAACAACAGGAGAAGGCCAGGAAGGAACAAGGAGCTGCAGAAGATACGGGGGCTTTAGTGATTTCAACTTCGTCAGAGACTGACTCAGATGTCGTTGACCCAACCGTGGAAGTTTTTTCATCCTCCTCCAAGGGAAATACCAAGAAGCGACGCAGGAATCTGATCTCACAGGATGTGACGACTACCTACGATCGGCTGAATATTTCGTACCGCGATTCAGCTATGTCGTACGCTGCAGCGGCTAAATCACTAGGTTTTGACTTGGATGAACTGTCCATTTCTGCCAGTACCATGTACCGCACACGCAAGGCTCTCAGGAAGGTGGCTGCTGAAAGTTATCAATCCGACGAAGTTTGTCCTGGTCAGCCTCTTGTCTGCATTGGGACGGTAAGCTCCTACCTGACAATGAGCAATGGAGAGAGCGTTGACCGGATCGCCGTCCTCGTCTCTGGCGACGGCAAGGAGAAGTTGCTCGGCGTTCCTAAGGTGACGTCCGGAACCGGCGAGAAGATAGCGCGAGTTTGCTTGGATTTGGTCAAGGAACACAGGATGGAAAGAGCGCGTGCGGGGACTGTCTTCGACACGACAGCGTCGAACACCGGGATTCATATCGGGGCCTGCGTCCTGATTGAGAAAGGTCTTGGCAGAGAACTCATGTACTTCCCCTGTCGGCATCACATCTATGAAGTCATCCTCAGCTCCGTCTTCAAGCGTGCATACGCCCTTCAAGTGGCCCCGATATACCCCGTTTTCAAGAGGTTTCAGGCACAATGGAAGTTCATCGACCGGTTGGACGTGCGGCCGTACGATTTGCTCAAGTCAATGACTCTATGAGGAACTGAGGGAGAAGTCAGTCCTGCTGGTGAGAGGGATGGTGAGCACGTCGCATCAGCGCGATGACTACAAGGAACTGCTACAGTGGTTCTCATCTTCCTGGGAGAAGCAAAAGTGGTGATTTCCCTCTCAGAGCCCCTGGCCTTACCATCACGCTCGATGGATGGCGATAGCCATCTACTCCTTGAAAGTAATTCTACTGAAGAAGCAGTTCAAGATGTCGAGTCACGAGTTGGAAGCTCTGACAGCCGTAGGTCTCTTCGTGTCCCTCGTCTACATCCGAGGTTGGACTCGTGCTGCAACCTCAAGCAAGGCTGCCGCAGTTGATCTGGAATTTCTGCGTGACGCGGAAGCCTTTGCCATGTCGGGAATTCGTGTGTTAACGCTGCGCAAGAGCCATGTCTCGACACCTATGGTACATCTCTGAGACTCTTATTGCCATGGCGTTCTTCGACGCAGATGTGGCAGATGAAGAAAAGGCTCAGATGGTCGTCAGTTTGGGTAAGCCCGCATCGAAAAGGAACTCAAGCGACCCCAAGGGAAGAACGTCAGAATCTTGCTCGAAACACCTGGCGGAGTTCGTGACAGGAAAGACGATGGCTTTCTTCCATGCATTCGACTTGGACACAGAATTCTTGAAAAGCCAGTTGCCGAGTGGACGAAGTAGAGGGCTTCAAGCAAGCAGCGGCAACTGTTAACAAAATCTCTGTCGTCAACGATCGGGCCGAAAGAGCCATCGCGCTCACCAAAGAGTTCAACTGTTCTCTGACGAAGAACGAAGAGCAGAAGCAGTATTTGCTCAAAACTGTGATGCAGCATAGGGCGAAATATCCGAATAAAACCAAGAAGGATTTCATGGACAAATGATTCGCAAGAAGTGGTTATGTTTTTTGTATCTGTGAAAATGTGTAGTGAAATGGTATTCGTTTTGTTGAATAAAAATCATTGACAGATTTTTGTTTAATTTTTTCCGTTTATGATCTGCCAGAGCATCAAACTGGGGACCCGTAAACTTTAAACTATTGAATTAATACTTCGGTTATCAGTCTCCTCAGCAAATGGAACAAGGGGATCCATGTGGATTAAAAATTTTCCAAACTTTTAATTTATGAAACACCCTTATAATATATATATATATATAATATATATATATATATATATGGAGTGAAGTTTCACAATTAAACACGTGAAATGAATGAATGCTGCAAACCCACAAGGAAAAGAAAAACGATTCCAAGGCCTTTCTGTATTCAGCTACCACCTCGTCAGGGGAGCCTTGATTCCCTGACGAGGTGTAGCTCTGAATACACAAAAGGCCTGGAATCGTTTTTCTTTTTCCTTGTGGATTTCCAGCATATATATATATATATATATATATATATACTGTATGTGTGTGTGTGTGTTTTCCTGTCCAGTGTGACGGTTACACGTGTTTCGTTTGAAGTCTGAAATAAAAGTGATATTACAATCAAAATCCTGCAATTAATCCTTTTTTAAAAAGTGCCAATTTTTGAGTGAATATTCAGGTGAACACAGTTGTATGCCTCTTTAAGTGGTGAAATAGCGGCGTATGTTGAAATAAAGCAAATAAAATTAAAGCAACTTAATCTATACAGCGTTTTTCCGAGTGTTTTCTCTCTGAGAAAATCTAACTGCCCATCGAAAGGCAATGTCCCTATTATCCCTCGCGGTACACTCCAGGGCACCAGTCAGTGAGAATCTACAGCGTGCCACATCCCCCATCCCCCACCCCCCCGGAATAACGGAAAAACTTACCCGCCCTCATTTCTAAGGTCAAATCAAATACCTCACTTAATGAATTACCCTTTTGAGTTAATAGTTCGTGCACAATCATTTACATACCATTAGAAACATGGCAATGGCAAATCACTTCATACAACCCTGTGGATACTGTAAAAAAGAAACGGATGAATTTGTTATTTTATTTATTTTGATTGGGTTCAGAATCCCAGCTGAGCCTTGAACGGCCAAGCTCTGAGGGGCTACTTTAACTTATAGCCTAAGTTAAGCTAAACTAAAACAAACTTATGGACTTGGAGGTCCTTTTAGATCCTACCTCAGAGTTGCTGACTCGATGTGGGCCTACCTTAGGCCCAGTAGCGGATTATAATGGGAGCAAAGGGGGCATTTGCCCCCGGCCCCAAGATGCTGACCGACCCCAAGAAACTATGTAAACGCTATAATTTACCGTTGAAATAATTGGTCGACCGTGAGGAAGGAAAAACAAATTCTAGATTCCGCTTCTACAAAACCTAGTTTAGTATCCCATTTATGTGAACAAAGTATACATTTTCTGTAATCACATCTTTGTTTTTGTTTCGTTTTCTGTTGATCGATCGCAGTCAGCTGATCACATCGCTCATGTATGATGTATCAGGTAAAGAATTGTGTTTTTCTATTGTTTTTCTAGTGACACCAGCCTAAAAATATTCATTGCCCCCGGCCCTAACAATGCTTAATCCGACCCTGCTTAGGCCTCAGTTGCATAGAATTAAGAAAAAAAAACAAGAGGCACTATTTATGGTCTTTCTAAACCTTGCAACAACAACACAACCTGCACCATTGCACGATGCAACAATTTTGCATCTAAACAAGCTTTTCGTATCCATCCACAGATATCTTACCGCATCTCTCTCCTCTGGTTTTAACTTTATCGTCAAAAAATGTTTGCTTCACATTTGCAGTCAATGCTACTCTACCAAACCTGAATCGCAGTAAAAAGGAAAATAAATCTGCATTTACATTTGGCCCAGCATCCAAACAGTCATTCAAGGACACACCACATTTGTCCTTGGCTGAGGCATCAAAAACTACTCTCAGTTTGGTGGTAGTTTTGTCTCGCCGTACCACTGCATGGTGTGGTAGATAATGTACCTCCTGGCTCACCAGCTCACCTTACACTCTTTCAGCATAGCCCTCCTTTACATAGCTTCGGATGGCCTCATTGTATTCATTTAACAACTCCTCATTTTTCCTTAGCCTGTGCACTGAGGTCTCCAACCTCATATTAGCTAGCTGAAGATTTGAGCTGGGTTTGCAAGAATCCTTCCAAGGGAGGCCAACTTCGTAGCAACCATCTCTAAACCCAATCCCTTTTTCAAATTGCTCTAAAACATCACTGTTCACTGTACTTGCCTGCTTCTCCTGTTTGTCCTTTATGCCAATGGATTCAAGTTCCCAAAAGGCTTTCAAATGCCTTTCCAAACCATGGCTGTTCTCCTCAATCTTAACAAAAAGAGCTTTAACCTCCATTTCATTGCAATAGCTACCATGTAGCTACAGAACCTTGAGATGTGCGGACAATGTTGGCAGTGATGAAGTCCCAATAATAGTCAACTCCAATCAAAAGACTAATATCTTCTGTTCCTTCAAACTTATTATTGCCCAAATTAATTCTTTTAACCTGTAATTCTTGGACACGCCATATCTAAACAAGTAGTGACTGAAGCACAAAGTTCCTCAATCTCTACAGCTTGGACCTTCATAGTGGGAAATTGTGGTAACCCCCACTTAACCAGAACTTCTACCTTCTTAACTTTAGTTCGGTTTTGAACTGAACCCCTAAACCCAGAAATTCTTAATTTCCCTCTTAAGTCTTAAGTTTTTTAAATTTCAAATTCTGGAAATTCTGGTCTTAATAAAGCTACACTGGCTACCACTATCAAACAACACTCTTACAGTAGCTTCTCCATCATTCCCAATTAATAATGCTGCAATAATCCCCCTTTACTTTTACTCCCTTTCATCGCAGTGGCATGTGCCACTGATGTCTCTACTTCTGGGGTAGGCGTACTAGGAGTGTTTTCACACAATAATGGCTGATGCCAGTCATGGCATTTTTTGCACAAAATTTTAAACTTACAAAACCTTGCTCTGTGACCTTTCAAAAATATTTAACATGCTGTGGACTTAGTTACCCTGTCCTTTCTCTCCTCAACAGGTAAAGCCTCAGCCACTTCACATTTATATGACTTGTGGTTGCCTTCGCAAAATATGCATTCCTTGATCCCCTTTAATTTATTCCCAGAGGATGCATGTAGAGCTGACACTGTACCTGAGCTATTCCTTTTTGTAGAAACTTTGGTGCTGTGCCTGCCTTTGTCCCCTTGTTTAACATCCTACTGTGCAAACTCAATTCCCTCTCGTCTTGCTAATTCTGTGCCTGAAAGGCTTAACATCTGCTGAAGGGGGATGTACACATGTTCTGTATAGTGTCCCCTACTTAATTCAAGCAAAAGTGAGCTAAGCAATTTAGACTCCAGTATCGTGACCAACATTACACCATACGTTTCCTTTCCTACACCCAAGTTGTCCAGGGACCTAGTTCTAACTTCAAATTCATCCTATAACTGCCGTAACTCCTTGACACTATTGGGATTATTAACAGGAGGTATAGCTAAAAGTTCGCGGAGGTGGCTTTAATTAGATCTATGGCTTACCAAACACGTTTCTTTAATATACCCAAGCCACATTATATTAGCCTCTGTAATGCTAATCTGCTATTGTCTTTGCTGCCTCCCCTTCCAAGAGGGACTGCAAATAATTAAACTTCTCCACAGCACTTAACACTTGACTAGAATGAACTGCTGACTGAAAACTGTCTACCCATCCTTGCCATTCCTGAATACTCCAGAAAATGTTTTGAGTACAAGCCTCAGTAATTGAGCTGCAGATTTGTTAACCTTAACTTCAGAAACACTGTTTGTTGAGGGCTGTGTTTCATTATTAGACCTGGTCTCTAACTGTACTGAGCTGCTAATTCTTCTGCTCTGTGGCATGCTTTAATTATGC
>JAJOZX010006787.1:92500-248227 GCA_023014485.1 Bathynomus jamesi | reverse complement strand
TTTTTTTTTAGCAATTTTGGTTTAGATTTTTACGCGTTAAATAATTTATGTCGAGTTAGGTCCATTGCGCGCGAAAGCAAGTCTTTAAAACGCAACGAAGGTACAAATTGACAGGGTTTTGAGTGACGATATTTTCATGAAAAAAACTTGGAAATTTTGCATATATAAATTGACAGAGGAAAATCCTGAATTATTTTCATAGTCGTTGATCAAATATGATATTGAAATGGTCATCTTCAATTGAATACATCCTCAGGATTAGAAGCAGCGAGTTCGTAAATAGATTAGAGAGAGAGAGAGAGGAGAGAGAGAGAGAGAGAGAGAGAGAGAGAGAGAGAGAGATTCATCTCCGAAGGATTCAATTAAAATATAGCCTTTCTCTAAGAAATGTCGTACGATTACAATAAACAAAATCAACCTTTACAAGGACGAGAAAGACGATTCTTGCAATCACACGTTGGAGAATTGAGCGCAACTCAAGAGTAAAGTATCTAGAACGGCTAATGAAAATATGATAGTAATTCAAAACAAAGTTATTCATATAATGGGTCTTGCTATCCGGAATTATTGTATCCGGAGAATTCTAGGAGTTGTCGGAAATGTGAAAAATATTTTCCCATTTTGTAAATTATATTTTTGATATGAGGTTCCCAGTGTAAGAGATAAGTCTGTATTTTGCTTTTCACTAAATAAAAAAAAAATACATATTTTATTGAATAATTTCGGGTTAAATCCACGATTTATATTCGTTTTATCTTGTTAAAATCTCTTACGTAAAATTAGAGAAAATACTTAACTAAATAAACACGTTAAAATAACGTGGCAAAAACAAGTTTCTGAAACGGAGTCTCGCAATTTCATAAAATGAGAGAAAAATTAAGTTGAAATTGAAAATTCTTTTAAGTGTACATTTTTTCCTCTTCTATTTTATCGTTCGTATTAAAAACCCAAATAAAATTTAATAACTTGTCAAAACCAAAAAAAAAAAAACCAAAAAAAAAACGCAGAATGTTCAAAACATGTTTGCGTGAAACGGTAAAAACTTTTTGTGGACGAAATGTAAAATGATTTGTGATAAGTGATTATTGGTCGTTTTTAACAACCTGAATAAGGTTAATTTTAGATGTTGATTTGTGATAACTTGGCACTTGCGGTTTTTTGCGCGTTTTTTTGCGGTACTGCGGTACTGCGGTACTACTACCGCACTACCAAACCGGTACCGCATAACGCAGTACCGCAAAGGATCGCTGAAAGTACAGCAGTACCGCTACCGCATTCAAATTTCCCGCGGTACTTTCCGCGGTACCGACCAACACGGTAGTACCGCAGTACCGCAGTACCGCAAAAAAACCCGCAAGTGCCCAGCTCTGGACTCACTCACTGATAAGTGATTATTGGTAGTTTTTTAACAACCTGAATAAGGTTAATTTTAGATGTTAATTAACAACAAATTTATAACTCGGTTTGAGATAATACGAAACTGTACAGAAGCTAATCTTTGAGGAAATAAATCTATGGAAAAAACACCGACGTTTTTAAAATTTCACAAAAATTATTGCCGGAAAAATTAAATTAAAGAAAACAGTTTCCGACGAATGTATTTTGCACGCAATGAAAGGTGAAGTTTTTTTTTTTTTACCAATGAAAGGTATGAGGTTGTTTTTCTAACCATTTATTAATTCTTCCTGAATTTTGAAAATGTCAGTATGTTTTCCTCAATTTTATTTTCCAAATAACTACTTTCCTCAAGCGTACATCCCTCCTCCTCCAACCTCCGGAAATGGTATTACAAGAAACCTGTTAGGCAGGCGGTTGATAAGTAAATAAAAACACCAAAAACGTAAAGAGGATATAACGTTTTCTGAATCTGAATATAGAATCTAGATTCAGGTCCGAATCCAAAGTAGAAAATTCAGTGATGTATTTTTATGCAAGTCCTTAACCAGAGAAATCGCGGGAAATAATTATCTCCCAGCGGAACAGTTATTAAATGATGGTAGCAACGAAGGCCCAGGAGAGGAATTACGGGTCCTGGAGCTACTTTTGACTGCGGGGGGGGGGGAGGGCCCTTTTCCCCCGATCACCTCCTTCTCTACTCTATCGTTCAACCGGAGACGCCGTGAGGCGCAGACCCTGGTGCTTTGACACCTCTTGCATCCCCTTCTCCCGCGCCCTGGTAGCACTATTGAATACCATTCAGAGGCTTAAAATGTATTCAAAAGAAGGCAGATATTCGTATGATATAAATAAAGAATTTATGTAGTTAAGTGAAAAGACCAAATATGGCTTTATCGTCAAAAAGGGTTCATAAACAGTGCCATGATGGAAACTGATACATTTTGAATACTCACGTATAAAGCACATCCCTAGAAACATTCTGGGGAAGATTTACACCAGGAAACCAGTGGAACATCTACATAATATTAGTAGACAAAGGAAATTTAAGTCCTAGAAATTGACGGTACTGTTTTAAATACTGTCTGTGTGAAAAATGATATTAATTCAGCTTATGACGAAAGAAAACGAGGCACTGAAAGGTATATATGATGTTCAAAAAGAAACGCAACCCCCATTTTTCTGTTTCGGGTCGCCTTTCTTTTTGAATACCCTGTACTTATGTTTCAGACACCAAACAGCAACAGTCCGTAGGGTTCCTACGAAGCTGTCTATTTTAAGAAGAGAGATTAAAACATAGGGAAAAAAATTTTTAAGTTTTCGTAATAAAACTGTAGGACGAAAATGAAGCGTTCATGAACACCTCTACATACATACATACATAAATACGTACATACATATATACATATATATACACACACACACACACACACACACACACCACACACATATATATAAAGTTTTCCCATTAATGTTAAAACATTCGTAATTAATATTTAATTTTCAACTCAAACTTTTTTATAAGAATGAAAAAAATGTTTTAATTTTGATAAAAAAAAAAAAAAAAAATTCAGAAAATTAATTTTACATCTTTTCTTGTCCGAATTAACATTTTTTTCCCCCATTCATGTGTCGGAAAATGTCGGAAAACAAGTGGTTTCCCATCAATTTAATTCTTGCAAGCGAAGAATTACGTTCTTTTAATTGAGAATGTCAAGGTTTTTTTTCAAACGTTTTATTGTTTAACGAAACTACAGGGTGACCAGAAATCACCCCAGTAAAATAGTAAATGATTTTCGTTTTTTGTTTCAGACCCATTTGGAATGCGTGTAATAGCAGTAATTATAGGATTGAACAACGTATATTGGCTAGTATCTGGGTCCATGAGCGGGCGCGTAATGGCAAAATTATTGAAAATATCCGTGCAGACTTCCAGGACCGATTTAATCGTGCAGCTCCTCCAAACAGGAATTCTGTTGAGAGAGGAAAAGAACCTGTTCACAACAGGAACTGTAAAAGATAAACCAACAACTGGCAGGCCATCAAAGAGATAAACGGGTCTGAAAGAAAAACGAAAATCAGTTAGTATTTTACTAGTGTAACAAGACATTGTGGACACCCTGTATTTATTAAACATCAGAAAGAGTAACCAGTATTTAACAAAAGTAAATAAAACCTGAAGTTGGTTTAGGATCGGAAAAATCCTTATTTTACGATCGTGTAAAACCTTTTTGAAAAAGCTAAAAAAAAAAAAAAAAATTTAATTGAATAAAAAAATGTAATATTCTCGTCGTTAAATGTCGTAAAATTCCTAAATTTTTTTTTTGATATTTCGAAACGTGAAATGAAATAGTTATACTTCAAATTTAAAATGTTTAGGCTTATTCACGAAACGTAAAACATAAATCTACTTCGTATCTTTTGGATTTTTACAACAGGTGAATAAATCGGGGGGTGGGGGGAGTCCTATTCAGTAAATCTAATATATATATACACACACACATACACAGTTACAAGTTTTTGCACTCCTAACGCCATGTACATTGGAAATACTGTGACAGGGTTAACACCGAAGGTGTACGTCAGTTTTTTAATATAAAAACAATGACGTATTTCAATGTTTGTCCGAGACTAGCCCAACAAAACCACAATTCCAAGGATAACAAAAATGAAACAACTCATATTAAACTCTTAATATTACCCTTAAAATGAGAGGTACTTTATTTAACTCAGATGAGTAATCCTTTTTCACAAATTCACCTTTAACAACAGTTGTTAAAAAGTAGCCTGTATATATATATATATATATATTATAATAATAATTTAGGGTGATGCAAAATAACTTATCATTTCAAAAACTTGAAGACACCCTCTAATTTTATTTAATTTAGTGTAAAAACTGAACATGCAAAATTTCAGCACAATTGAAGACATTTTAGAGGTTGCTACCATCCATTGAACATTTTGTATATTGTTATTTTTCAGTTTGTATTTATTGTACATTTATTTATTTTGCAGATTTCATCAAAAATGGTAGTCAGCAACATATAGCAGTCATAACAGACTCTGAACCTCTTTCCGTAAACCTTCTCATCCCTTTCATTGCTATAGACGCGTGGCCGAACATTCTAGAATCATTCTTTGCTGTGACGTCACTGTGCGGCCGCGTCAGTGTAAGTGCGGCGTCACTGACTCAGTATCTTTGCTGCCTTCGCTGAGAGTGGTTGTATAGCAGTTGCTGAGTTGCACTCATGGAGCGGCATACGCGTCACAAAACAGTTGTTTGGCTCATAGGACATCCTATAGAGTCCTTCAAAGAACCCAGCTTCCATCTAAAAGGGAAACATTAGCATTGTTTATGAACTACAAGATCAATAAAAAGCAACAGGTGAAAACAGCGGCTTTGTTGACTGCTAGAGATGTTATGGATGTGTGGGAAAAGGCACGCATCCCAACAGTGTTGAAATGTCATGTCGTGGAGAGAGTAAAGAAACTTTTCAACGAGTGGGAGAAACTAAAGAAGAACAGAAATAATAAGAAGAGCAATCACCTGCACTACTTCAAAAACAAGAGAGCTGGCAAAATGACTTGCAAGATCTGTTTGACATTGCACATGCAAGTGCTCTTGACATGATAAAGATAGATGAAGATCGTGAGTTTTTGATGCTGCAACGACAAAAGGAAAAAGGCAAAATGTCTTGAGTGGATAAAGTTTTTTCACAAATGGAAGAGATTGCTAGAGAAAAGGAAACATTGCTTGAAAAGAAAAGAAAGAGGGAAACAGCCGTTTTCGAAGCAGCAGTGCTCTCAAGTTCAAGTCCTTCAAGTTTGAATGAGATAGTTCAAAATCAGAAGAAGAATTTGTTGCTGACCCTCAGCAGCCATCAACTTCGAGACAAAGTAGATCAAAGTCTAAGAGTGCAAAGCTTATGGATTCTTCAATGCTTGTATCTCTTGATGCTGCAAAGTAAGTGATAGAGCTGCTTCGGAAATCTTGATCCCAACAATCAATGCTCTTGGGCAAAACCCTGAAGAATACAGTGTTAGCTATTCATCGATACGGAGAGCAAGACAAAGGAACCGCAAGACAATGGCAGAAAATTTGAAGCAGGATTTCGAAAACAAATTGCCCTCTCCAAATACATTGGGACGGCAAACTACTGGAAGATATTACTGGTCATGAAAATGTTGATCGACTGCCAGTTCTAATTTCCGGCCAAGGAGTTGATCAGCTTCTTGGTATTCCCAAACTTGCCAGAGGAACTGGTCAAAACATTGCAGATGCTGTCCATCAGTTAGTATTGGAATGGAATATATCTGACCAAGTGAAGGGCATGTGTTTTGACACCACTGCCTCCAACACAGGTTCTAAGAGTGGTGCTTGTATGTTACTAGAGCAAAGATTGGATAAAGATATGCTGTGGCTGGCTTGCCGACATCATATTTTCGAAATAGTGTTAGAAGCTGCAGTTTCTGTCTCCTTGCCATCTTCTAGTGGCCCTGACATACAACTGTTTAAGAGATTCAAAGCAAAGTGGGTGGAAATTGACAAGAACAATTACCAAACAGCAACAGATGACCCTAACATTGCAGAGAAAATCTCAGATGCTGAAGAACTCATTCAATTTGCTCAAGCTCAGCTTGATGAACAGCAGCCTCGTGATGACTACAAGGAATTGCTCGAGCTAACGCTCATTTTCATCGGTAGTGCCCCCAAGTCAGGAATCAGCTTTAAAGCACCGGAGCTTATCACAGAGCACGATGGATGGGCAAGCTAATTTACTGCATTAAAATTTGGATGTTTAAATCTCAGTTTAAACTAACTGAGAGAGAGGAAAAAGGACTGAGAGATGTTTGCTGCTTTTCAGCTGCGATATACATCAGATCGTGGTACCTGGCACCCATACCCTCATGCGCCCCCCGTTCAGATTTGCATTTTGTGCAAAGTCTGCAGCTCTACAAGCAAAGGATGACAAAATTGCAAGTGCTGCACTCAATAGTTTTTGAGACATTTGTGGTACCTCTCTGAGGAGCTTGTGGCGCTTGCATTTTTTGATTCAGCTGTTTCGCATGAGACAAAAAACAAAATGAAGCATGCTCTGCAGAAACCAGTTGACTCAAAACCGAGCAAACGAGCATCAATAAATCCTGAATCAGCTGGGCAGAAACAACTGCAGGATTTCGTTACTGCGAACACAAAAAGATTCTTTGAAATCCTAGAGGTGCCTTGCACTTTTCTTGAAAAGATGCTGAAGAATGGAATGATGATGAAAGTTATGCGAATGCAAGAGATATCGCATATGGACTCAAAGTGGTAAACGACATTGCGGAAAGAGGTGTACGACTGATGGAGGAATACAACAAACTGATAACCAATGATGAAGAGCAGAAACAATACCTTCTTCAAATTGTTAAAAGTTACAGGTCGTCACTCTCAAACAAAAACAAGAAAACATTACTCTTGCTTCACAAAAAACGAAAATAAACATACATAAGTGGTTATGATATGCCTACTGGGGAAACTTCCACATAAAAAAAAGTTAACGCGCTATACGCTGTACCTCAGAGGGTGGTGCGGAAATCAGCGTGCCTATTATTTACTATTTTATGAGCTCACTACGTACTATAGTCTAGAATGTCATCGTTTTTTTTTCAAACTAGGTTAACTAGGTACATATCAAACCGGCTCTCCGGCGAAAATATCAACAAAACAATATTTTTGAGCACAAACTGATATACATTTATTTTAAAGCTTGGTAGCAACCTCTAATTTTCTCTTTTTCAACCCCAAATTTCGCATACAATGCTTTCTTAGGAATATGAATAAAATAGGAGGGTGTCTCCCTGAAAATTGAAAAAAAAAAAATTTGAACCCTTTTTTGCATCACCCTAATATATATATATATATATATTATATATATATATATATATATATATATATATATATATATATATATATATATATATACATACATATATATATTATATATATATATATACATATATATACACAGAGGGTTAACAAAAGTAAATAAACACATTTTGTTTTTCCCTGATTTCTGATTAAAATTCTTATTGATTGAATATACAAGATTTGGTCAACCTATGATTCTTTACACTCAAAATGGTCACTTTTAATAAAATTTTCACTTTTATTCAATTCCGAAAGATTCAGTACCCAGATATATTAGATTTTATTTGGATAATAGATATGAGCCTCGTTTCCCTGTTCCAACCGTTAATAAGGGTATTAGATATCTTAAGTTGACCTTTTACGATTACATCAGTTAAAAAAAAAATGACTTGAATGACGTCATTTTTAACCCGTTTTTATCCACAAATGATTTTATATTTATATTTGTTACTATAGTCTTAAAATAGGTTAATTTTTTAAACACGAGGATCCATTACTTAATACTTTAGTCTCCGACCTTGTTTATTCCCTCAATTGTAGTGGCTGTAATACCGCTTATGTTGGCAGTACTTCCCGCCAACTTCCTTTAAGAATCAATGAGCACTAAGAGTCATTAGCCACCGTACCTTGTTACCACTAAACAGACCAGCCTACTCTGCTATCCGTGAGCATTGTGAAAGCAATAATCATGTGTTGAGTTTATAGAAATTTTCAGTAACATATAATGAATCGGAGTTACGCATTTTAGAGTCCTTATGTAATTACAAGCTGCAGCCCTCGTTTAATGAATATAGTTCAGCAGACAAGTTAAATATAGCAAAAGTAAATTTCAAAATCTTTCCTAAAAAGATGGTTTTAGTGTTTATTAATCTTATAATCTTGTAAACTTTTCAACTCAACTGTATTTCGGTAAATTTAAAACGGTTCCTGTATCTGTATTACTGTATGTTCTTATTCTAATTTCTTACATTTTATAATTCATGACTGTATTGTTTTGTTTTGAAATGTGTTCTGTGTGGTCTTATTTATTTCACTCTAAATTTTAGCTACTGATGAGGGAAGTCTCATTCCGAAACGTCTGGCCACTAAATCATGTTGGTTCATGCGTTTGTCGTTTTGTTCATCATATATATGGTGTAGTGGTTAGCGTCGCTGACTACGAATCCATCGGCCCCGGGTTCGAGACCCGACGGCAGCCGGTGCGCAACAAAACCCAGCTGTTCATCCTTCCACACAAAAAAGAAAGTGGTTGGTAGATAAATGGGTACCCTAGGTGGCCTAGTGGTTAAGACACTGGGCTGCTGATGGGGCGTGGTTCGGATTCCACGTTAAACCGTAGGTCTAAGGTGGAGTGAAAAGCTTGACCTTCGTCAGAATGAACAATTCGGGCGGAAGCTAACCAAAGGTTATATCTGCGCCTAGGTGGTATAGTGGTTAGCATCGCTGACCACGAATCCATTGGCCCAGGGTTCGATTCCCTGCGACGGCAGGCGGCGCGCAGCTCACACAACTGTTCATCCTTCCATACAGTAAAAACAATGGTTGGTAGATAAATGGGTACCCTGGGTAACCTAGAGGTTAAAACGCTGGGCTGCTGATCGGGAGGTCGTGAGATGAAGTCCGGGCGAGGACTTTGTAATTTCTGACCGCACGTTGGGGGTTCGTAGTTGGGATTCCACGTTAAGCTGTAGGTCTAAGGTGGAGCAACAAGCTTGACCTTCGTCAGAATAAACAATTTGGGCGGAATCAAAACTGAGGTTACTAAGGTAAATATGTAGAAACTTATTTGAAGAAGCGAAACCATTATCTTTATAAATAGATTCTTGTGATGTCAACAGATGTCATGAAAGCGAAGCCATCAGTTGAAAGGAATCAATCATTGGAAAGAGAAATATACAGACTATGAAAGTGATCCTCTTTGTATCTCACTAAATCCATTGTACAAGAGAGAGAGAGAGAGAGAGAGAGATTTCTTGTTCATGTGATGCTCTAAGTCATGGGTCGGGGAACTTTTTTGGGTATTACCCAAAAATCTATTTGAGTAAAATCAAGTTACCCCCAGACTTCAAAGTAAACAAAAACAAACCAATTGCTCTTAAAATTGTTGCATATGGTGTCTCTCATACCGCACGCATTACCCCCAAAATTTTTAAATTTACCCCATTTGGGGTAATTTACCCCTGTTCCCCGACCACTGCTCTACGTTTTTCTGTTGTGTGTAGATTCTGTTTAAACAGTTTGTCTTTTAAATAATCCAACAGATAAAAGTCACAGATAAAAGACAGGTAAAGTCACAGTGATTTAGATCTGGTGATGTTGGTGACCATGATATTCTTTTATTATAAACCTCAGGAAACCTGTTGGACATGACTCTTCCGTTGAAAGCATCGTGTTATAAGTATCATGAATTGAGAATACATCACATAGAGTATGTTTTGCATTAAGGGGGACTAATTCCCCACATGGAGAGAAGGTACAGTAAAAATTTCATGCTTTTATTTCAGTTAATAAAGAAATACAAACCTTTCAAAGTGTCAGATGTTTAAAAAATCTCTCTCTCTCTCTCTCTCTCTCTCTCTCTCTCTCTATATATATATATATATATATATGAAAATTATTTCACGAAAGTGACACGTGAAAAATATTTATGATGAATAAAACCACGAAGGGAAAAAGAAACACAAAGTGGTGCTCAAGCGCTTTCGTCTAATGACATCCTGTGTTCCTGAGGATGTCATTAGACGAAAGCGCTTGAGCACCACTTTGTGTTTCTTTTTCCCTTCGTGGTTTTATTCATCATACATATATATATATATATATATATATATATATATATATATATATATACATTTAAACTGCAAACACGCAGTATAATTAACGTAAAGAACGACGCTTGTATAGGAGAATATTCCGCGCAAGATGAGAGCGAGAGACGAAACAAATGAAAAAATGAGGTAACCACCCGGGAATCGAACCCGGGATCTTCCGATTGCCGGTCAGATATGATAACCATTACACCACGGGCCTCACTCAATCAAATGCCGTAATTCCTCTACATACGCGCAGAAACCAATGCCCCAAGGGGACACCTCCCGCATGCCGTACATTATATACATTTAAACTGCAAACACGCAGTATAATTAACGTAAAGAACGACGCTTGTATAGGGTTCGATTCCCGGGTGGTTACCTCATTTTTTCATTTGTTTCGTTCTCTCGCTCTCATCTTGCGCGGAATATTCTCCTATACAAGCGTCGTTCTTTACGTTATTATATATATATTATATATATATATATATATATATATATATATGGTACTGTGAATTGAAATACAATTTGGAATAGGTGGGACGGTAATAGAATTTAAATTGACTGAGGAATTTATTATTTGAATCGGAAATGGGTCTGTTAACGCCCCCTCAAAATGTAAATTCGATTAATTTCTTCTTGATTTTAATATTTTAATAATCCAAGAATATATCTGTCAAGAAATAAATTTATATAAATAAATTGTTTCCGCCCGAATTGTTCATTCCGACGAAGTTCAAGCTTGTTGCTCTACCTTAGACCTACAGATTAACGTGGAATCCGAACCACGACCCACCACGGGTGGTCAGAAATTAAAATGTCCTCCCCGGGACTCGATCTCATGACCTCCCACTCATGACCTCCCAGTAGGCTATCTAGGGTACCCATTTATCTACCAAATCAATTTTAATGTATCGAAGGATTAACAGCTGGGTTCGCTGCGTGCCCACTGCCATCATCGGGAATCGAACCCAGGGCCGGTGGATTCGTAGTTAGCTAACCACTA
Organism: Bathynomus jamesi; assembly: GCA_023014485.1. Lineage (NCBI taxonomy): Eukaryota > Metazoa > Arthropoda > Malacostraca > Isopoda > Cirolanidae > Bathynomus > Bathynomus jamesi. The sequence continues at coordinate 237,105 of JAJOZX010006787.1, read as the reverse complement.
CACCACCGAGACGCACTCAAATTTTAGGGGTGCACCGATTAATCGGTATCGGCACCTGGCATGCTCGGCATTTTGCCGATTAATTGGCATGCCAGGTGGCGATACCGATTAATCGGTGCACCCCTATCAAATTTACAATTTCTCATTACCTTCAATCACACTCATTTTACCTCTCTGGAAATACATTTTTTTACAGTATTGTAAAACAATGATTTTCCAAATCTTGGATCACCTTCAGATTTCATTTACATCAGATAAATATTGGTTCCTCCCTTGACGTTCAATCATTGGTTAATAAATTGGTTTCATAGAACATTAAAAGGGTGTAAAAAACTTAAAAATCTCAACTAAAAATAACTCCTTTTGGCCACCATTAAACGGATAGAAAACCACTCGCTTTAAGACGACATTTTTCAAACACACAAATGAAGAGAAATGATAATTAGGTCAAGAAAAATATAAATTTTTAAAATAAAAATAAAGACTTTTTATTGTTATAAAGAAATTTGCATTTAACATTGATTATTAACTATTTTTACATTACTGGGAAAAACTGACGTGGTGAGGACACGGTGGTGTAGTGGTTAGCGTCGCTGACTACGAATCCATCGGCCCCGGGATCCAGACCCGGTGACGGCAGGCGGCGCGCAGTAAAACCTATCTGTTCATCCTTCGACACAATAAAGAAAGTAGTTGGTATATAAATAGGTAGCCTAGTGGGAAGACGCTGGACTGCTGGTGGGGCGTGGTTCGGATTCCACGTTAAACTGCAGGTCTAAGGTGGAGTAAAAAGCTTGACCTTCGTCAGAATGAACAATTCGGGCGGAAGCAAACCAAAGGTTATATTAGGGTGGTCCAAAGGTTATATATATATATATACACACACACATATATATGCCTAAAACTTAAGGGCTCAATTAAATAAAAATCAAGTAACACTAGTCCAATTAACAAATGTATGTTCTATGTTAAACACGTTATCATTATTTTATCAATAAATTTTATTTTTCATTTATTCTGTAAGGAGATAAGGGAGATAACGCAGATAACAAACTGCATTTCGCTTTTTAATTGCATGAATATTGAAAACAACGAAACAACTTTGCATATATATATATATATATATATATATATATATATATATATATATATATATATAAATTTAAAATTATAACATTATTGTGAGTAGGATGATGCCGCCATTTTAACTTGCTTCTGAGTTGTATAACCTTATATTTCAATAATACTCAAGAGTGAGAATAATCTACGTTACGTAACAGCTATGTGAACTATCGAGGTTAGTTAATTTTAACCCATTACTTCTGACACTGTTTTGAGACACCAGAATTTCTCACTCGGAATGGAATAAACTTTGTTTAACAATGTTCCACTAACTCACTTAATTGAAATCTGAACAGCTGAAGTTGGAAAGAAAATGTTTTAAGAATAGATGTTGAAGTATTTCGCCTAACCTCCATTCGAGGGCGCGGAGAAGCAGCCAGGAAGACTATGTCTTTCGGGGAAACTTCATACCGAAACTCCTTGTCGCGAGAATATTTGGAATCCAGTTAAAATTACCTTCTTCAAAATGGTGTCCGAATTTCTTGGAAACTTGAAGGATGATATTAGCCTTTGCATTTAATGTGTAACGTCCAAGCCATTTATTTTGAAAATGGAGTAACAGTGATTACTCATTCTGCGAGTCCTATTTCAATCCTTTTGCCCTCGAGGGTTGTGTAGTGGTAACTACTGTGAAAAGTCTTAGATACTGTGAAAAGCCTTAGAAATTTTATTTCTTAGTTCAAACTCTTCAGTGTAAACGACAATTGCCATTCAAATTTTAACAGACGATTTTGTAATTGTCCATTAAATGGTGAAACAGTACTTCTAAAGAAAACAAAACTATCCAATGGGTGTACTTTCGAACGTAAAGTACAACGTAGGACCAAATGTACTCTGAACATAATGTACAGAGTACACTTTGTAGGCAGAAAGTACACTGAGAGTAAAATGAAATGGTTTCTTTAATTCCAGAAAATGTAATGTACGCTTTTGTATTGTTGCTTAGAAGGGAACCGTTTTATCTACTCTCCATCTACTTTCGATCTACTATCAGAGTCTACTCCTGAAATACTTTAATTTGAGTGTATTCTTTGACCTCGCGAAAGCTATTTACTTTTGATAGCTTTCCTTCGCGAGAAAGATCTACAACATTTGTTATTTTTAGGCTACAAATAAACATCTTAATGGACTCATTTTTCTGACCTTGGTACACGTAGGATGTTGCTTCCATTTAATATATATATTAAGAGAGAGAGAGAGAGAGAGAGAGAGAGAGAGAGAGAGACGCTCATACTTATTCGTGGAGAAATATTTCAGCTATATTCGTTCTTATCTTTTGTACCATGCATAAAATAGTCGTGAAAAGTTTAGTTCATTTGGGAAAATTTAACAAATAAAAAAATTTATTGAACTCCATCATATACTGTAAACATCAAAAAATTTGGGAAAATAAAGATGAAAATAAATGAAGATTCACGGAGAAAATTCTTTAGAATTGCCAACAGTCTCTAATCAATAAACAGCCAACTACTGATAAAAATTTTAAATTCTTCAAACCTGAAATGGATACACAAAATATTGAATAATTTTGCAAATAAATGTACGAAAACTTTTGCATTTTACCTTTTTTTAATTTTTCTCAAATTCTTTGATGTTTTTACATTATACAGGGTGATTCAAAAGTCAGGTTACGTAGGGATATACTGTATTATGTAATGATACAGGGGAATAGTCACATCACATGTTCGATATGGCCACCGTTAACGGCAATACACTTGTGCAGCCAGCTAGGAATATCACATCAATGCGCTCCTCCTTCGATAACATCTCATAACTCATTTACCTGCAAAGAAACAGAAAAGCCCTATGTAACCTGACTTTTGAATCACCCTGTATATTAAAATTAAATAAATTTATTTATTTGTTAAATTTTCCCAAACGAATGGTAAATTTCTCGTAAATATCTGAAGCATGAGACGAAAGATGAGTATTAATATAACCGAAATATTTTTATGTACGAATACTTATGAGCGTCACTATATACTGTGTATATATCTGGAGTTAATTTAATTTGGTATCTATTCTTTGATGTCTCAATGAATGCAAACTTGAAATTGAATATTCTACGAAATGTTTTTGATCAATTAATTTAACAAAATTAGAATCCATGACAAAAGTCGCGATACAGAGAGGAAGGAAGGAAGGAAGGAAGGATGGGGTCGAACTAATAAACGCTCAGGAGAGAATGACCTCAAAGGGATAGTTTAAAGGTCTTTCGTACACGTCCTTTTAGTCCCTTATTTGAGATCTGTACGAATACAATATCGAATGGCGTCTCATCATAAAAGGTTTTGCAAAATGGTTTAAGCCATCAGGTTTTTTTTTTTATTTTTTAAAGTTTTTAACTTAAAATTTAATAAAGTCTAGACTAACGTTAGTTCTCTAATGAAAACTGTGCAGATACTAAATCCATGTTCTTATTTGTAATATAGTTGTATATAGCTAGGCTAGGCAGGCTAATAATAATAATTGAAGTACGCCTAGACCTTGACGGTATTGCCGTCATGGCAATCACTTTTGATTTGGCAGCGAACGAAGGAGGTCTGTTAATTCTGTTATTTTGTATCAGTTGTTATGGCACGTTTAACGAAGGAAGACAAAATTGCTATCAAACTTCTTCGAAAGGAAAAAGGTTTTGGTGTTAAAAGAATCGCAAGACAGAATCCTGATAGACATTGGTCCGTACGTAGTGTGTCAGGTTCGTCGGAAAAAATCGTAAAACGGGAATTGATGCACGAAAGCCGAGTAGTGGACGATCTCGTACAGCAAAGCCTCCGCGAAACATTGACTCTGTAAGTAAACTTATTTGCAACCAAGAAGACAATCTCCGTTTAATTTTGAGTGTACGAAGAACTGGCGATCACATCGGTATTAGAAAGTTCAGTGCATCGAACTACAAAAAAGAAAACCCTGAAGTGAACCGTGAAGCTATTCCAAGTACATCGCATATCTGAACAGTCCAAAGTAAAATGTGTACAATGTTGCCGTCGACTGCTTCGCTGTTTTAGATCACATAACGACGTGTCAATCATTTGGGTTAAGGATGAAAAAAACCCGACAGTGTGAAAGAAAGAAAAATGAAAGAAAATGAAAGAAAAAATATAAAGAAACCATTCCAAAAAGCAGGTTCCTTCGAGACAGACAGACATTACTTCAGTCAATCTGTGATAATTTCTGTTCTTGTTTCGCGTTCATGAAAAAGATCCATTGTTTTCGTCGATAAATGTCTGAAACTTGATTCAAAACATTACTGTGGACGATATCTTGAGCAAGATGTTGCCTGAAATTGAAAGTTACCGTAAGAATTATGTTTTTCAGTAAGACGGAGCTCCATCTCATCGGTCCCGGTGCACTACTGCATATCTGCATAAACAATGTCCCGATTTCATCGCGCCAGAAGATTGGTCACCAAATAGTTCGAAATTAAATCTAGTTGGGGACGTTTAGCTGACAAAATGTACAGACAAAATATCCAAGATGTCAATGAACTTGAGAGTGCATTTTAGCAGCATGGAATGAGCTCGCCAACACACCATTTCTACAGCAGTTGATCAGTGGCGCACAAAGCTACAATTCGTGATTGATAATAATGAAGGAGGCATTGAACACTTCCCGTGTTATTGTTTTATTCCATGTGTTTTTGTTCATTGTAAGCTTCTTTAATGTTCAGCTGAGTCTCTAATTACTCTTTTTGTCAACTTTATTTTTTCAATTTGTAAAAACTACTCATCCGATTTAAATAAACTACCTCTCTTTTTAAGGATACTCTAAAGGATTTAATACGATTCTTATTTCATTTAGTTAGCCCTGGAATTATGGTTTTGTGGCCCCTGTGATAGAGGTGGCCACTCTTTTGGGACCACAGTACATACAAATAATCGCTCACAGTTGAATATTTTTCAGAAGATCTAAATTAAGTGGAAAAATACTTCCGAGAACTTGGTGTAATTCTGGTCTTTCGATACCAAGAATCAGTATCAGATTCGTCTTGAATTAGACAGAGTATTTTAAGCAGTAACTACGAATTGACAGTCAAGCGTAAAATGTTGCTTATACAACCGTTTTAACAATTCCAAAGTAGTACTGTCAACATGGCTACAGGGTCTATCTGAATTTATTGACTATGCAGTAATAGGTTCGATAAATTGATTGTATATATTTATTACTTGACTACACCGTTTATATCATTTTGAATTTCATTCTTTTATCAACTCCAGAATGAAAACAATGACCTTTACTAAGAATTGCCACAAAATTCGCGGTAATCAGCCTGTTTCTAACGACATATAAAAGAAATGATACCCACCTTTTCTTAATTATATTTAGAGCTAAATGTCAAATTCATAAAAAAAAAAATGTCACAAAAAGGTGAGGAAAGAATGGCCATAATTAGATTAAAAATTACACTCATAATTAACGTCAAAATTCATTTTGAAGTTTTTTAACTTCCTTATTAACAAAAACAAAAGTTAATTTTATTTTATCCTCTCATGCGAAGTTATTCCTTCGAGCAATTCCTTCAAGTTAATCAAGTAATTAACAAAATAACAAAAACAAGAAAATCCACTCCGGGTTAGCTCAGAAAGATACGACTTCCAGAAAATTAAAAAAAATGTCATCGGTAGAAAATGTTAATTAAAAAAGTGAAATTTATTTACGCTTAAAAAATATTAAAAAAAATATCACAATTTTTACGATATAAAATAAAAATAATTATTATTATTTTAACATAAAATATACGATAGTCAATCGGACGTCCGAGCACTCATTTAATTAATTTTAATTACTGTAAATTTATTTACTTAATTTATTTAGTTCTATGCTTAACTAGGGGCCCTTAGTTTAATTAAAACTAAAACATATCACTGCACAGATAATCATGATTAATATATTAATGTACGCCTAAAAAGGTATTAATTTAAAATACACAGACGAACTATTATAGTTTCAATATCTACAAAGAATTATTTAATACAGTTGTGGATTATATATATATATATATATATATATATATATATATATATATATATATATATATATATTATATATATATATTGTCGTGAACTCGTTTTTTTATTTATTTTCTTCATTATTTATTCTAGTTTCTGCTCTCTATTGCATTTATCTTTACACTCTCTTTACTCATTTCCACAATACTTTATAAATCTTGGTAGCCACGCCGAGACTATGAAAGCCGTTACAACACAAAGGGGGAAGGAGGGGTTCATTAACACTCTTTTAACGCTTGTTAACACTTTATTTAATTCCGAAAATGCTTTAATTAATTTGAGGGGATGCGAGTAGGACATTTTACTAGAATATTTTACGTCGGAGAGGGGCACAAATCAATTAATTTAATTTTAAGGTTACATGGCCCCAACTTTACGCTTGTCGCGCTGCCGAATGACTGACTCTTTTTGGGGGTAGTCCGCTCTGTGGGCCTCTGTTCAGGATTGCCAACTCTTCCCATTTTAAACAATTTCAAACAAACATACTTTTTCGTAATTTCACAATTATTAGTAAATGATTTATATTAAACATTATAATCTTAATTAAACAAAAATTAATATTCTTAACTAGGCATTACTACAATATATATAGTTTATGAACTGATGAAAATTATTAATTTCAACTTTTATATATATTCTCTCTCATTATTATTATTATTATTATTATTATTATTATTATTATTATTATTATTATTATTATTATTATTACCGATACTGTGCGTGAAGCAGTTGCGCTAAATAGTTATTGTAAGTGAAATACTGGTTGTAAAATCCGCAGAGTTTATTAAGGAATCGATGAATCTAATTATTTATTGAAGGTTAAATTTTTTATTTTAGTCCATCATCAGTCATACAATGTCTATAATTGATTATGTCTCAGTCACCTTACTTTCTCTCTCTCTCTCTCTCTTAAATATTTTTTTTACAACTTTTTCTTTCAGCAGTGGCTGGCGGAGGAGGGAGAGGCTTCTCTGTTCTATATTTTTCTACTATACTACTATTCATGTGTTAAAGCTTTTGTACGTCTACAAGTGTATGGACGGTATAAGTTTTCAGTATTCTTTATTTTCAGTTGTTTTTTCTATTTTTCCTTTATTTTTCTCCGCTTGGGCTAACCTAGAGTGGATCTTAGGGTCTTTGTTAGCCTATAACTCTTCAACTCTTTAACGCTGTAAGATTGAATTTCTGTACGCGTACGTTACAAAGCTTCGTGAATTCGTTTTGGTTTCTTCATCTTAGATAGCTGGTGTACGCGCGAGTTGCTCCCCTCTCCCCCTTTCTAATTTTCTTTAATTTTTTCCAAATGACTATCCACAATAAAAGGTCGTAATCCGATATCAGTTCCAGTGAAGAAAGGAAGTTTACACTGAGATTACTCTGACCCCCTAAATGCCAAACTTCTCCTCGAAGCAAGTTGTCAAAAGTCACATTTGAACATTCTTTTAAATAAGGGTTCCTACCCACTAAAATTACGATTTATTTATTTTTAATCTTTGTCCATTTCTTTTCCATAAATCAATGATTGTTCTAGATCCTTTCACTGTAAGTAATTCCTTTTGTATTCATTGATTCCCTCATGTTCTGGCAGTTTAAAATATAATTTCTTACTTTTAGGTAATCAGTGAACGCTCGTCCTTTTTACAGAATGAATTAAGATACCCTCCAGTTGGATTGGGATGGCAAACCAAAGGGCATGGAAAGTACTGAGGGGTTTTATTGGCAGCACTCCAAATAAACCAGTTTCTAGATCTTTTCACGCTGCCAGTGGGAGATACCGAATGTAGCAGGTTCTGTTGAAAGAGGAGACACTCTGTATTTCTGGGCTTCGCAAACCATAGGCAACAAATCTTTACCTATCACTGTCCATAATCATTTGGATCTTTTGACAAACACGAGTCATCCTTCAAATACCATAATACCCTCCATTAAGGGTCCTTCATAGAGGGTTTTTGTCCGATTACTCATTTATATTTTGATTAATAATTCTTTTAATTTGCAATAATTACATTTTTTAATATAACATCATCAATCTGGAGTTCTTCCGAGATTTCGCGATCATCTGACTACCCCTCAGTTTCTAGATCAGTGCCAGAACTGACTGAAAGATAAGAACCCCCAAGATTTCGGATGAGAAGTACAAACAGTACACGTATCCCCTTGACTTTCCTTGCCGGATAAGCGCTGACATTTTTTCAACAAATCGACGTGGATGGTCACGTGATACATGAGAATTCAATAAATATTTGAACAGACTCTGATTTTCTTTACTTTGCCCCAATGTTTTTTCAAACTTTGGAACTTCCTCTTTTTGACTCCCCGATTTGTAATGGCGACTATTTGTCGTAAGTCGACCGACGATTTGTTTCAATATGTCAAAAAAAAAAAAAAAATCTGCTTCAATTGACCTTTAAATATTGAAAAGTGTAGGAAAAATAAATAAATTGACCTATAATTGACCTTTAGTGAACGCCTGATGTACGATAATTCTTTTTTTTTAATTTTTGGATATATATATATATATATATATATATATATATATATATATATATATATATATATATATATATATTGTAAAAGATTACAACGAAAACGAACACACAGACAAACAAACCGGCAAAAAGTAGACAGAAACAATACCTGAAAATAGGATCCGTAAATAGATACTGTAAAAGGATAAGCAGGTAAAAATAGATAAAAATATAAGTAAAAACTTCATATATATATATATATAAATTTATCCCTTACCAGGATTCGAAGCCGGGACCTCTAACACGGAGACATAGGCGTTGACCATTCGGCTACGACAGGATAAGAGTTAAAACAACCTAGCGACATCTCATTACCCGGGAGAAACACTTAACGCCTTTTTTGTCCAAAGGTATTTTTACTCTATTAACCCTCCTGTACTCGAGCCACTGGGCAACATTTAATTGAAATCTATCTGGCAAACACGATTATACCATTAGATGGAAATATAAACGAGTAACCGCGCAATTTGTCCCGGGTTCGAATATTGGTGAGGGATAATTTTTGTATATGCAAAATGCTCTGGTTTGCATATATATATATATATATATATATATATATATATATATATATACACAGGGCGTCCAAAAAAATGTATACACACTTTAACAGCTGATAGCTCAATTGATGTTTCTTTCTTTCCAAGTTAAACCCATTAGAATTAATAATGGCAGTCAGACTAAGCTTTGAACAAAGGAAATTCATTCTAAAATGCTACTGGAAGTGTGAAAACGCAGTTGAAGTGCAAAGACAGTTTAGGAGGGAGTTTCAAACAGATCCACCAACGCGACTTACCATCACTCGAATTAGAGATAAGTTTGAAGCCGATGGAACTGTTCAGAATGTCCACAAGAAGCGTTCCGGAAGACCACGGACATCGACAAGCCCCACAAAGCAAGAAAGAGTACTGGAAACGTATCACCAAAGTCCAAGAAAATCTGTGCGGCAAGCGAGTCGTGAGGTAGGAATTTCAGAATCGTCTGTCCAACGCATTTGAAGCGCTGTCAATGGAAAAGTTACATTCCAAGATTAGTCCATGCTATTAATGAAGATGATCCGGACCGAAGAGTGGAGTATTGCGAGTGGTACTTGGCACGATGTGGATGTGGATTGGACGAAGGGGTTTCGTAGAATACCCTCCGCGTTCACCAGACCTCACACCACTAGACTTTTTTTTATGGGGATACTTAAAAGACAAAGTCTACGCTATAAAACCTGCAACAGTCGCTGAATTGAGAGCAGCCATTGAACGAGAATGCACACAAATACCAAACGAAATGTTTCGTGATGTTTGCGATTCCATTGCTTCGCGTTATCAGCAGTGCCTGGACCAGAACGGACGTCAGTTTGAAAACAGCGTTGACAAAACAATTAAATAATGTCTGTAGATTCTATTACATTTTGAAAATGAAATGTATTTTAATAAACACTGCCTTTATAATTATTTAAAGTGTGTATACATTTTTTTGGGACGCCCTGTATATATTGGCCTATATATTTTTGCCTGTCTGTTTGTCTGTCCTTTATGCAAGCGCAAACCGTTTGACCTAGAGCTACCAAATTTGGCACGGGAACCTCTTATGGGATGAAGAATGTCAACACAGAGTCGGTCAGCCTGTCTGTTTGTCTGTTTGTGAATTTATCCCGGGCAACGCCGAAACCGTTTGACCTAGAGCTACCAAATTTGGCACGGGAACCTCTTATGGGATGAAGAATGTCAACACAGAGTCGGTCAGCCTGTCTGTTTGTGAAATTTATCCCGGGCAACGCCGAAACCGTTTGACCTAGAGCTACCAAATTTGGCACGGGAACCTCTTATTGGATGAAGAATGTCAACACAAAGTCGGTCAGCCTGTCTGTTTGTCTGTTTGTGAAATTTATCCCGGGTAACGCCGGGTACCTCACCTAGTATGTATATATATATATATATATATATATATATATATATATATATATATATACAGGGCGTCCCAAAAAATGTATACACACTTTAAATAATTATAAAGGCAGTGTTTATTAAAATACATTTCATTTTCAAAATGTAATAGAATCTACAGACATTATTTAATTGTTTTGTCAACGCCTGTTTTCAAACTGACGTCCGTTCTGGTCCAGGCACTGCTGATAACGCGAAGCAATGGAATCGCAAACATCACGAAACATTTCGTTTGGTATTTGTGTGCATTCTCGTTCAATGGCTGCTCTCAATTCAGCGACTGTTGCAGGTTTTATAGCGTAGACTTTGTCTTTTAAGTATCCCCATAAAAAAAAGTCTAGTGGTGTGAGGTCTGGTGAACGCGGAGGGTATTCTACGAAACCCCTTCGTCCAATCCACATCCACATCGTGCCAAGTACCACTCGCAATACTCCACTCTTTGGTCCGGATCATCATCTTCATTAATAGCATGGACTAATCTTGGAATGTAACTTTTCCATTGACAGCGCTTCAAAATGCGTTGGACAGACGATTCTGAAATTCCTACCTCACGACTCGCTTGCCGCACAGATTTTCTTGGACTTTGGTGATACGTTTCCAGTACTCTTTCTTGCTTTGTGGGGCTTGTCGATGTCCGTGGTCTTCCGGAACGCTTCTTGTGGACATTCTGAACAGTTCCATCGGCTTCAAACTTATCTCTAATTCGAGTGATGGTAAGTCGCGTTGGTGGATCTGTTTGAAACTCCCTCCTAAACTGTCTTTGCACTTCAACTGCGTTTTCACACTTCCAGTAGCATTTTAGAATGAATTTCCTTTGTTCAAAGCTTAGTCTGACTGCCATTATAATTCTAATGGTTTAACTTGGAAAGAAAGAAACATCAATTGAGCTATCAGCTGTTAAAGTGTGTATACATTTTTTTGGGACGCCCTGTATATATATATATATATATATATATATATATATATATATATATATATATATATATATATATTTATATATATAATACATTTCACATTAAACATGAAATTAACACATGATACGCACACACAGGAAAGTAATACTTGTACAATGACTCCGCAGCTTTAATCAGGAATAAGGTACAACAATATATGAAAGGACTTGCAATCATTTTATTATATTCTTGTGAGTGTGTGTCACGTATATATTGTATAATATATTTTTTAAAGATTTTTAATTCACAGCTGTAATTACGTTAAATAGTGAGAAGCTGTAAGTCCATAAAGCAGATTGATTTCCTTGAGGTTCCACAAGGAAATGGTCTGCATTTTACGTCAGATGTAAACAAGAAGAGGATTTTGTTGTATATTTGCTACGTTTTTAATACTCTTTTTACATCCCTATTTTCGTTTAACATTGTAATGGATTAAAGATGAACAATAAAGTTCATTTTTATTCATCAATATATTGATGCACAGGATATATATATATATATATATATATTATATTATAATATATATATATATATTTGGTGTAACAAGAGAATAATATATATATATAGGGTGGGGCACGGGAACCAAGTGTTTTTGGAATAATCAGGAAAATGATATTTATTTTTGTAAAGAAAATATATTGGTAGAACAACATTCGTAAGAACATAGCATTTCATGTCATAATAATCATGTACCGAAATTATCTGGCATATGATGTCCTTGGCCGTCGACGCATTGTTGAAGGCGTTTACGAAAATTGGCCTCCACTCTTCCCAGCAGGTCTCTGTTGATTTGGATGATTTGTTGACGGATCGCTTCCTTCAATGCATCTAATGTACGGGGCTTGTCCTCGTAGACACGTGACTTGAGGTACCCCCATAGAAAGAAGTCACATGTGGACAAGTCAGGGACCGAGGGGCCATGCAATGTCACCAAATCTCGAAATGAGATGGTTGGGAAACAGGGGCGAAGAACAGCCATTGACGCTCTGGCGGTGTGTGGCGTGGCCCCATCTTGCTGAAACCACAAATGTCGACGAGCAATACGCCTTCTTCGTAACTCAGGGGTGAAAAAGGTGTTCACCATCTCAATGTAACGCCCAGATGTTATGGTAACGGTAACCCCATTTTGTTCGAAGAAATAGGGACCGATGACGCCAAACTTTCCCATCGCGCACCAAACTGTAACCTTAGGGCTATGCAGCGGTTTTTCATGGAGTTGTCGCGGATTTTCAGCAGCCCAATACCGACAGTTTTGATTGTTGACGGCTCCATTAAGGTGGAAATGGGCTTCATCACTCATTACCACCATCATGTTTTCATTCTGCTCATAAAGTGCAAGCATTTCCTGTGCAAAATTCAGTCGTTGGGGGCAATCGTTTACATTCAATTCCTGCACCATCGCTAACTTGTATGGGTGAAAATGTAATTCTTCATACAAAATCCGTCTAACAGTACGATTGCTGATTCCGAGTGCAGCTGAATGTCTTCGAGCAGAGCGGCCTGGGCTTTGCAACATCGCTTGTCTGACCCTTTCAACGTTCTCTGGAGTACGCACAGTGCGTTGCGGCCCCTTCGGTTTTGTTTTCATTATTGAGCCTCCTGTTCGAAGATTGTTAACCCAACGTAAGATTGTGTCACGAGCGGGAACAGAGTCATTTCGATGAATGTTGAATCTGTGGCGAAACGCACGCTGAACTGCTGTCACTGACTCGCCACTCCTAACAAAATGATCACACGCGAACATGCGGTGTTCTAACGTCCACTGCTCCATGATGGCACCTGAAAGATAAAGGTGAGTGTTAGTTAAAGTTAAATGCTATGAACCCAGGAATGGAATGCTACCTACCGCACGCCCCTCCCATTCCTAATGGCCGATTACTAGCTATTCAAAAAACACTTGATTCCCGTGCCCCACCCTACATGTATATATATATACACTTACTTTATGTTACTGTATGTGAGTTCGAACGACGGTTCAGGATCTATCTGTGGTTGACCCCTCTGTAGCATCCCGCCTCATTTGCGGGATTTGGTGAAGGAGATAATTGTTGTCTGATCTCCTCCTGCCCTCGTAGCCAGCAACGCATGGCTAATCAGGGACTATGCACAGGAATCTGTCCAGCTGGTTCTTGAAATTATTCAGGTCGGTGTGCTGGAGATTCCTCACTTCTTTTGGAAGGGCATTGAAAAGCTTTGGGCTTCGTATTCTAGAATCTTTATTTTTTCGACTTATGTCATAACCTTACGACTTTTCTTTTCTTCACTATCACTTGCAGATGCTTTACGTTTTGGTGCCATACTGCTGTCTAAGGGTAATAGCAAAACAACGGCAAAATACGACAGAAACAATCCAACACAACTTCACTGAACTTAACGCGTTAGCGGGACTGAGACAAAGGGTGATGCGAGGGGTGACGCGAGAGGGAGGGAGATGCGGGAGTGTTGGAGAGTGTAGGAGAAAACACTAGAGCGCGCATTGGCACGCGTACAGTACTACTGTATTAGAGTGTGTTTGGCGGACCGTGTATAATCAAATTTTCCGCTTTCGGCAAATAATCGTTCGCATTTATTTTTCCGTGTATAAGCAAATTCGCACTGGACAAACACGCTTTGGACAAGGGTTTATTGTATATATATATGAGCGTTGATACATTCCTAAATATATTACAGAGAAATCCAATATTTTTATAATGTGAAGTAAAATTAATATTAAATAAAATACAAAGATCATAAAAATAAAAGGAGAAATGAAAATACGATAAATAAATAATAAAATAATAAATAGATTAATTTTATAATTTGATTTTACTTAGAAGATTAAAGTAGAATTTTACAGTAATATTAAAAAAAAAATATGGATGTTATTTTATTAAATTAAATTGAATTCACTTATATTTTATTAGTATAATAAGTTATTATAAATTAATTAAATTAATTATTATTTATTCAAATTTGTTAATGGGTTTAATATTTAAAAAGAAAATTTATACAGGGTGATTTTTTTTTTATTCGAGAACCCTTAATAATAGATTTCATCGTTTCATGGTTCTCGAATAAAAAAATCAGGCTGTATAAAAATGGTGTGTTTGTTATATTACGGGGAAATCCATTATTTCTATGTAATTTTAAGTTAATTTTATATTTATCTCAGTTTTCCCTAAATAATGTTACAGCATCGTTTGATTCCCCTCAATAATATGTAATACCCCGTACCCCTTATACCTATTAAAGATCGCGTCAAGTGATGATAACTTATGAAAAAGGGGCCAAGAAACAAGGCATTCTGCCTTGACTACATTTTTAGAGGTACTCGTAAGAGGTAAATAATCCCTTGGCTTCATATTCTATCGATGTGCTAATATTTATTTGATTTTCTACCAATTTACTTAAGTTATTCCATAAAAAATCTAATAAAGGAAGAATTCATCGTTCTCTCTATCCTCTTTATATGTCACACTAAATCGAAATTGACATTGGAGACTTTTAACGAGAAGTAGCACCGATGCGAACTCAATCCTGGAAATGTCAAGAGAAGAAACGCCATCGAAGAACCAATCAAAAACTGAGCGATAATCAAACCAATTTTTATTGTACTTACAAAAGGAAGATCATCACAACACAACAACATCAGTAATAACAGCAACAACAACAACAACAACATTAATAATAATAATAATAATAATAATAATAATAAAAATAATACAATGTATTATTCTAATTTTACACGTTGAGGACACATGTGAGGTGCAACAAGAAATACATGAACTCAGGCCGACGAATACGGCCTCTTGCAAAAACCCTTGTATTATTATTACCAACATCCTTGGGATCCGAACCCCCATCCTGAGTGTGTTTACTTCGCTTATAGAGAAACGGTATTACTCATTGACCTAGAGACGCTAGCTAATTTGGCTTAAGGGGAAAAAACGATATTGTTATTGTGTCCGATGAATTGGACAAAATTCTTAAGGACTGATTAAGTAATCGCAGTTTACTTGAATGTAAAAGGTTTATAGTTTGCTCTCAAATGGTGACTTATAATGCGAAAGAAATTTGGGCAATTCTGTTTAGTAAAAATGAGATTGAAAATTTGTTTAAAACTGTAGGCAACTGAGGTCAACAGGATTGACAAGAAATTGGAGTTCAAACACTCAGATCAGATGGGTTTTGTATGAAGCTAAAATGCCCCCACCAGAACTCTAACCGGACGTTAAGTGTTTCTTCGTTCATTCAAATATACGATAGATTGTGTTTAGTTCCGTCGTAGTGTGATGGTAGCGCTCGCGACTCCTACTCAGAAGCTCCCAGGTTCGAATTCTAGTGGGATAATTTTTGTTTCATACAAAAACCACGCGTGCTCATGCGTCCAGTGCTATAGCAGGGAGATTCGAATAAGATGCTGTCATTGCCTCGAGTGCGAGGGGGTTAACATCATAAAACACATCTGGAAGCAAAAACATTAAATGTTCACTTGGTCGTTTAAATATACAATAAGGTATGTTGACTTTTATCCCGTCGTAGTGTCACGATTTCTCCTGAGAAGGTCCCGGGTACGAATCCTGGTGGGGGCATTTTTGTTTCATAGGTTACATATATATATATATATATATATATATATATATATATATATATCAAAGAAATCTCGTAGAAATTTCACTAAAAGGACAGGAAAATAATCACATTGTGTCGTTTTTTTTAATGTCATGTTACGCGTCGACTTAAATACTTGTTTATCGTTTCGTATTTATTACTTCTTTTGTTTTAATTTTTTGTTTTGT
This sequence comes from Bathynomus jamesi, assembly GCA_023014485.1. Lineage (NCBI taxonomy): Eukaryota > Metazoa > Arthropoda > Malacostraca > Isopoda > Cirolanidae > Bathynomus > Bathynomus jamesi. The sequence continues at coordinate 220,781 of JAJOZX010006787.1, read as the reverse complement.
GTATGTTATTCTCTCATACTTATTCTTGTCCTTCTTTTATCTAAATCATTTTGTTCGGTTTATTGTGTCCAAGTTTTGTTTGTGTCGGAGAGAATCTTTCGGTTGTAGAGAAATCCAAAATTAAATTTTTCTTAAAAAATTCGATTCGACTTCAATTCAATTCAATTCAATTGGGCACCTTTTATTTCAGTCACGTGGAAAGCGGAATTATGTATATTGTGTAGTTATTGTATTTTTATTGTTTTATTTATTGTTATAATTTTTTAAATTAGATGCAAAAAACTCTCTAACGCGAGGGTTAATCGGTATTTTCAATATTTCATCTACTCATCTGGTCAACTTTGGAACAATCTTCCTCAATCCATCTTTCCTCCTGTCTGTGACCTCCCATCTTACAAACGCGGAGTGTCTAGGCATCTCGAAAACCCCGGGACCTTGAATTTGGCTCTCTTCTTCTTCTATGGAGGGGGGGGGGGTGGAAGGGGAGTGCTTTTCCGAGCATTCGCTCTTGGCCCCCCCTCCTTCCTGCTTAAAAAAAAGTAGGAGCCAACTTAACTGAAACTCTCTCTCTCTCTCTCTCTCTGTAGTGAACGGGTTTTATTATATCTTTTCTTCATTATTATTTACGCTTCTTCCTACTTTACTATATCTCTATTGCTCTTTATTTCATTACTGTACACTTCGTTACTCATTTTCGCCGTCGTATAATAGTTTCCGGTAGCGACGCCGAGTTCTGACTCTAAAAGACCGTTACAAAACGAAGGGGGGGAGGTATATTAATACTTTATTAACACTTATTACGTTTTATTAATTTCGAAAGTGGTTTAGTTAATTAGGGGATATGCGAGTATGAAATATTACTAAATATATTTAGGTCGGAGAGGGCACACACAACTTATTTATTCTACGTTACATTTTCAATCTACGCGTATCGCGTCTGCCTCAAGACTGAAAACCGTTATAGGTATAGTCCACTCTCCGGGCCTATTTAGGATTACCAACCCTACCCATTTTAAACAATTCAAATTAACAACCATGCTTTATCGTAATCATCACAATTTTTAGTAAATTTATATTAAACATTATCTTATTTAATTAAACAAATTAATATTCTTAACTAAGCATTACTACACTCGCATCACCCCCTTGAAAATAAGTTTTTCCATTAGGAAAACTTATTAATATCGTTTAACAATGTCAATAAATTTATTCAACAAACTTATATATTTTGCAATTTTTTTTTTTTTTTTTTTTTTTTTAACACTTATTCAAAGTTTAGAAATAGACAAGAAATAATAGAATGACAATTCCCATACATATTGTATCATATTATAAAACCGAAAACTTTATAATTTTCACATTTGCATAAAATAACATTTCACTCTAATAATTAAATTACAACCTGTAACTAATCTATACATGCCAAAAAAAATAACAGAAAATTTTCTTACAGTGGCTACACAAATCCAAGTTCACAATCTATTCCCGCGATTTCTCATCAACGATCGCTTTACATTCGAAACAATTATTTGTATAGTATACAGTTACTATCAGGGCAATATAGAAAAAAAATAAGAAAAAGTTTACATAAAATACGACCAGAGCGCATATACTACACACGAAAACACAACAAATATGGGCAATAATCGGACCCTTTTCACTTATAATTTCATTAGATAATAATCAGTACATTTGTTTGCTGGACGTTGTTTAGATGACACTCCGCACGCTGACAACGGATTTCAATTTTCAATCGCAGCTCTCCTGCTCACTTCGCTAGAATGCAAGGGATTGCATCAATCAATATGCAACAGGGCAGCACGCTATAATGGTTCCGCTCTCTCTCCAATGGCGAAAAAAAAAAACAAGAGACGTCCAATTCTAAAAGGATCAGGGGGGGAGATATCTGAAAGCGGGACCACGCGCTGGAATTGGACGGAATTTGCAATTCTAGAAGTCGATGAAGAAACTCGCCTTGTCTCATCTCCACTTTTGTCGGTGAACGCTGCTCTTCCTACGTCCAGCTGAAAGACTCTTCCACTGGCAACAATCAAACGATGACTCCGCCGTAGGCCGTTTCCCAACGAACCTACTGTATGTCTGTATGGACAGTACAGTCGTAGGCGCCCGTTCAAGGCTCTCGTGGCTTGTCTACCGCGCGCTTTGTTGACACATATTTAGCGAAGCATTCGAGCAACTTGACCAGCTACTGCCCGAAAAATACCAGTAGACCATCTTCGATCGAAACTTTCGTGTGCCAAGACCATGCAGACGTAAATTTCTCTTCTCTTCCGGAACTGTCCTGCGCCAATTCCCTGCGCATTCGGTTCCTCTCTTCTCTCTTCTCTTCCGAAACCATCCTGCGCCAAGTCCATGCGCAGTCTGGGTTTCTCTTCTCTCTCTCTCATTGGTGATCGATCACCTATCCGGTCGACTAAACTCAGTTGATGGAACTCGGATTCAACTTGGTTGACCCAAGCTGAGCCTTGCAATTTTGAAAAAAAAAGTTTATTCTAAACGTGTTTCTGTACTGCTTATCATTTCATATTTAATTTATCAAATTCTTTCGACAATTCACTTCGAAATACTAACTACACATTTGCTCTGGCCAAATTCACGGAAAAAAAAATGACAAATCTAAAAATTTCGCAAAAATGTAATCAAATCTAGCTACCAATAAGGTCACTTATAGCAGTCACAGCAGAGAAGATAAAAAAAAAAGTCATAAAACGCTAAACAAAATTGTACAGTATAAATATAAAAGCGCCCATACATAGTAACTGTTTGTATAATTTAAGAATTATTATTGTTCAAACTATTGTCAGAAATCACCTCAATACCTCTAAATACAAAAGACAAAAATGAGCCCCAGAAACTTCATGTCATCCATTCTCTGACAATCATGAACCCTCTTGCTTTGAGGAGGAGCACACAGACGCCACAAAAACGTTACTGGCTATCTAGGAGGCTCCATTTCCGAGTGTACACTTGAGTCAATGTTTCAAATGCACTAGTTAACTCCGACTGAAGGTTTAAACAATAATAATTTTCTAAACAGTTATTAAAAAGTAAAAAAATTAAATATTACTACCAAAAATTATTTTACTACAGTAATTCCAACTTGAAACGTCAAATTTCATAAGAATGAACTTGCAATTCGCAATTACATCTGAGATACAACTCTCTCCTTCAACAGAAACCTCAGTATGGTTTTCAATCACAGAAATCTCAGTAATTTATCGTATCCAAGTGAAAATACAAATTTTTATCGTTATACTAAATAAGAAGATCATATGCACTAAAAAATTACACACAATCCACTGTAAACAAAACTAAAACATTTCCTAATTGAGAGCGGTCGCTTTGTTTGTAAGCGAACCTCTATACAAATTCCCTAACCGAATGAAACGCATTATATCCTAACATAATTTCGTAATATTTTTCCATGCAAACGCTCGAACTAAAAAAAAAAAGGACATTTTTCATTTCTAATTCAAAATTAAAACATCCTTTTTAGAATCAATCTAAATTTGAACTAAAATTTTACCATTGTCATTGAACTGGAAAGAAAATAAAAAATCGGCCTACCTGTATAAATAAATTTGATTATTGAATGAATTTATAAAACGTAAGGAAAATATATGAAATAACAACTTCCTACACAAATTTCTGTAATTCAAAAAAAAAAATTATAATCTCGAGATTTATAAATGTGTACCGTAACTCACATTGCCGCCAAAATAAAAATAAAATTTACTGCCGCTTTTAGGCCTATAATTAATATAATTCATGTTATGCGTGAAAAGAGCTATTAAGAATTTAAGTCAACATTTGTGCTTTTTAAAGGCAAATCCTATGCTTATTTATGTTAAACCAATGAAAATTTTGTTAAATAACTAAAAATTTACACTCAATAGACATACCGTAATAACGGTTTAATCTCCGAACAATATTTTACGATAGGCCTACAAGAAATTCTTCTTACGTACGATACAATAGCCATTTTACCAAATATGTCGGAATTGTCGTGAAATGAATCGAAAGAAACAGAGAGAGGAGAAAATAATCAGCTTACCTACCAAATTGTATATAATTAATGAGTATAAAAATATCCAAAACAACTTTTATAGAAAATTTCACAACACAATTTCGCTAGTTCCATTAAACCAATGTAGCTTATTTTTAAATTTAACACAATCCTATACGGCCCAATCTGACAATTTTTAATATCTTTAAGATTTATTTTTCGATTTGTCCCTTAACTGTAACGTAATCCTATTTTAGCGCGAAGCGAGCAAAGCAAAAAGCCCGTAAACCTATATTTACAAATAATCCTATTATTATATACAGGCAATCGAAATATAATCAAAAATCTGCTAATGAAACCCAGAAAATTTCTCATGTTCATGAAATGGTTGTACTATATATGTATATATACCCAGAAATGCGATACAAATTTTCGCTGAAACACTTTGAAAAGACCATATAAATTGTGTATCATACTGTATTTAAACTATACTTACGTACAATCTTTTTTTTTTTTTTTTTTTTTTTTTTATATTAATCGTTATTATTATATTACAATTACTACTAATTCCAAAAATTTTAAACAAACAAGTAAACAACAGAGGTAAGCTGAAAGGGTATAGGAGATGAAAAAAAAATTTGAGTCTTCAGGCAGCACGATAATTTTCAAACTATACCCTCTCCGCACCGAATTGAACAAAAGTTACGTAATAATGACTCCAATACTGAGTCGGACAAAACGAAAAGCAACGGAACTGGACGAAACAAATTGAATTCTTAGGCGCGAGTCAGGGACGCTATCAGGACGCGAAGCGCCATTTTTAAATTTTATTTACAATGAAATTTTAAGGCATGAAAATCGAAATTTGCCTGCAAACGGGGTAAAATTTGCATTTAGATATTTTAATAATCGAAATAAAATATTCATTAACGCTATTTGTTATTATACCGGGTTTTAAGAATTTTAATGGAAATTCTAACACGTGGGTAAGCCTCACAAAATATGATGTAAGATCACCGCTAGCCACCAGAATGTAGTGAACGCTTTTATTATATCTTTTCTTCCTTATTTATTTACGCTTCTTCCTACTTTACTATATCTCTATTGCTCTTTATTTCATTTAACTGTACACTCTCGTTACTCATTTTCGCCGTGCAGTATAATAGTTTCCGGTAGCCACGCCGAGTTCTGACTCTAAAAGACCGTTACAAAACGAAGGGGGGGAAGGTATATTAATACTCTTATTAACACTCATTACGTTTTATTAATTTCGAAAGTGGTTTAGTTAATTAGGGGATATGCGAGTATGAAATATTACTAAATATATTTAGGTCGGAGAGGGACACACACAACTTATTTATTCTACGTTACATTTTCCCCACCTACGCGTAACGCGTTCTGCCTCAAGACTGAAAAACCGTTATAGGTATAGTCCACTCTCCGGGCCTATTTAGGATTACCAACCCTACCCATTTTAAACAATTCAAATCTAACAACCATGCTTTATCGTAATCATCACAATTTTTAGTAAATTTATATTAAACATTATCTTATTTAATTAAACAAATTAATATTCTTACTAAGCATTACTACACTCGCATCACCCCCTTGAAAATAAGTTTTTCCATTAGGAAAACTTATTAATATCGTTTAACAATGCCAATAAATTTATTCAACAAACTTATATATTTTGCAATTTTTTTTTTTTTTTTTTTTTTTTTTCTTTAACACTTATTCCAAGTTTAGAATAGACAAGAAATAATAGAATGACAATTCCCATACATATATCGTATCATATTATAAAAACCGAAAACTTTATAATTTTCACATTTGCATAAAATAACATTTCACTCTAATAATTAAATTACAACCTGTAACTAATCTATACATGCCAAAAAAAACAGAAAATTTTCTTACAGTGGCTACACAAATCCAAGTTCACAATCTATTCCCGCGATTTCTCATCAACGATCGCTTTACATTCGAAACAATTATTTGTATAGTTATACAGTTACTATCAGGGCAACATAGAAAAAAAATAAGAAAAAGTTTACATAAAATACTGACCAAGAGCGCACATACTATTTCACGAAAAACAACAAATATGGGCAATAATCGGACCCTTTTCACTTATAATTTCATTAGATAATAATCAGTACATTTGTTTGCTGGACGTTGTTTAGATGACACTCCGCACGCTGACAACGGATTTCAATTTTCAATCGCAGCTCTCCTGCTCACTTCGCTAGAATGCAAGGGATTGCATCAATCAATATGCAACAGGGCAGCACGCTATAATGGTTCCGCTCTCTCTCCAATGGCGAAAAAAAAAAACAAGAGACGTCCAATTCTAAAAGGATCAGGGGGGGAGATATCTGAAAGCGGGACCACGCGCTGGAATTGGACGGAATTTGCAATTCTAGAAGTCGATGAAGAAACTCGCCTTGTCTCATCTCCACTTTTGTCGGTGAACGCTGCTCTTCCTACGTCCAGCTGAAAGACTCTTCTCTGGCAACAATCAAACGATGACTCCGCCGTAGGCCGTTTCCCAACGAACCTACTGTATGTCTGTATGGACAGTACAGTCGTAGGCGCCCGTTCAAGCTCTCGTGGCTTGTCTACCGCGCGCTTTGTTGACACATATTTAGCGAAGCATTCGAGCAACGTGACCAGCTACTGCCCGAAAAATACCAGTAGACCATCTTCGATCGAAACTTTCGTGTGCCAAGACCCTGCAGACGTAAATTTCTCTTCTCTTCCGGAACTGTCCTGCGCCAAGTCCCTGCGCATTCGGTTCCTCTCTTCTCTCTTCTCTTCCGAAACCATCCTGCGCCAAGTCCATGCGCATTCTGGTTTCTCTCTCTCTCTCTCATTGGTGATCGATCACCTATCCGGTCGACTAAACTCACTTGATGGAACTCGGATTCAACTTGGTTGACCCCAAACTGAGTCTTGCAATTTTGAAAAAAAAAGTTTATTCTAAACGTGTTTCTGTACTGCTTATCATTTCATATTTAATTTATCAAATTCTTTCGACAATTCACTTCGAAATACTAACTACACATTTGCTCTGGCCAAATTCACGGAAAAAAAATAAAATAAAAATTTCGCAAAAATTTAATCAAATCTAGCTACCAATAAGGTCACTTATGGCAGTCACAGCAGAGAAGATAAAAAAAAGTCATAAAACGCTAAACAAAATTGTACAGTATAAATATAAAAGCGCCCATACATAGTAACTGTTTGTATAATTTAAGAATTATTATTGTTCAAACTATCGTCAGAAATCACCTCAATACCTCTAAATACAAAAGACAAAAATGAACCCCAGAAACTTCATGTCATCCATTCTCTGACAATCATGAACCCTCTTGCTTTGAGGAGGAGCACACAGACGCCACAAAAACGTTACTGGCTATCTAGGAGGCTCCATTTCCGAGTGTACACTTGAGTCAATGTTTCAAATGCACTAGTTAACTCCGACTGAAGGTTTAAACAATAATAATTTTCTAAACAGTTATTAAAAAGTAAAAAAAATTTAAATATTACTACCAAAAATTATTTTAATACAGTAATTCCAACTTGAAACGTCAAATTTCATAAGAATTGAACTTGCAATTCGCAAATTACATCTGAGATACAACTCTCTCCTTCAACAGAAACCTCAGTATGGTTTTCAAATCACAGAAATCTCAGCAATTTATCGTTTCCAAGTGAAAATACAAATTTTTATCGTTATACTAAATAAGAATAGATCATATGTACTAAAAAATTACACACAATCCACTGTAAACAAAACTAAAACATTTCCTAATTGAGAGCGGTCGCTTTGTTTGTAAGCGAACCTCTATACAAATATCCCTAACCGAATGAAACTGCATTATATCCTAACATAATTTCGTAATATTTTCCATGCAAACGCTCGAACTAAAAAAAAAGGACATTTTTCATTTCTAATTCCAAATTAAAACATCCTTTTTAGAATACAATCTAAATTTGAACTAAAAATTTTACCATTGTCATTGAACTGGAAAGAAAAATAAAAATCGGCCTACTGTACAAATAAATTGATTATTGAATGAATTTATAAAACGTAAAAAATATATGAAAAAATTTCTACACAAATTTCTGTAATTCAAAAAAAATTATAATCTCGAGATTTAGTAAAATGTGTACCGTAACTCACATTGGCCGCCAAAATAAAAATAAAATTTACTGCCGCTTTTAGGCCTATAATTAATAAATTCAATGTTATGCGTGAAAAGAGCTATTAAGAATTTAAGTCAACATTTGTGCTTTTTAAAGGCAAATCCTATGCTTATTTATGTTAAACCAATGAAAATTTTGTTAAATAACTAAAAATTTACACTCAATAGACATACCGTAATAACGGTTAATCTCCGAACAATATTTTACGATAGGCCTACAAGAAATTCTTCTTACGTACGATACAATAGCCATTTTACCAAATATGTCGGAATTGTCGTGAAATGAATCGAAAGAAACAGAGAGAGGAGAAAAAATAATCAGCTTACCTACCAAATTGTATATAATTAATGAGTATAAAAAATATCCAAAACAACTTTTATAGAAAATTTCACAACACAATTTCGCTAGTTCCATTAAACCAATGTAGCTTATTTTTTAAATTTAACACAATCCTATACGGCCCAATCTGACAATTTTTAATATCTTTAAGATTTATTTTTCGATTTGTCCCTTAACTGTAACGTAATCCTATTTTAGCGCGAAGCGAGCAAAGCAAAAAGCCCGTAAACCTATATTTACAAAATAATCCTATTATTATATACAGGCAATCGAAATATAATCAAAAATCTGCTAATGAAACCCAGAAAATTTCTCATGTTCATGAAATGGTTGTACTATATATGTATATATACCCAGAAATGCGATACAAATTTTCGCTGAAACACTTTGAAAAGACCATATAAATTGTGTATCATACTGTATTTAAACTATACTTACGTACAATCTTTTTTTTTTTTTTTTTTTTTTTTTATATTAATCGTTATTATTATATTACAATTACTACTAATTCCAAAAATTTTAAACAAACAAGTAAACAACAGAGGTAAGCTGAAAGGGTATAGGAGATGAAAAAAAAATTTGAGTCTTCAGGCAGCACGATAATTTTCAAACTATACCCTCTCCGCAACCGAATTGAACAAAAGTTAACGTAATAATGACTCGCAATACTGAGTCGGACAAACGAAAAGCAACGGAACTGGACGAAACAAATTGAATTCTTAGGCGCGAGTCAGGGACGCTATCAGGACGCGAAGCGCCATTTTTAAATTTTATTTACAATGAAATTTTAAGGCATGAAAATCGAAATTTGCCTGCAAACGGGGTAAAATTTGCATTTAGATATTTTAATAATCGAAATAAAATATTCATTAACGCTATTTGTTATTATACCAAGTTTTAAGAATTTTAATGGAAATTCTAACACGTGGGTAAGCCTCACAAAATATGATGTAAGATCACCGCTAGCCACCAGAATGTAGTGAACGCTTTTATTATATCTTTTCTTCCTTATTTATTTACGCTTCTTCCTACTTTACTATATCTCTATTGCTCTTTATTTCATTTAACTGTACACTCTCGTTACTCATTTTCGCCGTGCAGTATAATAGTTTCCGGTAGCCACGCCGAGTTCTGACTCTAAAAGACCGTTACAAAACGAAGGGGGGGGAAGGTATATTAATACTCTTATTAACACTCATTACGTTTTATTAATTTCGAAAGTGGTTTAGTTAATTAGGGGATATGCGAGTATGAAATATTACTAAATATATTTAGGTCGGAGAGGGACACACACAACTTATTTATTCTACGTTACATTTTCCCCACCTACGCGTAACGCGTTCTGCCTCAAGACTGAAAAACCGTTATAGGTATAGTCCACTCTCCGGGCCTATTTAGGATTACCAACCCTACCCATTTTAAACAATTCAAATCTAACAACCATGCTTTATCGTAATCATCACAATTTTTAGTAAATTTATATTAAACATTATCTTATTTAATTAAACAAATTAATATTCTTACTAAGCATTACTACATCTCTCTCTCTCTTTTTCTCTCTCTCCATATATATATAATATATATTTCCAAAGAAATGTGAGTGGCGCGCAATATATGAAATAAAAGATAGCTTTCGCTCGTATGTACAGAAAATTGACAAGAGTTAATAAATACTACTATGATTGTCCTCAACAACAAATGTCAAAGTTCATCAATAGAATGTCAGGACGTGTGTGTGTGTGTGTGTGTGTGTGTGTGTGTGTGTGTGTGTGTGTGTGTGACTTTTACATAATGGGAAGGAGAAACCAACACGATTCTAAATATATTCATTTAAAAAAAAAATCTGTTATTATTTATTGACATTTATTATCAAATCAAAAAACTATTGGAAAATCAAAGCTGTCTATTTACTTATGTCATCCCTCTGTATATTAAAGATGTACTTCGCATTATATACAGGGTCATCCTAAAAAGTATTTTTTTTACATTTACATGAAAATAGAAAAGCTTTTGTGTCTGAAAATACAAAGAGACGTAAGAGTCAGAGCAATTTGTAGGAGGATATATACGAATCATCACGGCAGTTAGGGATGTATTTCCGCAAGGCCAAATGGTCGTAGAATATCGGATGAAGGACTTTTTCTTGTCCTTTTCCATGACTGCAGTTACATCTACCAAAGACAGGACCAACAGTGAGAAAAAATACTGCTAAAGAAATAAGTATTTTATAGCAATTTATAATGCCTCGCTCGACGACTTCTGCCTAAGGGAAGTGTTTAAGGAGCGGAACATCCGCAGACAGAGCCGGAAACCTGTTAACACACACCCATTTCTTGAAATCGATGCATTTCCGATAGTTGAACTGAATTTAGCAAACTTTTTAACATTTCAACGGAAATGAAATTGTGAGAGTTTCTAAAGAGCGTCTTTGTGCGTAGGAGTGAGAAATAAAGGATTCATTCAATCTGTTTCATTATAAGTTTTCTTTAGGACAAACTAAGGCAAACGAAGTTATTTTTGAGTTCTGTGGCATCGATTTAAACAGATATATTTAAAAAATCCAACTCTCATGGTAAATTATGAGCAAATGGGATGGAGTGGAGTGATGAACCGGCTGCACGTAATGTATTTGGATCAGCCTAGTTCTCCTTTCAAAGGGAGAACTTATTTTTCGGGTTGGTGGCATTATAGTCTGTCTCAGCGCCCTCTGGCGGACGAAAGACGTAAAATGAAACAACCAAACCCCGACATTGTTAGTATTATTCAGTTTAACGGCAGCGCCATCTATATTCAGTACATAAAAATACTAAAAATTAAGATAATGTTATGTAAATGACACGGATTATTTTCATCAAACTCTTAGGCCAGTCGCACACACAGGATCGTCTTGCGACTCACGACTGACGACTTGAGTCGTGAGGACTCGAGTCGCGTGTGATTTTACATTGACAGAATGGGAGCCCCGTACACTGTAGCGACCACGACGCGATTCTGGAATATCATTTGAAGAATGAGAAATCAAAAGTGAGAATTTCAAAGGAGGAAATTTTCAAATCGATCCATTCTCATTTTCACTATCAGGAGGATTTCACACTTTGCTTCATTTTTCACACAAAGTCTGCAAGTTTGTAATTGCAGTTGCGTTACGAATCCTTTTTATTTCGCCTTCCCCAAGTTAGGAACCTGTTTTCTCAATTTTAAAATATCTACTTCAGCCATTCTCACTCGTGGACCTGAAATAAGAATGGAAATGACGCTGAATAGAAAGTAATCAATCATCTATCTTCCTTTTCATTTCTCAAGAAAGGTTCGAACGAGTTCATAACAGGAAGGTGAGCAGGAAAAACAACTTGGTTCTAATGTTCTCAATGTCGGGGAAGTTGTTTTCTCTCTATAAAATGGATTAATTGCAGAGTAAACGAGCAAACCCTCAATTCAGCTGAATTTTATTTTTGTAGAAAACTGAGGGGATATAACCAACATTCTGAGAGATTTTATTTTCCATTTCGAGTTTGGGGGTTTCAAATAAAAAATTTTCTACCATTTACATTTTGTCCATTTTCGGGTGTCATAAGGGCGTAAGTACGAGTACTGTAGGAATAGTAAGAAATAGTGAAGGTGTAGAAAGGGTGTAGTTATAGTGTAGAAAGGTGTAGAAATAATTTGCAAGCATATAAAGGTTAGTATAAAGAAATATACTTTCAAACTGCGGGTAACCGAAAGTCCAAAAGTATTCTTTCCTGGCACGCAAGAAATGAACTGTTGGTTAGCTACAATTTCGAAGCATTGTCTAAGACCCCATGTTTATTGCGGTATTCTCTTATAAAATACACATAGGAGGATAGTAGGAGGTCGGAAAGCAATTTCCTCCTCCACCAAATCCCGCAAATGAGGTTCACTTCTCATTTGCTCCGGTGCTAGTGTCTCCGAGCAAATGATACAATGAGCAAACCAACCAATAATAAACTTCACTCGTATTTCGGTTTTGCACCCAAAATGAGCAAACAAATCACAAAATCCTGTACCTCACTTCAACGAAACTGATTATCTTAATTACCTCACTAAACAGAAACTACTTAAAATATGGAGAAAAAAAAGTTTAGCATTATAAAGTGAGGTACTTGGAAGTATACTATTTAGTAATGTTAGATTTCTTAAAACAAGATATAATATTCTTATATCCGAATTTTATGGACACATTCGACCTTTAAAGCTCCCTCACTTATATCCACGTTCTTTCAAATTAAAAGAAACCTGATGTTTTAGTGTTAATTAACCTCCTTCCTAATAACACACGTGACGTGACAAAGGGAACTTACAACTTTAACTGAAATCCGAACTATCTAAGGGTCATTACATCATCTAAACGCATCAGAGAACGATGCTCCATCTAAATATTGAACAAGACCTAACATCATGAGAAATAGCTAATAAATGAATATTATTTGTAATTTGTATCTGTCAATATTTCGTGTTTTTCCTTTCGGGTGGGCATGGGTATGGGCATGGATACAATTATTTAAAAAGATGCCTTTCGTAAATTTTGTAAAAGTAATATGCAATAATTACTGAATTAATATTTATTATTTTCAATAATAATAATAATAATAATAATAATAATAATTATTAATATTGTTAATTATCAATAAATTATAAATAAATTAATTATTAATAAATTAAAGCGAAAATATCTTACTTTAATCCTTTGTAATAAAAATGCTTTTTATCCATACGTTATTTATCCAAAAATTAAGCTAAACGTTATAATAACATTAATTTTATTTTTAACATTTATTGTCAGAACTTCTTGCGTGTTTTTACAAAATATTTACCGAAGTAGATTGTAGCCCGTTTATCACTGTAAATACAGGGACCTGTCGTAATAAATTGAAAGTCCATCAAAATTATTGGAACAGATGAGATTTTCCCTGCACAGTCTCTGAATAGTTTGCAAAGAGAAGCATTTGTTAAATATCGTTAAAGATCCCTTGTCCACTCGCTGCTCATGGTATGTTTCCATTTACTCTGTGTTAATTCATTCGACAACTGGGTTGTGGTGGCTGAAGCGAGAGGTTTTTAGTTCAAATTCTGCTGCTAGAAAAGGAGACGATTCATAAAGCCATTGCAAGATTTTGTCATACTTATAAACAACAAGGCCATCAGTGATTACAGGACGATTACTAAGCCATCACTTTGCAAGGACGATCACTAAGCGCCTTTGCAAGCTTGAGGGAGGTTCATTCGATGCTCAAAGAATTAGACGTTGCAATAAAGGCAAACTGCATAGTCTACAATGGTCACGTGACTCGGCCATACCCCTTTTTACAGTTACCAATATTTAGCGACACGGACTTGGGGCATTTAGAAACTCTGTTTTTTCTGGGACAAGTCTTAATTTCATGGGTATGAAGAATGACTACCAAACATTCATTTCAGGAATCCTGTTTGAAAACTACAGTTTAACACGATGCCATAGTATGGGTAATGGGCATCGATTAAGATGGTGGAAACAAGTAACCCAGACAGAGTTCCTGAAGGGACGTTTTAATGCTACTAAACAGAAATCCATTCATGAGAATTATTCCCTTCCAGTGTTCGAAGGTGTTTGGCAGTTAAGGGCTGCAAGTTTCGTAAGTGACACATATTACATGTGCCCCAATTACACGTGTCCCAATACCACCACTCAGTGGAAGAAACAAAAGGGGTGCAGGTTCTTCTCAGTTAGAACCTTTTCTTTATGCAGAAAAGAGGGGACGGGGGCGGGCACCCGCAAAAATGCCCCCCACCCCATAGAAAGAGAAGGAGAGAGCTATATATATTATATATATATATATATATATATATATATATATATATATAACGTAAAGAACGACGCTTGTATAGGAGATATTCCGCGCAAGATGAGAGAGAGAGAACGAAACAAATGAAAAAATGAGGTAACCACCCGGGAATCGAACCCGGGATCTTCCGATTGCCGGTCAGATATGATAACCATTACACCATGGGCCTCACTCATTCAAATGCCGTAATTCCTCTACATACGCGCAGAAACCAATGCCCCAAGGGGGCACCTCCCGCATGCCGTAACATGCATTTGAATGAGTGAGGCCCATGGTGTAATGGTTATCATATCTGACCGGCAATCGGAAGATCACGGGTTCGATTCCCGGGTGGTTACCTCATTTTTTCATTTGTTTCGTTCTCTCTCTCTCATCTTGCGCGGAATATCTCCTATACAAGCGTCGTTCTTTACGTTAATTATACTGCGTGTTTGCAGTTATATATATATATATATATATATATGGCTATGTACGGTATATATATATATATAATGTTATAATGTTATAATGTTTCAGACCAATAAAGACCCTAGGATCCACTCATGGCTGGTCTACCTAACTGTGTTCGTAATCTTGTATTGTGTATTTCCTCCGTGGTGGCGGAGGGGACCTACAATTTTACGTGTGTTCCGAACCACAAGAACATAAGAAATTTATGTAAAAACTGCCGGTAAATTGGCAACGACCAATTTTTACGAAACTAAATAATTATCAATTTAAAACTAATTAATTATCGATTTAAAACTAAAGATAGAATCTCTGGATCCAGAGGATCAAGTCATAATAGACTACTATCCACAAATGTTACACTCTATATCTATTTATAACGGACATGCAAATATATCAGATCCAAAGAATCCAGTCAATTTCATTACGGTATCCATCAAGTCACGGTCCATATCGATTGCGGACCAAGTCAAAATTTACAACCATATACATTACAATATATACACTTACGAAGAAAAGTGTAGGTGTGGCTGTAAAGACTGTACAGTAATGTAGAAATGTGTGTGCACCCATTATGGGTCTCCCATTTAAAGGTGTTTGTGGGGCAAGTGAAGATCATGAGTTTTTCAATACCTCACAGTACTATGGGGGGCACCGCTCGGCAGAGGAATCTCTTTAAATGGGGTGTGTAAGGACAGAGAGTATCCCCTAACCCAAGACGCTGCCTTCCTATATCCCACAACACTTGTGTTGAGCTGTGGGATCTATCCCCACAAAGCCTTAATTTTACTACCTTAAACTATACCCTTTCTATCAACATGCGCGTCTAATCGATTTTTAAACATGTTTATAGACGTGCTACTAATTACTTCTACCGGCAAACTATTCCAGGTATTTACTATTCTATGCGTAAAAAAGTTTTTCGCAACTGCTGTCTCGAACCTTCTACTTGTCAACTTACACCCGTTATTTCTAGTCCTATTATATTGAGATATTTCGAAAAAGCTATCTCTATCTACGTTATCAAACCCATTCATAATTTTGAAAACCTGGATTAGATCACCCCTTAACCTCCTAGTCTCGAGAGTAGTCAATTTTAACTCCTTAAGCCTATCCTCGTACGACTTTGACCTAAGAGACGGAATCATCTTAGTTGCTCGTCTTTGAACTCCTCTTTCGATTTTGTCTATATCTTTGCGCATATGCGGATTCCAAAATTGGATCGCGTACTCCAAATGGGGTCTAACTAATGATTTATAAAGAGGAACTATAATATCGCGCGATTTGTACTAAAAATTTCGAGCTATAAAACCTAACACTTTGTTCGCCTTATTGACCGCTGCTGTACTTTGTTTCGCTACTTTTAAATCACCAGTGACTATAACTCCTAAATCTTTTTCCTGCTCTACGCTTGTTAAATCTTTCCCTGACATACTATACGCAAAATTACCGTTACGCGAACCTATATGCAAAATTTTGCACTTATCCACGTTAAATCTCATTTGCCATGTGACTGACCAATCAACGATTTTATTCAGATCTTCCTGAATTTTACCTCTATCTTCGTCATTAATCGCCCTACCACCCAGCTTCGTGTCATCCGCAAACTTTGAAACTGTACTGACTAGGCCGACATCTAAATCGTTAATATATATAAGAAAAAGCAAGGGCCAAATACAGAACCCTGAGGAACGCCACTCGCTACATTAGCCCAACACGACTCCGCTCCATCAACGACCACCCTCTGTTTCCTGCCTCGCAACCACTCTTCTAGCCAATTTATTACTACACCCCTGATTCCATGAGCCTTAGTTTTTTCAATGGGTCTTTTGTGCGGCACGGTGTCGAACGCTTTTTGAAAATCTAAATACACTACATCAACCGCCTGATGTCTATCGTAAACGTCAACCACGCTTTGGAAAAATTCTAAAAGATTAGTTAAGCAAGATTTGTTTCGCCTAAAAACGTGCTGCGTATTTCTAACCAGATTATGCACTTCTAAGTGTTCGACTATACGATCCCTAATTATTGATTCCAGTAGCTTACCTACAACAGACGTTAAACTGATTGGCCTATAATTTCCCGCCGCACCTTTATCGCCTTTCTTAAAGATAGGTGTTACGTTTGCTAACTTGAAATTATCTGGTACGCACCCCTCAGAAATAGACGCATTAAAAATCTTTGTTAGCGGCACAACAATGCTATCTTTTAATTCTTTTAGTTGTATGGGATATATGGAATCCGGACCCGGTGATTTACGCGTTTTCATTTTATCAATATAGCGCATTACTTCCCCTTCACTAACGACAATATTATCCAAAATATTACCATTATCAAAAGGTATTATGTCTATGACCGTAGGGATATTCGTTACATCTTCTATAGTAAAAATTGACGTAAAAAATTCGTTTAGCAAGGTAGCCATTTCCTTGTTTTCAGAGACTAGATCTGCATTTACATTTTTCAATGGACCTAAGACACTTTTTACTGGATTTCTATTATTGACGTATTGAAAGAATCGCTTGGGGTTTTCTTTACCGTCACGAGCTATGGAGATTTCAAATTCGCGCTTGGACTTTTTTATTACACTTTTCGCTTCACGCCTTAGAGATATGTAGTTGTTTCGTAACAACAAATTGTCTTTATCGCACTTATGTTGCCTATAAGCCCTATCTCTACTCTTTATAATGTCTCGTACTCTAGAAGTAAACCACAAGGGCTTGTTGTTTACTTTCGCACGCTTAATTTTGTACGGTACACATTCCTCATTTATAGTCCTAAATACCGTTACGAACGATTCCCACATTAGTTTTGCGTTGGAGTTCCCCATTACGTTTTCCCAATTGACGTGTGAAAATTTATTTCGAAATTTACTAAAGTCTGCGTGCTGGAAGTTAGGAATTTTAGTCGAGTTAGTTGGTTTCGAGTGACTTACTGAGAGGACAAACTCTACCATATTGTGATCGCTATTGCTCAACGGTTCTATTACTTGAAGATCAGTAATTAGCAGTGGCGACTCGTGGTATAAATGTATGGGGGTGCGATTTCATAAAATTGTACGACAACACAGACTCACAATAGGCTAGCGCGAATCCAACTGCCGCTCACAAGAGTACTTGTATTAACATATGCGGCTATGCCAGACGTACAATTCTAGTTAATTACAAATAAGTAATAATTTCAATAAAATACATATAAATGGCTTATATCATTATTACTGAAGTAACTATTAGTAAAAATAAAGTTGTTATTATAAAAAAAATTCGCGATTGTACTTATATTTTCATTACAACAGTAAAATATAATTTATATTTACTTGAGCGAAAAATCTATCGCTCCATTCGGCTGCAATATTATTTTGTATTCAAACAGCGGTACGCTGTTTGAAGCTATGCTATAAGTTTAGAATATTATGTACTGTATGAAGGCTTACTCAAAATGCCTCATGAATCAAGATATGCCACATGAATTTTTAAAATATATTTCAAGAATATTTATTTTAATATCTTAAAATTAATATATTTTTTATCTGTTAAATTAATATTTATCGTTTCAAGCAACGGGGAGCGACCGCTCCATCGCTCCTATACGCCAGTCGCCACTGGTAATTAGCCTATCATCCGTAGTTATTACTAAATCTAAAATACTGTCCAACCTCGTAGGTTCCCCAACCTTTTGAATAAGAAAGCTATCCTCGAGAAAATTAACTAAACGATTACCTTCCGCGTCTCCCTGCATTGTATCGTAATTCACGTTGGCGCAATTAAAGTCACCCATAACTAAAGCCTGCTCACTACCGATTATTCTCTTTAGTTCACGATATAACGCTTCGTCCGTATCAGCTGTTTGATTTGGGGGCCTATATATAACCACAACAAGAAGTTTGAAATCGTTCAATTTAAGTTCTGCTATAGTCGAATCTAGCCATATATATATATATATATATATATATATATATATATATATATATATATATATATACTGGTCAAAAAAAGAAACGCAATTTTTGAGATTTATTAATAAACATGAGGACTCAGTATATAGTAAATGATTCTTTAACATAACAAACAGTCAATAACGCGTATGGCCACCCTAGCCACAATGCAGGCTTGGAGTCTGGCCCTCATCGACCTCAACAGTCTCTGCAGGAAAGCAACAGGGATGGCCCTCCACTCTTCAATAATTGCATTGGTCAGTTCCCTGATGTTCTGCGGCTGATGCTGACGTCTGCGAACTCGCCGTTCAAGTTCATCCCATGCGTGCTCTATCGGTGACATGTCTGGGCTGAAGGCTGGCCATGGTAAGGTCTGCACCTGTTGTCCCTGCAGGTACGCCTGCACTATCCTGGCTGCATGAGGTCTGGCATTGTCCTGTTGCAGGAGCACCAATTCTGGATGTTGCCTCATGAATGGAAGAACATGTGGGTGAAGAATCTCATCCCTGTAGCGCTGGGCAGTCAGTCACGGTGCTGATAGGCCCATTGCAGGCGTCGTTGCCTTCTTGCATCAGTGAGAAAAGGACCTCTGTAAGGCCTGCGGGATCGGAGTCCTGCATTACGGAGTCGGTTTCTGACGGTCTGGTCACTAATTCTGTTGTTGTGGATACCAGGTGTCTCTCTGGCTGTCTGACGAGCATTCCGCTGCCGATGACGCAGGTGCTGCAGTACAATGTGGCGATCCTGGCGTTGGGTCGTCACACGAGGTCGCCCACGTCTTGGCAGGTCCTGAACACTTCCTGTGGCATTGTACCGTCTAACAAGCCTAGAGATTGTGCTGGGATGCACATGCATTCGTTGTGCAACTTGGACAGTAGACATGCCTGCATCCAACATGCCCAAGGCACGACCTCTGTTGACCTCTGAGAGTCGTGGCATGCCTCAATCGCGGGAAAAAGTTTGGTTTTCTCAACGGGCAGTGTGTATTCTGTGAAGTCAAAGAAAAAATGCATGCCTTCATAAAGAATACATTCAATTTAATCTCTGTTTATTGTTTGTAACAATATGGCGTCTTAGCCGGGATTAGTCAGGTTTAAAAACATGCACTAAGTGGCTTTAAAAGATTTGAACAAACATTTAACCATAATCTTGAAACTGTGATAATACCACTAACAACTTAAATTTTACACCATATGCAAGCTAATTGCGTTTCTTTTTTTGACCAGTATATATATATTATATATAATATATATATATATATATATATATATATATCACGAAAGCGCTCGGACTTTGTGTTTCCTTTTCCTTGTGGTTGTTTGCTTATTAATAAGGTCACGTGTTATTTTGTGATTCTAGTGCATATATATATATATATATATATATATATATATATATATATATATATATATATAGCTTCGCCATAATAAAATTGGCAACCTCGTGACAAGTATAACCTATTAATTCTAAGTGTATGTTAAGGGTTACTTGTGTCACGAGGTTGCCAATTTATTTATATATATATATATATATATATATATATGTCTCGTGGAGAGTGCAAGAGAGCAACTCGTTCCTCCACCAAGCCAGACCTAGAGGCGGGGCCACCAGCTTGACCTTCGTGTAAAGAGAGACCAACACACGGAACTTGAAAGAGGTTAATGAGTTATCATTATTATTATTATTATTATTATTACTTATCTTAGTTGCAAGACTCCATTAATTATATTTCAATAAAAGGTAAATAATTTTTCATTAATAAAACCAAGACATTTGGCGGGAGATTTAACCCTTTAAGGGCGTAATTTTTTGTGGTGTTAAGTTATGAATGCGCGTATTTGAAACGTTACCTATTTGTACCAGTCGTCCTTAAAAGGTTAATTAATAGGTATATGAAAAACGTAAAAGATAGTCTCTGGGCCCTAAAATTACTATCTATAACAATGGTTCCCAGCCTTTTTTAGCTCAAGGCACTCCCTACTGCCATTTCTCCCGTCTCTCACCGTTCAACATTCAATTCCCAGCCTCATCTCGCATCTCCCCACATTGCCTAATTTCAAACGGAGGCTAATAAATTCCGAAATCCTTCATTTATATTTAAAATTTAAATTTGTTCATTAACTTTTGAAATTTTAATTACTTTTTTCGTAATTTTCATGAAATTCGCTGCACTCGAGCGTTTATAACTTTCAGGCCTCAGAGACCCACTGTTAATCCCGTTCCTCAAACTTCCTGGTTCGGTGAGGATCGAACGAATAGAATCTATTTAATCCGGGATTTAAGGCTGAGACGGTAGTAGTTTAAAGAAGTTAATGAATATATACATATATATATATATATATATATAATATATATATATATATGTTAGACACAGACCGTGCATGGAACAAGGAAATCTTCTGGGAAAATTAAATCCACTATAGTCCGAATAAGTAATGGTAAACGACAATACTATAGTTTTTCTATTTCATGATGGAAGTCCAATGTTCAAATATTGGTGTTTGGCTAAAAATACAATAGTTACCCTTTTTCTTTGATGCGTTCGATCCGACATAAATGCAACGAGTTTCTTGCGCATACTGAGATTTTGAATGTAGCTGACTGGGAAGTTTTAAACTCTAGAGTCCAGCGGTGTCCAACAAGTTCGCCACTCGCCAAATGTGGCGAATCGGCAATTGATATGTGGCGAATAGGTTCTTGTATAAATACTGAATTTATTTTGAATTTCACCTTAATTAACAAAAATATTTTATCTTGTTTCAAACATGGATAAGTTTGTGATTAAAAAACGAAAAAATGAATCAGACAGAAGTGTTGGTTCAACTGATAATGAAGAAGCTAACACTTCAGCTAATACTTCAACAAAGAAAACGCGAGATTGGAAGAACATTGCGCGCGTAAATTGCACGACGAATGGGAGTTGGAATTTACTGTCATGAAAATTAACGAAAAACCGGTGAGCATACTGTGCAAAGAACATTCAACGAAAACAAGGTGGGCAGTGTAAAAAAGCATTTTCAAAATGCGCACCGAGAGTTTGATAAGAAGTTTCCTTTGGGTAAACAAAATCGAGTGGACGAAATCGCTCATGAAGAAATACTAGCAATACGTGGGCTAAGAGACCGCATTCGTGGTATTGACATTTTTGAAGCTTTCAAAGATGTTACGGAAGAGTTTGAATTGGATTTGAAAAAGTTAGCT
Organism: Bathynomus jamesi; assembly: GCA_023014485.1. Taxonomy (NCBI): domain Eukaryota; kingdom Metazoa; phylum Arthropoda; class Malacostraca; order Isopoda; family Cirolanidae; genus Bathynomus; species Bathynomus jamesi. The sequence goes on along the minus strand of JAJOZX010006787.1, from coordinate 198,784 downwards.
TCAGTCACGGTGATTTGATTAATAAATTTTAAATATTTGCAATTTCAATGTTTTATTCTAAACTCGTATTAAATTCCTATTTATTCTGTTTGTCTATTTGTCCCAATTTGTCAATTAAAAATAATATAAAAATCCTGTTGGACACCGCTGTTTTATACCATGTGGCGAAAATAGGTAAAATTTCGCCACAGTGTTGGCGAGAATCAAAATCCTGTTGGACACCGCTGCCCTAGACTCTGTCCCAAAGCTAGGTTCTATCTGCTTAGAGATAGCTGGTGAGGAAAGCTATATTTTGGAGCCTCTTTGCTAGTGACCTATTGCCCACGTTGGGCTTCTATCAAGAAAAAGAAAAACTATAGTATTTATCATTTACCATAACTTATTCGGGCTATAGTGGATTTAATTTTCTCAGAAGAGTTCCTTGTTCCATGCACAGTCTGTGTGTAACATAAAAGTTTCTCAGGGGACCATTCTGAGTTGTAACGCACACACACATACACACACACACACACACACACACACACACACACACACTTATTTAATTTGTACATACAGAGTAACAAATTATGAAATATTGATCGTGCAACATATAGGAGAATAGCTAATGACCACAAACACTACTTTGGGGCAGGCCCTGAATTATCGGGATAGGCCTTAACTTATTGCCATCTGAACATGCCATTTAGAAAAAATGGATTTAAACTTAACCTAAATTAAAACACAGACAAACATAAATGCTTTATTCCCTTCTAAAGAAACAAAAAAAAAGGCACTAGCTTTTCACGCCATCTTTCTCATTGCATCGATCTTATTATTAATCGTATCCATACGAGATACGAGTACGGTGTGTAATAACGCCCTCTATCGGTGGGAAGTCGTTTTTGCTCTATACGTAATAAAACTGAATTAGATCATTATTTATTCTTTCACCTTCTAGAATCGAAAGGATGGTTGAAGACTATCATGTATTCGGACAGTGTTATCTAAGAGCCATTTGTTGTTTTTGTCGTTTCACTTTGTGCCGTCATTCGAGATTGGGTTGATTTTTAAAGTTTATTGAATGGTGATGAATAAAATTGTCACATTTAATATGCATATATTTAAAACTTATCACCAACATTTTATATACGGGGTAATCCATAAGTGAGTGTATGGTCTCATTTAATTGTTACATTTTAATATTACACTCAGTCATACTACTCTCTCTCTCTCTCTCTCTCTCTCTCTCTCTCTCTATATATATATATATATATATACACACACACGTGTGTGTGTGTGTGTGTGTGTGTGTGTTCATTCCCATATATATATATATATATATATATATATATATATATATATAATATATATATATCTTCCCACCCTTTTGTATTTTATAAATGGGAAATTAAAATCTCCGCAAAGTACAGTGCGCTCGAAAAGTCTTTCCGCAGTGCTATGTTAAACGCATAGGAAATTGAAAAACTACAATGTTTTCATTCAACCATGATTTAGTGATTTTATTACATAACCTTTTGATTTAGAGCATGTGTTCAAAGTGTTTTCCACCATTTTGCAGGCACAGAGCAACTCGTCTACACATGTTGTCAAACACTTTTTTTTAAAGTGTTGGTTGACTGCGGAGAGACTTTTCGAACGCACTATATTACATTGGGGAACAGGAAATTTAAAGCCTTCATTTAGTTTCTGATTTAAGCAATAGCATCAGAGAATTTTACAATTACAGTGTTCGAAAGGTCTCTATAGATAATTATTAGTATCACGTTTAGTATTTTCAATTTTTACTAATAAAAAGTTTAACGTAGCTCTTTGATTTACTTATTATGGTCTCTGTCATATGACTATCATGTATGTATATAGCATAGCCACCTTTTTGGCTCGCTGTTCTGGCAGCTCGTAGTATGTTATAAACATCGATTTGTACTAGTATTTCCTTTGTATCTAATGCAGTATTCACGGTTTTCGCAGTATTCTTGGCAGTGTTTAAGAGGCGTTTCTGTGAAGCACGAGATGTCAGCCTTGTTCTAGCCATTAATCCTTTCAGATATGTAACTTAGTTTAACGAGTGGTTCAGGTTAGCCCCTCACTGTTGGCAGGATTATATCTATGTTTTCAGTTTTGCGTTGCCCATTGTGCATTTCAAATTCATTACCCTTAAAAGCATATATATATATATATATATATATATATATTATAGATAATATATATATATATGTGCTTTTATTTCAATTAATAGAAAATGCAAACCTTTAAAAAGCGGTACATGTTTAAAAAAATTACCCGATATATATATATATATATATACACAGACGCACGGTTGCACACTTTCATATATAACTGCAGGCAATTATACAAAATGAAGCAATACACGTTATTGCTCTAAACATGTTTTGCAGCTATATGCACTATAAACCGTTATTTAGAATGCATTTTAAAGAGCGTGATTTTATTTTCCATTTTTCATTCGTCCAATAATATAATGGAATCCATGAAATAAACCTTAATTTGAAATTGTTTCAGCAACAATGCGAAATTTACTTGTCTCGATACGGACATCCAAACGACACCCAATTTGAAAAGCTTTCTAACCAACTAATTTAGGGGTTTTACCCTCATTGAAGTTAGTAATAATGATAATAATAATAATAATAATAATAATTATAATAATAATAATTATAATTGTTGGTGTTGTTAACCCATTAATACCCATTGGTAGAATTTCCTACCGACAAAATTGTTTGTCATTATTGCATCACTTTTTCTCGTATTCACGTGATCTTCGTATGAGTCACTGATATGACGCAATCTTTTAGATTGCGTCATATCACTGACTCATACAGGTAAAAAAAAATGTAATATTTTTACTACGACTTTAAAACGTTCAGTGAAAAAATTACATCTGAAAATTACATCTGAAAATAAAATTTTAAATTTAAAAACTTAATTTCTTTCGAATTCTTTATTATAGAAATGTTAAAAGAGGAGTCCCCGTGGCTAGCTTGGTTGCACATTGGACTCGGGTTCTGAAGGGTTCGGGTTCGAGTCCCACCTTCCCCTCCACGGTTTTCGTTGAACCGGCCGCCTGTATGCTGTGATTGCTCAGGCTCAAGTAATATATCCGGAGTTTATACCCCCCTCACTCCACTCCGTATGGGAAATAGGTGTTCTTTCCGGATGTTACACGTTACCTTAAGAAAAAGAAAAAGAAAAACAAGAAGAAAAAGATGAAAAACAACATTAACAACAACTTTCGACCAACCCCCCCCACCCCCTCCTTCCCTCCCAAAGAAACTTCTTTGCCAAAATAAATTCCAATATTGATAAAAGAACGTTTGATCGTTCTATATTTAACGAACTTTTACGCTCACATGATTGGATATATTTTGAGATAAAATTAAAATTCAATGTTGTAACAAGGCTTCGTTTTTCGTGTTTCAGAAAAGGAAAATTCTTTTGCTCAGACATCCACCCAATGAAATTTCACGCTTTACATCTCGCCAAAATGATGTGTTAATACTGATAAAAAATGCTTCATTTTATAGGAGAAAATGTTGAAAATATTTGATGAAAGAAAGATGAAATAGCTTTTTAGGAGTGAATTTTATAGTCTCTGTAAGAATGTATTTTGTATACTTACGTACACACGCATACACGCATATGTATGTATGAATGTGTGTTATGAAGGCCGGTGTTAAACTGTATACTTTTTTCGGGATTCCGTGACGGTAATTTGAGATTTCTTGTACTCGTTAAACGACGATATGCTACTCAAATTGACTCCAATGCAAGATGACTGACTTACAATGTGAAGTGGACTCGTAAAACGACGGATATGTGACTCAAATTGACTCCAATGCTAGGATGACTGACTCACCATGTGAAGTGGACTCGTAAAACGACGGATATGTGACTCAAATTGACTCCAATGCAAGATGACTGGCTTACAATGTGAAGTGGACTCGTAAAACGACGGATACGTGACTTAAATTGACTCCAATGCTAGGATGACTGACTCACCATGTGAAGTGGACTCGTAAAACGACGGATATGTGACTCAAATTGACTCCAATGCTAGGCTGATTGACTACCCGTCTTAAAACAAGTTCAAACGTTGTTTACATGGATATAATCTCATGACAAGAGCACTTTTGTAAAAGAAACTTTTATTTTCCAAATGACGCCTTATGACGTCATGGTTTCTCACTCACTGACTGAGATCTGATATATGCATGAATTCAATTAATGAAATATTTTTAATCAACCTTTGAGGTCTTACATTCGTAAATATCTTTAGAGTTATCAATAATTATTTCGTCTTGCCCAAATCTTTGGTTGGTGTTACTGAATTAATCATTCGATTCCAGAAAATCCCCAACTTTTCCTAATTATTGTACATTTTTACAAAATAAGATTGATTAAATACGAGATTGGAATTGAATAAGATTTAATAAAAGTAATACCAATAATTAATCAGGAAATGCACAAACTGGCACAGCGCTCAGGTTAGACAAACGTTGCTCATTTCTTCTAATTACTAGAATATTATTAGTCAACATCATCGGCAGTCGAACCCACGATTTCAGTATCCTCATTTCGATTACAGGGACACAGCAGCGTTACCCACTGAGCCATAAACTGAGCTTTCGTAAGAGTAGAACAGTTTGAAAATGGGTCTTAATTTTTTTATGCAGGAAAGAGGGGCCAAGGGCGAATGCCCACAAAAACGCCCCCCCCCATAAGGAAGGAGAAGGAGAGAACTGAAATCAAGATCCAGAATGATGCCATTTCGTTTTCTTTTATAATTTTGAAAAGATTGTGTAGTGTGTAAGATGTACAGTATGTGTAGAGAAGAATAGAGGGAGAAGCGTGTGTTTGAGAGCATGCTGGACTGTTCACAGTGTAGATGAGACACGAAAAAAGATCAGCTAAGGAGGACAGTAACATGAGAAACGATGAAATGTTCTGCAGTTTTGATAATACATTGGAGAAGAAATGTAATCCAGAAGTAACTGGGAACTAACGCTGTAACGATGACTTATTCATTCGAAAGCAAAGAGTATAGATGATACTTCCTTCTACAAATTTGACCTTCTAGATTAATCCATTAGTGCCGAGCATTCGGCACTAATGGGTTAAATGGGGAAAAATTGGAAGAGTTTATTAAGAGAAATTTACAGAAAAAGCAAATAAATTTAGATGTTACCTCTAAAAAGGGGTGCATGCAAGCAGTTCTAAATTTTTTTTTGGGGGGGGGGGGGATAAAAATAAACTTACAGTAACTCATGTAATCATAATTTTATTTTGTGTCCACAAACTTTAATATTTTTAAACGGAATACTTTTGGAATAACTAAAGTTTATTCATCAAATTCTATGTCATACAATGCTGACTAAGTTTTAAGTAGAACAACATCTAGTGATGGTAACAGTTGTTTTTCGTGGACTAAGGATTAGTTATTTAGCTAGAACTTCCTATAATTAGAAGCTAGTACAAACGCAGGAAGTAAAAAAGTTAATAATGTCGAAATTGAAAACTAAAATTTTTTTTTTTTGAATCTTCAGTTTTGGTTTAAGTTTCAGACTTAGTTTCGTGTGATGACCCTTTCCGGATCTGAAGTGTTGCATTGCGCTTTAGCATGACACGGAGTCCCTTCGAATTGTTCATTTAGAAATAGTTGTTCTGAAGATAGCTCGAAGTCTTGTTCTGGCGGTCACAACACCAATTTCGTTTCTAGTTATCTGATGATTCAAAAGAATTGGACACGTGGAATAGTTGAAATCTGTAAAAAATTCCCTCTGACGCTGATGCTGCAAAGACTGTCCATTGCTCAATAACTAATGCAAACATAATTACAGCTATACTTATATATATTACTGTTACTCAACTAACCCTTTGAGAACCACTGTCCTCTCAATGGACATCAATTTTTAGGTATAAATTCTTTTAATTTGAGAAATTAATTCAGGTCTGAAAGGGCTAATCACTATATACTTACTGTACAGTGTACAGTTTGCATCATTATTAAGATTACTGAAAAAAAATCTGAACCTAATAATAGGCTTTCCTTTCCCCCCAACTGTAATAACTACTTTTGGATAAAAGAAGCCTAGGCCTATATAGGTATATACTGTAAATGTCTCATCTACATATATGAGAGTTAATTTTTAACTGAATTCTACACGTAGAGTTAACAAATTAAAAAAATTTTCTTTGTAATATTTATTATTGTTAAGACTTTGAAGACTCATCTTTGAAGATAATTTTTAAATAGGATTTTAAATAAATAAGCAAAACTTTTTCCCATTTTGAAATTAACTTTTTGGACAAATTTAAACTCTAAAAATTTTTCAATTTAGGTAATTCTCTCCGCATTTTGGTAGATTAACATAAAACTAAAATGAACTAAAATTAACTAAAGTTTATTAACGTAATTCCTAACTCAATCTGCGTTAATGCTGTTTAAATCTGCAGTAAAGCCTACATCATTCCGTATTGCATCGTTTGTAGTTACTTGATCAGTTGTAACGCCACGGGGCTACTAGTGGTCTCGTCACAACACCGTTTCCCGTTAGATCAACGAAATTAAAGGACGTTGGGTCTGTTCAGTAGTTGGAAGGATGACCCTCCTCCGCGTTTAGATGATGTAGCGACCCGTAGATGGCTCGGATCCCACGTAAAGCTTAGGTAGGTCCCCTTCGTCATACATCTCCTTACCATTACGAAGGAAGTTGAAGACCTCTTATTATTATTATTACTGCCTATTATTGCAATGCCACAGAAAGCGGATTTACAATCGTCTTAATTAAGAAAATCACCTGCGAACTTTGTGGCACTTATTCAAACTCAAAAGGATGAATTCCCTCAAATCCGGAATTAGGGGCCTAATTCGTTCATTCACGAAAACCTTAATTAACTCGAGTCCTGTACGACCTCATAACATTATGAGGAACTTGGTTATCCGGAAGCTCATTTCACTTCCATCTTCCGACTCGTCATAATATTCTATTTATTTATTTATTTATTTCCAAATATACTATACAGAGTTTAGAGAGATGAGCATAATTTCATTATGAAATACGGATGTTGCATAAGCTGTAAACTGTCTTTAGCGATCGTACACACTTTACAGGCCGAAACCTATTAGGTAAATACAATTATATACACAAGGTTGAGAAGGTAAATAGATATCACGTTGATTGCCTCCAAAAACAAATGGCAAAGCTCTTCAGTGGAATGCCAAAACGTGTGTGTGTGTGTGTGTGTGTGTGTGAGCTTTACATAATGGAAAGGGGAAACCAACACAATTCTAAATATATTGATTCAATAAATCTATTATTATTTATTGAACCGAACCAAAAACTATGAAAAAAAACAACCCGAATGGGTCTATTTACTTTTGCAAAACCCTCTGTGTGTGTATATATATATATATATATATATATATATATATATATAAAATCAAATGGACAAAATAATGAGGATGAAATAAATCTGTTTTCCATCATTATTAATATTATTATTATTATTTATTATTATTATTATTTTATCGAAAATGATTTTAGCAAATTGAAATGGAATACTGAATCGATAATTTTTAAAAGCGTTGTTAAATTTCAACATTTCCTTCAAGATTTCTAAAAGCAATTTTCCGGAAATGATGAAATTTCCGGAACAAACGAGTTGTATTTCAACATTAATCAAGTTCACAAACGCATACGAACAAACGTACTAGTGTGTGTATATATATATATATATATATAGATATATTAGTGGTGAACCGGATATTCGCATCCGCATCATTTTTAACATCCGCATCCGCACTTCTGACTGCGGATGTTATGCGGATATTACCTCTAATAAATTATGCAATTTACGATTAAATTAGCTTATAAAGTAGCTTATAAGACCCAGTCATGCACATTTCATGTAAAGTATTAATTATTAATGAACAAACAAATATATAGACCTAAAAATATAAATAGCTGGTAACGCAGAAAATTGAATCAAACTCGTTTCATTGAATTTTCTGTGGCTGAAACTCTTGAGAAAGTTATTATTTTTATCATAATGAAAACATTAATATTAATTTTAATCCTTATGCATTGCCTGCCATAATAGTAATATCACGAAATTTGAAAAATTATGTCATATATTCATAATTCTATATTATAGTGATAGATTAACTAAATATCCGCATCCGCAGATGTTGAAAAATTGACATCCGGTCCACCACTAATATATATATATATATATATATATATATATATATATATATATATCCACGAAGGAAAGTGAAAACAGAAAATAGTGTTCAAGCGCTTTCGTGTAATGGCATCCTCAGGATTTGTCTCCTGCCAATAAAGTTTATCATTATCATTATCATTAACAAATAAGGATTTTAAGGTAGGGCCTGGCTCCACGGGTGCCACTAGACGGAACGCCATTAATATATATATATATATATATATATATACACACACCTTGGTTAACCTTGGTTTTGCTTCCGCTCGAATTGTTCATTCTGACCAAGGTCAAGCTTGTCATTCCACCTTAGACCTACAGTTAACGTGGAATTCGAACCACGACCCACCTCGCTTATGCGAAGATGCGCACAGGTGTGTGTGTGTGTGTGTGTGTGTGTGTGCGCGCGCGCGCGTGCGGAAGAAAAGTGAAATAGAGGGGAAAAGTGAAATGAGGACTTCCAGTACGATAACTTCTCTGACTTGGGAATAAAAACACCTGTTCGTCCCCGAAAGAAAACAGTAAGAGTATTTTAAATGTAAACAGCAAAATTTTACTGTTTTTTTACCTTCAGTCGCAAAAGGGCCATTTTTTGGGGGGGGAGTCATTATAATTATGTTTTAATTAAGACCCGTCACACTTAATGGAATTTAATTATTTCGTTTCACTCCAAATGATCTAAAAATAATTAGAAATTTTTGTTTATCTTACTGTCGCCACCTATATTTTTACCTTCTTTTTTAAGTGTCGTGAGTAAAAATGTCTTCTTAGTTATCGCCAGCAATAATAGTAATAGTAATAGTAGTAGTACTAGCGATAATAGTTATAGTAAAGTATTAGTATTTATGTAGGATATATTTTCTCCATCAAAATATTTTCAAATGAAACCAAATATTTAATAAATTTTTTTTTAAATTATCACTTCTTAAGTGGCAACTCCTTCCTCTAAATACACACACACACACACACACACACACACACACACACACACTTTACAATTTACATAAGGGTTCAGCTTAATAAACAAAGCTTCTCTAGTTAAGTAAAACTTTGGGATCACCTGAAGATCAGGGTCCCCAGCCTTCTTTAGTTAGCTAACTAACGAAAATATCACGACCTAACCTAACCAATCGTCAAGGGCGTACAGTTGACCTAACGATTGGTTAGGTTAGGTCGTGATATTTTCGTTAGTTAGCCTTATAAGACTAACTAAAGAAGGCTGGGTCCCTGATCTTCAGGTGATCCAAACTTTGGGTTGGTTCAAATTCCCCTCAGTTCTCAAATTTCCCTTTTTACATTTGGCACTTGACATCTACTACAAACGTAAATACAAGAGTTAAGTTACTAGTTAAGTTACTTGCTGGTTACTAATCTAGTGTCTATGGGCCACTTATGTATGCAGCAGCTCATCGCTATATATTGAAAGCCACAATACTTTAATTGATCATGTCCAATGTAGTACATAGTTTAAGTCGTAATGTTTTATACTTGCATTAAACGTCAGTTTGGATTACAGATATCCGAAATATTGTAAGGTCCGCGTAAGTAACCAGGAGTAAGGATCACCGCAAATTTGTTTTTCCCCCCCTCTCTCTCTCTCTCTCTCTCTCTCTCTCTCTCTCTCTCTCTCTCTCTATATATATATATATAATATATTATATATATATACATAAACACACACACATTCTACTTGCTATTTGTTCCCGTAACTTTTTACAGGCAACGAAAATTGCTCGTGGCTATAAAATATATCTTTTTTGGAACCTCATTTAAAAGCTAATCTTACATGCGATTATATATGTTAAGTAGATTTTACTTACATTTTTTGATCTTCTTTTTTTGGCGGGGTGGGTGGGTGGGGGGTGGGGGACTTTTGATGTAACGCGGCGTCAAAAAATTTATCATTTGTAAATTGTGTTATAGCAGATAGTCCCCGGAAAATACAAAATTTTTAGTTTTATACTCTTTTCTATTCATTTCTCAGTAATGCCAATGTAAAGTAGTTCTATTTGAATTAGTGCCAATGCAATGGCACTCGGCACCTTGGATTTACTTTTCTTCCTATTTCGATTGTTTCGTGTTTATGTAATTGTATAGCGAGGGTCATATTTCAAAATTTGGTAGATAACACTGGTCAACACTCATTTTATTGCCAATCATATTAGAGTGATTTTGGGGTAACTTTGTGGTGCTGATTCCGAATATGACATCGGTTTTGCTAGATTGGCTCTAATTTATGAGATAATTGGTGCCCCATTGAAACACGTAAAAATGCAAAAAATTTAATGTTCAGGCGGAGCCTACTTACAAATCGCATTGAAATTGTCTCAAATCATACAAAAGTAAACACATGAAATACATAATGGCAATTTATTCGGTCTCACCATCTAGAATGTTCCGGTAGTTTCCCATATGCACGCGTTATGGTTACGTTTCCTATTAATTGAGGGTATTCATTATCTCAAGAACTAGAGCCAAATCGGAAAAACTACTTTCATTTTGGAATTCAGCAACCCCAAAATACCCTAAATTCGTACGAATTTCCTTGGCAACGAAAAAAAAATGTTTTTTTGTTGACCTGTGTAATTAATCGTACAAAAAAAAATGGAATCCATTTCCGTTTCTTTCCTATCGTAACTAATAGGTTTTGAACGTTAGTAAACGTTCAATACAGTGGACATTTGTCAGATTTTAACTTCTGTGAAAATGGGATTTTGCTATTTATGTGAATTTGGAATAGTACTGTCCGTATATGAAATAAATCTGAACGTGCTTTCCCGACTTGTATTACCCGACCATACCGACATAATAAGTGTACTTTATTTTTTACTGAAATAAGTACAGGGTGAGCCACATAAAAGCGATCCGAAGAAAATATTTCATATTTCTTTTTATGCGTAAAATTTTCTTGGGGCCGCTTTTGTGACTCACCCCTATAATTCTTGGTATGTACCAACTCAACCCTGTTGTGTATACCAACCTTCCCCAATGAGGGATAAGTTGGTATAATTGGTATATCTAACTTTTTTCAACTAATTTCACTTTTGCAAAGAAAGTTTTAGGACATTGAAGTAAACACGGATATGTGGTAAACTCAAAGTATGCGGTAAACACTTAAGTATGCGGTAAACACTTAAGTATGCGGTAAACACTTAAGTATGGGGTAAACACCACAAATATTTTATGCCGAAATTCGCCTCTTCATCATCCATTGTTCAATTTTACATTTGTGTTTTTCTAAAAAAAATGTACCAACCAACCAACCCTGATCGTCCCTACTTCATGCTATTAAAGAGTTCACTGACTACAATCTTTCTTCATTTCTCGTTAAGTAACTATATATTTAGGTTTTAACCCTTTAAGGACGACTGGAACAAATTGGTAATGTTTCAAATACACACATTTATAAATTAACGCAACCAAAATTCCGACCTTAAAGGGTTAAATTAACAAAACTAACCTAACCAACTCCAAAACCCTAATTTTACGACAGAAATCTTACGTAAATGCTAAACTTTTTGGAATGAGAAACATCGAAGTAAATATGAAACAACCGCGATTTCACAGTTGTCAAGCTGACCATGTCACTTCTCCTAAGGGTTCTTCCGTATGGTTAAAAACTTCTCAGACATCAGACGCAGACAACTCAGGAAGAAGAGAATCGTCCCTTTAGAAATCGGACCAAAGTATTATTAGAAATAGTGACAACTTCAGGAATAAGATGACAAACTTCACTAATTTTTTCTTTTTCATTTTTTCGGATCAACTTTTCGGATCAACTTCACAATCTGTCTTGCTCGCAATTTGACGACTTTATAGGAGTGGTTGGTTGGTTGTTTTTTGATCCGTTTAACCTCCTTTGTATATTCCGATAATGACGGTCTAGCACAATCTTCCTTAACTGCCATAAGAAACGTTTGTAAAAGGATACTCAAATTAATGTTTACCTTGGGGACCTACGTCGTGTTGTGGTCATGTCGCAACACCGCTTCCCGTCGGATCAGCGAAGTTAAGATGCCGTGTAACTGTTTTTTAAATGAATGGATGATTGTCCTTCGCGGTTAGATGATGTAGCCACCTATAGGTGATTCGGATCCCTCGTAAAAGCTGAAGGTCTTCTCCGTCACATGACCATTGCCGTTATGAAAAGGTCAAACAACCCCGAGAATTATAATTTTTTACCTAAAGATAAATTTAGGCCTATTTACATATATAAACTTAACATAATATAGGTCTAAATAGTATACGTATCCGGTTTATAACTTGTCCAATAAGTCTATACATTAATTTTTCCTGTAGAGTTTCGGAAAAAAGTTCGCCTAGAAATATAATTTTTTTTAAAAAGTTAAAAAATTACTAATTCGTAATATCATGCTTCTACTTTGAATGTGTGTGGGGGGTGGGGGGAGAAGGTAATAGTAATAACATTCTGATTCGAAAACAAAATCCAGTCATTACCAAATAATAATATTTTACGCTTTTTAAAAAAATTTATATTCGAGGCGAACTTTTTTCCGAAACTGTATATTTAGACTTAGAGTGTTGTAAATATTGTTACAGAATGCGTTCTTGTCGAAACAGTTAAAAAAAAGTTTTAAAAACAAATTGCCGAAACATTTTAACTTTACTAAATCTAAAATATATTTTGGAGTTTCGTAAACTTTTTTCGTTATTTTAAAATTACGAAATATTTTTTTTTCCCAAATTTGTTAACTTATTTCTGTTAATTTTTTTTTTTTTTTTTAAAAGTACCTCAGTTCCTCTCCGTAAGAGCTACGTCGTGGCCGATGTCGAAACCCTGCTTTCCGTCAAAGTTAAACGACAGTGGGTCTCGGTAGTGGTTGGATGGGGAAACCTATTCTCCGCTGTCTAGATGATGTAGTAACGACCCGTGGTTCGGATCCCACGTTATATGATGACCTTAGAGCAGTGGTCGGGGAACAGGGGTAAATTACCCAAATGGGGTAAATTTAAAACTTTTGGGGGTAATGCGTGCGGTATGAGAGACACTTTGTGCTGATATTTTTTTCGTATATTTTTATTTTATTTTGTTACATAAATGTGGCGTTATTCTAAATTTTAGAATATTACGAATTTACGTCCTGATTACGTCCTCAAATATATTTTGGGGTAATACCCAAAAAAGTTCGCCGACCACTGCCTTAGAGGCTTAGATGTTGCGAAGGAGGTTAAAGAACTCAATCAATTATTATTCCTATTGATGAAAACTTAACTTTAATTGGGATTATTTTACTACTCATGTCTATTCTTAGACAAATTATAACAAATCCTGAAATATATAAATACTATTGGTTATTTTCCTATTTTACCATTGGCAGTTATACATGTTACAGTAAGATTGTGTAACTAGTGATTTCATGAAATTCCTGAAATTTTTAGTAAGATAGTGAAACTAGCGATTTCATGAAATTCTTAAAATTTTAGCGAGATTGTGAAACTAGTGATTTCATTCAGGGCCTTCAGATTAGGTTACATTAGACTAAGTTAGGTTAGGTAAGTAACTTCCTGAAGTCCCTGAGTGAAACAGTAATTACGTGAAATTACTGAAAATTTCAGAGATTTCATGAAATCCCCAGTTTCACAATCTTACTGTAACATATATATATTTGTAGAGCTTCAAATCATCCATGCACACACACACACACACACACACACGTATCAGTGTGCACTTTCTTCCTCGTATTTATCATTCGTTTATGGAGTGGATTAAAAATTCATTATGTGTCAGAATTAAAGTTAAAATTGCTTTCAAACTTGGCAAGGAACTTTTTCAAGACCCCATTTTTTCAAGGCCCCATTATCTCTTTCCCTTCAAACTAAATATATTTAAGAATTTATTCCATTACAATAGAACACTTTTGATTCAATCGCGACTCTTTTTTATCATTAGTGTACAGTATGTTAAAAAAGTCCGTACCCAATGAGAATCGTATTAATGAATTAATTATATTGACGCATTCTAAATTAAATTGAGGGGGGGGGAGGGGATATGTTGAATATTTATGATATAACAATTAGTGGAAAGCGGCCCCGGATGGATTTCCCATTAGGCCAAGTACGCCGTGGCGTAGGACCCCGAAAGAAGGGGACTCCACAATATGTAAGATATTATTTTTCGATAACTATTTCTAAATATTATTCCAGGTAATAATTTTCCACAAATATTATCGTAGGTAAATACTATTTCTGTATTTTATTTTAGATAAATATTACTTTTAAGATATTTCTAAGTATTATTTTTGATGATAAATATTATTTCTTATTCTCGATTAATATTATATATAGTAAAATGGTCAAATGGCGAAGTGTACCAGCGCAGGACTATTTACTATACAGTACTCACCCTGAACAGGATACGTGTCCCGCTTCTGCTGCTGCAAGGTTCTCTCCTTCAGCACTTCTGCTTTTGCTAGAGACAGTTTGAGTGATTGGAGTAATGTTACAAAACTTCTGAAGCAGCACGAAAAGAGTGAAGAACATGGCGAAGCTCAAATGGCATCGGTTTAACCCTAGAACGCATAACCCGGGCCTCTGAGGCCCGCCGGGTGTTATATTTATCCGGGTTATGCATTCTAGGGGTAAAGAACTATTCCCGCATAATGCATTGACGCTGACCTAAAAAGCTGCGAAAAGTTGAAAAAACTAATGGCTTTGAGTGGTTCGATGTATTGTTACAGTGACACAAGTTTTTGGCACAGTCATGGTTTGGTTTTCAGAGGGAACGACGAGATTATCGGTTCGTCACAAAAATAGAAATTCTAGTGGAGTTTTGGAACTCTTAGCTCAGTTTGACCCATTTCTTGCTGAACACATTGCGACACACGGAAATCCTGGTCGTGGAAATACAAGCATTTGCTTCTCTAATGAGCATAAGATCACAAAGTCTTCATTTCAATGACATCATAGACAAATTTGCTTCAGAAAAATCCTGGAAGCGAAAATTGTAATTTTTAATAATTGCTTCTTTTCCTATTCTTGTTCCACAAAAATATCAAAATTGTGTTAATACTAAAAATGTGATTGCTTTGTTGTACATATTTATTAACAATGACAGGTTATATCTCTGTTTCCTGTCCATTTCCTGTCTCTGGTATAACAATTCTATTGAAAAATGTTGTTTTTTTACACTTAAAGGAATCGTATGGGAGGGGGGGGGTGTTCCAAAAAGGCATATTTTTAGATTATTACCAAAACCAACAAATTCAGTTCAGTATTTTATAATATTAAGAGGTCTCAAAATTCTTTTTGGCGTAGAGCCCCTTCATAACTTAATTCGGCCTTTGCGAGGAGTGTCAGAAACTGGCACAATGCCTAAGCTAGACAATGCGGCCCGCTTGGAACATTATTATTCACTTCGCTTATGGAGAAACGATGGTGTTACCCACTGAGCTAAGGTGCTAGCAGCGTTTATGATATGGTTCTATAAAGAAATGTATTTACCATGGGATTAAGGGTTTCAATGTATTTCCCAATGAGTAGAAACTTTTTTGGACACTCTGTATGTATTTTCCACTTAATTTTTATTATCTACGTAAGTGTTCTTGTCTCACAGTTAAAACTGGATTATATTTGTACAGCAGTCAGTGCCAATGCCATGTATGGCACTACAGAATATACTAATGAAGGTAATCCAGCTTTAAATCGTATAAAACATATTTTAGTTCAACAGAGGATTGACAAAAGTAAATAGACACCAAGATGATTGTCCTCAAGAACAAATGGCAAAGCTCATCAATGGAATGCCAGAACGTATGTGTCAACTTTACGAGATGCAGAGGGGAAAGCAACATCATTTTAAATATATTCATTCAATAAGTCTCTTATTATTTACTGACTTTTATTATCAAATAAAAAAAACCTATTAAAAAAAAAAAAAAGTGTCTATTTACTTTTGTCAACTCACTGTAGGTAGTATGTATGCATCAAGAAATGGAATGCTTAGTAATCGTCATAAACGCTTTATTGACGTTTTATAGACATTTACTAAAACGGTTTATGTCTTATTGGGAAAAAGTGTTATTTTTAACAAATCGAAATAAATATTTACTTTTAAAAATTTATATTTTTTATTTACTTTATTTACGTTTTAAAAGGAAAAAAAACTTTAAAAAAAAAAATTGAAGACAAATTTGTTCACAAGGAAAACTGATCTCAAAAAGATTGGGTTAAAAACGTTATAGTTGTTATTTATAAGTCTTAATTCAAAGGGGAAGACTACAGTATATATATATATATTTTTATTTATTTTGCTTTATTTATTTATTTATTTATTTATTAAAGGAGATACGAAACGACAGTCGGCAGTAGTTTCTTTGCTTCGGAGCGCTCCGAAACTAGGAGCAAACTCTTTGAAGTGGAGCCCGAAGGCAAAAAATGTCCAAAATTTGTCATAGCGGACAGGAGCCAGTTGCTCTGCGGGTATCTATGATACAACTGGAGCCTCTCAAGGCAGCTGAAATTTTTTGTTTGATGAATTTTGTTAAAGAAATATAATTTATTTTCTCTTTATCATTTATTATATATATATATATATATATATATATTTTTTTTTTTAAAGTTCGCCTAAAACAAAATTTGTAAAAAGTATAAAAAATTACTAATTGGCACGATTCAGTTTTTGTTTGGATCTTTTATTAATTTTTTATCAGTAATAAAATTTCAAAATTTGTTATGCTTTTTAGAAAGTTTGGGTTTCTATGCAAACTTTTTTCCAAACTGTACATGTCGTACTGTCATTGATCTTGACAGGACCAACTCTTTAGCGTCAACTCTTTTGAAAAAAAAAATATTAAATTATATTCAGAATCGTGGATGTAGAAAAATTGATTAAGTCATTTCGTAGCTTAGTCTCATTCAGGGGCGTACCGAAGGGGGTGGCGACAGAGGCGGTCGCCTCCCCCTTGGGCCTTGCACCGGTGTCTATTGATGTGCTTATCTCTATAACTATGTACTAAAGTTTGTAAATACAGTTAATATAAAATATTAATACTAAACTTGTCATCCCAGGCCAGTGTTGCCAGGTAAAAAATTGAAAACTCGCCAAATCATGCTTAAAAACCAACCAAGCTTTCATAATATATATATATATATATATATATAATATATATTATATATATATATATATATTATATATATATATTAAGCAAAGAACTACGGAGAAAAGGGAAAGGAAACACGAAGTCCGAGCGCTTTCGTGATATATTCACATCTTCAGGGACAAGAGAGAAATAGGAAATAGAAATTTCTCTCTTGTCCCTGAAGATGTGAATATATCACGAAAGCGCTGGGACTTCGTGTTTCCTTTTCCTTTTCCCTGTGGTTCTTTGCTTATTAAAAAGATCACGTGTTGTTCTGTGATTTCTTTGCATATTATATATATATATATATATACATTCAACTGCAAAGAACACGCAGTATAAATAACGTAAAGAACGACGCTTGTATAGGAGATATTCCGCGCAAGACGAGAGAGAGAGAACGAAACAAATGAAAAAATGAGGTAACCACATGGGAATCGAACCCGGGATCTTCCGATTGCCGGTCAGACGCGATACCATTACACCATGGGCCTCACTCTTCCAAATGCCGTAATTCTTCTACATACTCGCAGAAACCAATGCCCCAAGGGGGCACCTCCCGCATGCCGTAACATTATATACATTCAACTGCAAAGAACACGCAGTATAAATAACGTAAAGAACGACGCTTGTATAGGAGATATTCCGCGCAAGACGAGAGAGAGAGAACGAAACAAATGAAAAAATGAGGTAACCACATGGGAATCGAACCCGGGATCTTCCGATTGCCGGTCAGACGCGATACCATTACACCATGGGCCTCACTCTTCCAAATGCCGTAATTCTTCTACATACTCGCAGAAACCAATGCCCCAAGGGGGCACCTCCCGCATGCCGTAACATTATACATTCAACTGCAAAGAACACGCAGTATAAATAACGTAAAGAACGACGCTTGTATAGGAGATATTCCGCGCAAGACGAGAGAGAGAGAGAACGAAACAAATGAAAAAATGAGGCCCATGGTATAATGGTATCGCGTCTGACCGGCAATCGGAAGATCCCGGGTTCGATTCCCATGTGGTTACCTCATTTTTTCATTTGTTTCGTTCTCTCTCTCTCGTCTTGCGCGGAATATCTCCTATACAAGCGTCGTTCTTTACGTTATTTATACTGCGTGTTCTTTGCAGTTGAATGTATATAATGTTACGGCATGCGGGAGGTGCCCCTTGGGGCATTGGTTTCTGCGAGTATGTAGAAGAATTACGGCATTTGGAAGAGTGAGGCCCATGGTGTAATGGTATCGCGTCTGACCGGCAATCGGAAGATCGGGTTCGATTCCCATGTGGTTACCTCATTTTTTCATTTGTTTCGTTCTCTCTCTCTCGTCTTGCGCGGAATATCTCCTATACAAGCGTCGTTCTTTACGATATATATATATATATAAAACCTTTGGTCAGCTTCCTCCCGAATTGTTCATTCTGACGAAGGTCAAGCTTTTCATTCTACCATATACCTACAGTTTAACGTGGAATTCGAACCACGCCCCATCAGCAGCCCAGCGTCTTAACCACTAGGCCACCTAGGGTACCCATTTATTTACCAACCACTTTCTTTATTGTGTAGAAGGATGAACAGCTGGGTTGCTGCGCGCCGGCTGCCGTCGGGTCTCGATCCCGGGGCCGATGGATTCGTATTCAGCGACGCTAACCACTACACCACCGAGGCATTTTAACTGCACATTTTAACTGCAAACAACACACAGTATAATTAATGTAAAAAACGACGCTTGTGTAGAAGAGCGTCCGCACAAGCTGAGGAGGGAGAACGAGCAAATGACAAGCGTCATTCTTTACATTAATTATACTGTGTGTTGTTTGCAGTTAAAATGCATATATGTATGGCATGAGAAGGTGCCCCCTCAGGGCATTCGATTCCTTTCGTATGTAGGAGAATTACGAGTTCTGACTCGTTAGGCCAACTGTACGCCCTTGACGACTGGTTAGGTTAAGTCGTGATATTTTCGTTAGTTAGTCTTATAGAGCTAACTAAAAAAGGCTCGGGTGACGGATCTTCAGGTGATCCGTATTTTCTAATTTTTTAGCAGGAGTCTGTAAAGTGTAGAGGATGGTCTTAGGTTACACTCTAAATTTGTACGTTAGAAATACTTTAATAATAAATGTTAATCTTGTCAAGGTGTAATTTTAGTACCTATAGTACAGCTGTTTCTTTACATACATTCATATATAGCTGTACAATATATCGATATATTCTACGAGTATATTTTTAGAGCTGCATCGTAGCCAATGTCGTAACATCTCTTCACGTCGATCAGCGAAGTTAAGCGACATTGAGTCTGGGATGTAGTTGGATGGGAGACCGTCCTCCATGACCAGATCATGTGGTGACCCGAGGTTTAGATACCACGTAAAGCTGTAGGTTTCCTCCGTCACATGACCTTTACCATTAAGAAGGGGGTTAGACAACCTTAGTTTTGGGCCGTAAGGTAGATATGGGTAGGTGTATCCTGATTACTGGAACTGACGGGACATTCATCACTTTTTAACGCGGTGGGAGCGAGTTATTACGTCTCAGATCGCCTCATTGGGGTATAACTACTCACTCACGTGTATGTACACTTTCGGAAAAAAGTTCACCTAGAAATATAAATTTTTTCAAAAACATCATAACAAATTACTAATCAGAGTGGATTTTGTTTTTGAGACTGTACTACTATCATCACGAAAAAGAACAAATTAGACAAAGGAACAGAATATTACCAATTATTAATTTTTATGCTCTTTAAAAATTTTAAGTTTCTAGACGAACTTATTTTCAACTTGTAAAAATAAAAAAAAGAAGAAGATAAAAATCGTTAATGTTTTTGCGGATAAATCTCCTCTGGCTTTCAACCGTCCAATTATGGCTACTTAAAACTTTAATGCGACGCTCTTATACTACGCAATTAGCAAGTTTTAATTAGAGGGACAATTATTTTGTATTTATAAACATTCTTTTCTCAGAAGTTCCACGCAAATGAATCGTGTTGGTTGTTAAAGGAATAAAAAAGAAGACAAGTTTACCTCTTTATTGCGAAAAGGTGGTGGCAGCAGAGCGAATAAAGAGCGTTAGAACCGGATAGTAGAAACAGATTCTCAAATTTTATTCTTCGTTCGATTTTAATTTACAGAGGGTTAACAAAAGTAAATAGACATTTTTTGGTTTTAGTATAGTTTTTTTTTATATTTGATAATAAAAGTCAATAAATTATAACAGATTATTGAATCAATATATTTCGAATCGTGTTGATTTAAATCCCCTTTTCATTATGTATAGTTGACACACGTTCTGGCATTCCATTGATGAGCTTTGACATTTGTTCTTGAGGACAACCATCGTGGTGTCTATTTATTTTTGTCAATTTTCTGTAGATTTATGCTTGATTGATTCTTTTTAATATTAAACTGGGTTACGTCGTCGGGCCTCGTCGCGATAACGCTTCTCGTTAGATCTGCGAGGTTAAGCGACGGTGGGTCTTTTTTATTAATTGGATAGGTGACTCTCTTGTGCGTTCAGATGATGTAGCGACCATAGTTCTGATCCCACGTATAACTGTAGATCCATCACTTGACCTTCTTAGCCGTTTTAGGAAGGGGGTTAAACAGCCCCCACCCCCAAAAAATTTACGCGGTCGATCAGTAGGACTGTCGCGGTCGTTCTAACTAGAAACTCCTTTTATACTGGGTTTCCTGATGGACTAATTAGTGTCTCACTCGTTTCTTGTTTTATATACAGGGTGTAAAAAAAAGTTTGGCCCCACCTTTTTTTTTTACAAAATGTTTCATTGTTGTTATAAATAGATAAGGTATAAATAAATCCCTTTAGTATATGATACTAAATTAGTTTACTAGAAAACTAATCCGAATTACTGCATATAAAACCAGCGTCTCCACTCAGTGGGTGGTAACACTGTTCCCCAATAAAAGAAGTAAAGTCACTGAGGTCGGGAGCTCGAATCCCAATGGTGCTGGCAATAATAATAATAATAATCCAGGAAGTAGCACAATGGACGGCGTTCATCTGGCTTGAGCGTTTTACTAGTTACTGGCCCTTTTGACTGACTAAAGAATGCGAGGACGTGGAGGAGGTAAGGTTCCTCGTAAGGGAGACGATGATGAGGGCAGAATAATCCTGAAGGTGAGTGAGATTCTTTCTTACAATTCGAGCCAAATTCTCGGAGTAAAACGAGGATAAAATAAAATAAAAGATAAAAAAATTGGAAGATCAAATTGTAGGAATCTAATTTAACTTAGTTTAACTTAACCTAATCTAGTATAACCGGTTAAAGTGACTTAAACTTAGTATTTCAAAAAGTTTAGTTAGTCAAAACTGCACAACTGTTTAGCCACTACGTGAGGGTCAGGCAAATCCGGTGTTAGACGCAATCGGGCATGATAATGTTCGTTTCTCTGTGTATCCTACAACACCACCACCACCACCACCACCACCACCACCAACAACAACAACAACAAATAATAATAATACTTTTAATCTTGCTTAACTTTCTTCGTACCAGTTAAAGTCACATGAAGAAGACTAACTGCTTTTCGTGGAATCCGAACCAATACCCAACTAAGGATGACTCAGAAGAAATCTGAAGTCCTATCTGAAGAAATCTGAAGAAATCTGAAGAAATCTGAAGTCCTATCTGAAGAAATCTGAAGTCCTATCTGAAGAAATCTGAAGTCCTATCTGAAGAAATCTGAAGAAATCTGAAGAAATCTGAAGTCCTATCTGAAGTCCTATCTGAGACGTGTAGTTCTCATCTACATGGCTTAAAAGCATCACTTCTTATGATGCCCTAATACTAATATTCAGTATGGGGAATGGGATAGAAACCGGCACAGAGCTCAGGCCAGCTAATACTGCCCATTGCCCTAATTCCTGTATTATTATTTCTAGCATGAACAGGATTTAAACCCACGACTTCAGTGTCTTTACTTCGCTTATATAGAGAAACGGTGTTACCCAGTGAACTGCAGGCGCTGGCCTCTAAGTCCTGCCATTCATTGCCTAAACGAACGTTCTTTCTGCGATTCTATCCACCCCTGAAACAGGGTGTAATGACCCTGATAGACCCTAAGATCTTCGTCCTCAGCCATCGTGTCAAGATGTATATCCCAAGGGTAGCCAAATGTCAACATAGACACCGTCACCCCACCGAGTGCCATGAGAGAGGATGGGACCGATATTCACGCGACCCAAGGCAAGGGTACAACCTGAGGGAACTCAGGGTTTGTTTCAGATTATTCTTTAACCGGACCCATAATCCACTGAATACTGTACCCAATTTTTCTCTCACATCTCTCAAATTCATTGGGTACTTTTTTCCCTGCTGGCAAATGGGCACTTCTTTGGGAAATACATCTTTAAAGAAGGAAATCTGAGCAACAAACGTTTGTCTTACAGTCAATCTTTGTCCATTCAGTTAAAAAAACAACAACTTGTTTCACGATTTAGAAAGACCACAAAGAAAGAAAAGGAGGCATAACCGTGTAAATGTATTAAAAAACAAAAGAACATGTCAGGAAGTTAACGAGCTTGGAACTATTTGTAGAAATAGTCTTTACTATTCGCGTGGGAAAGAGAACCGAAGAGTTTCAAAAAAGTGCATCATGTCTTGGCTCAAGAGACCTCTTTTGCTTTCTTTGTTTGGCGTGCTAGGGAAAAATACGATCGGGTTTTAAAGAAAAAATAAGAAGAGGTGAAAATGCCAGGTATAAAGTGTGTGTATATGTGTGTACAGGGTGTTCCATAAGTCCGGTATTATAGGAAGATTTATTTTAAATTAAATTTAATTTTGTGTGCAGGTAGAATAACACACAATAGCTAATATGAAAGCGAGTTACGCTCGTGAGGAAAGGGCGGAGGCCTTTTCCTCACGAGTGTAACTCGCTATATTAGCCATTGCGTGTTATTCTACCTGCAACAAAGAACAGATTCCAAAACAAGACATCAATTTGAACATTTGTTTTAATGTATTACTTTTGTAAATTTAATTTAAAATAAATTTTTCCATGAGACCGGACTTATGGAACACCCCGTATATATATATATATATATATATATATATATATATATATATATATTAGGTTGTTTTTCCACTGTGTTAACTCATATTAGAAATTTAATATAATTTAATGGACAAATTTCAGAGAATTTCAGAATTTACAAACATTCTCTCTCTCTCTCTCTCTCAAAATTCATTTTTATGCAAGAAACCTGTAGCTTTAATCAATTCGAAATTAACTTCATTTTGGTCTATTTCCATTACAGACGTCGGTAAAAAAAACATTTTTCAATTTTACTTTTTCTCCAGTTGCGAATATTACGGGAACATCCTCTCTGGGTTTGGGTATCAAAGGATTTTTTTTATTATCTTTTGCTACATCGTGTGGCCAATTTTAAACGCTGAATAAATTACGGACTCAACATTATAACATCAAGCCATTATTCATGTTTGATATATATATATATATATATATATATATATATATATATATATATAGATGAATAAAACCACGAAGGAAAGGAAACACAAAATGGTGCTCAAGCGCTTTCGTCTAATGACATCCTCAGGAACACTGAAGTACATAAAAGGTTACGGCCTATATATAGGTTACAGAAAGAAAAAAAAATAAATAAATAACATACATACACACACATATATATATATATATATATATATATATATATATATATATATATATATATATATATATATATACATATCTACACACATACATATATATATATATATATATGCAATAAACGGAGAAGTAAAAATAAAAATTAAAAATTAAAAATTAGAGGATTAACAAAGAGGCATACAGATTTGTAAGGAAAAATATCGATTTTTAGCACAAGATCAAATGAATTATAAAAATACAAATTTATACTGGAAATCTGCCCGGGTTTTAACACTTTGCCTTTTAGAGTCAAGTTTCGATATATATAAAAAAAATGAAGATTACAAGTTAATAAAGTAGCATACAAGTTTATCAAAGATTTAGCGTCCTACCCTTTTAATCTAAATTTTTTTGAAGGAATTCAAAACAACAGGATCGAGTTGAAAAAGACCTTTGCTTATGTTGAAGTTATTTGAAAGTTGGATAATGGCAGACTCAAGAATATTTCTATTAACAATGTTGCTAGAATGAAATAAAACTGAAGCATTATTCCAATCAATACAGTGGGATAACTCTGACAAATGGACAAAAAGAGCACTGGACAACTGTCCTGTTCTAACGGAATATTGATGCTGTTTTATACGTGTGTGCAAATCCTTTCCCGTCTGACCTATGTAAAAGGAATCACATTGTTTACACCCAATTTTATAGATAATGCCTGAATTATTGGTAGGGCTATTTTTTACTGATATTTTTCACATATTGTTATATGAAAATACTACATTAATATCCAAAAGTTTAAGTACATTAGCAATGCCTAAAAGCCCGGGAAAAATGGAAGTACTAAAATATTTTTTGACAAAGTACGAGTGTTATTATTGACACGATAGAAAGTTCGTTTTGCCTTGTTGAGACAAGATTCCATAAACGCAGATGGGTAACACAGATCACTTCCAATACCGTTGATTTTTTCCAATTCGGCATCGATGTATTCCGGACTGGCGATCCTAAGGGCGCGGAGAAACATTGATGAAAAAATGGCCTTCTTAGTGGGGGTGTCATGTCCCGAGTAAAAGTGTACGTAGGACAAATTGTTTGTTGTTTTCCGATAGATACTAAACTTAAAACCTGGGCTTTCCCTATGTACACGCACATCCAAAAATGGGATTGAATTGTCTTGTTCCACTTCTAAAGTAAACTTAATGGAGGGGACTTGATTATTTAACTGAAGGAGGAAGTTATCCAGGTCACGATTCAGGGGCCAGATACACAAAATATCGTCTATTACTTATAAACTCTCCAAATGGCTTGTCAAAGTCTTGTCCCCCATTCTCGGAACTATCTCTGATTCACATGTAAAAAATTCCATGGATCTTACTGAAAAATTGAATAATGCACGTACTGAAACTAACGATAGATGATCAGTTTTGACGTTTGTTCATTGTTTACAAAAGTGCTGATTGATGATATGCTTGACTTTCTCTCCCAAGAATTACATAAGTATGACCTGCCACTACCTTCACACATTGTTTTGGAACTTATTAAGCTTTGCATCAAAGACTGTAAATTCACTTTCAATAACGAGTATTATCAACAAGTGTTTGGGATGGCCATGGGCAACCCCTTATCGCCCCTCCTCTCCAATATTTATATGGAGTTTTTCGAAATTACTTACATTCCGAGAATCCTGGGGGTTGGCATCCCTTGGTTGCGGTACGTCGACGATATTTTGTGTATCTGGCCCATGAATCGTGACCTGGATAACTTCCTCCTTCAGTTAAATGATGAAGTCCTCTCCATTAAGTTTACTTTAGAAGTGGAACAAGACAATTCAATCCCATTTTTGGATGTGCGTGTACATAGGGAAAGCCCAGGTTTTAAGTTTAGTATCTATCGGAAAACAACAAACAATTTGTCCTACGTACACTTTTACTCGGGACATGACAACCCCACTAAGAAGGCCATTTTTTCATCAATGTTTCTCCGCGCCCTTAGGATCGCCAGTCCGGAATACATCGATGCCGAATTGGAAAAAATCAACGGTATTGGAAGTGATCTGTGTTACCCATCTGCGTTTATGGAATCTTGTCTCAACAAGGCAAAACGAACTTTCTATCGTGTCAATAATAACACTCGTACTTTGTCAAAAAATATTTTAGTTACTTCCATTTTTCCCGGGCTTTTTAGGCATTGCTAATGTACTTAAACTTTTGGATATTAATGTAGTATTTTCATATAACAATATTGTGAAAAATATCATAGTAAAAAATAGCCCTACCAATAATTCAGGCATTATCTATAAAATTGGGTGTAAACACTGTGATTCCTTTTACATAGGTCAGACGGGAAAGGATTTGCACACACGTATAAAACAGTATCAATATTCCGTTAGAACAGGACAGTTGTCCAGTGCTCTTTTTGTCCATTTGTCAGAGTTATCCCACTGTATTGATTGGAATAATGCTTCAGTTTTATTTCATTCTAGCAACATTGTTAATAGAAATATTCTTGAGTCTGCCATTATCCAACTTTCAAATAACTTCAACATAAGCAAAGGTCTTTTTCAACTCGATCCTGTTGTTTTGAATTCCTTCAAAACAAACTTAGATAAAAAGGGTAGGACGCTAAATCTTTGGTAAACTTGTATGCTACTTTATTAACTTGTAATCTTCATTTTATTTTTATATATATCGAAACTTGACTCTAAAAGGCAAAGTGTTAAAACCCGGGCAGATTTCCAGTATAAATTTGTATTTTTATAATTCATTTGATCTTGTGCTAAAAATCGATATTTTTCCTTACAAATCTGTATGCCTCTTTGTTAATCCTCTAATTTATAATTTTTAATTTTTATTTTTACTTCTCCGTTTATTGCATATATATATATATATATATATATATATATATATTATAATATATATATATATATATATATATATATATTAATATATATGTATGTGTGTAGATATGTATATATATATATATATATATATAGTTTGTGTGTATGTATGTTATTTATTTATTTATTTTTTTCTTTCTGTAACCTATATATAGGCCGTAACCTTTTATGTACTTCAGTGTTCCTGAGGATGTCATTAGACGAAAGCGCTTGAGCACCTTTTTGTGTTTCCTTTCCTTCGTGGTTTTATTCATCATATATATATATATATATATATATATATATTTATTATATTTATTTATTTATTCCACACAATAAAAAAAATTGGTTGGTGATAAATGGGTACCGTGGGTAGCTTAGTGGTTAAGACGCTCTGGGCTGGTGGTGGGGCGTGGTTCGGATTCCACGTTAAACTGTAGGTCTAAGGTGGAGTGGCAAGCTTGGCCTTCATCAAAATGAACAATTCGGGCGGAAGCAAAACCAAGGTTAACCAAGGTAGATATATATATATATATAATATATATATATATATATATATATATATATATATATATATATATATATATATATATATATATTTGAACTGCAAACAACACACACAGTATATCTTTTGCAAAGATATAGAAAGTAAAGCTCACCTGGAAAGCTTAACTTGGAATTATTATACAGCAAACGCATTTGTTTAGAATATTACATTCTAAAATGTAATATATAAAAATACATAAATGTAATATTATACACTCCACGCAATTTATTTCCATCTCTCTTCTCGCGTCGGTAAGCAGCGTAGAGAGCTCAAAACAAAAACATTTTGTTAATTGAATTGTGACGTAAGGCGGTGTGTATTTGCATTCAATTTGGCGTCTGTTTGGTTAACATTCTTTGGTCCCTTTGGGTTTACAGTTTTCTGCAAGTGGTATTGCTGTTGATATTTTTATGGAAATTGTGATGTAATAAAGAAATACATAATGCGGTATAGAAAATCAAATTTATAAAGAAATTACATTTTCAGTGAAACTCAACAGTAGCATTTGCATCTCTTTCATCTGGTCCAGAAACGTGAAGCCATCAACGTGATCATATACTACTGATTAAATTTAAACAACAGAGACGGGGGTAAATGACGAAAAAAGCTCTGCAGAGAAGAATCTTTGAGATGACAGAGGGTCAAAAGAAATCACTGTGTACTGAGACTATTTGGGTCGTATTTTATTTACTAGACCATGGTAAAATATGATTTCAAAGTCATTGAATAGTCACCTGTCAGAGTCTGGGATGGCTCATAGAGTCAAGGTAATAGGTTCTAATATCTCGCTACACGATCTACCAATAGTATTTTTTTTTAATTTTACTATTTCGGCGAACTTCTTTCCTCAACTATACCTCCCATCAACCGTAAAAGAACCTCATTAAAATATCGTGAAAAGATCACAAAACTGGATCTTCCTTTTGGTCAGCTCTGGATGGAGCCTCTTCTGTGAGTCCTTGAAGTGAAAAGAGGATTGATGTACTCATCGAAACTTTATTTGACCTCATTGACCTGATATTTTAGGTCATATGTGTGTGTGTGTGTGTGTGTGTGTGTGTGTGTGTGTGTGTGTGTTTTGGGAGTTGTTTAATTACTCTCATAACGGCAAAGGTTATTTGACAGAGGAAAACTACAGTTTTACGTGGGATCCGAGCCACGAGTCGGTACATCATCTGAACGCAGAAGACTAGTTTAGTAAAGCTAGGTTAAGTTAAATTAAACCAAGTTTCAATGATCCAGTCTCTCAATAATTTAGTTATTCGATGAATTTCTTTTTGGAGAATTTGTCATTGAATTTTTAAAAATTTTCGAAAATGGATATCAACTGAGATGGTTTGGGTTAAAAACTTTGTTTTGCTAACTTTGCTCGTCGACGGTCGTTTGTACTCGTTTTCTCTTTCATCCGAGGTAGAAACTTTTATTGTTTCTTTTTATATAATAAAAAAAATTGTATCTACTGCGTAAATAAGGTAGACATTGTATCTACTGCGTAAATAATGTGGATATTGAATCTACTGCGTAAATAATGTGGATATTGTATCTACTGCGTAAATAATGTGGATATTGTATCTACTGCGTAAATAATGTGGACATTGTATCTACTTCGTAAATAATGTGGATATTGTATCTACTGCGTAAATAATGTGGACATTGTATCTACTGCATAAATAATGTGAATATTGTATCTACTGCATAAATAATGTGGACATTGTATCTACTGCGTAAATAATGTGGACATTGTATCTACTGCGTAAATAATGTGGACATTGTATGTACTGCGTAAATAATGTGGATATTGTATCTACTGCGTAAATAATGTGGACATTATATCTACTGCGTAAATAATATGGATATTGTATCTACTGCGTAAATAATGTGGATATTGTATCTACTGCGTAAATAATGTGGATATTGTATCTACTGCGTAAATAATGTGGACATTGTATCTACTGCGTAAATAATGTGGACATTGTATCTACTGCGTAAATAATGTGGACTGTATCTACTGCGTAAATAATGTGGACATTGTATCTACTGCGTAAATAATGTGGACATTGTATCTACTGCGTAAATAATGTGGACATTGTAACTACTGCGTAAATAATGTGGACATTGTATCTATTGCGTAAATAATGTGGACACATGGCGCAGAAACTTAATCTAAATTGATCCAATTTAAATTTTAATTGGATTACGACATTTCAGACATTAAAGGCTACGATGTAGTTTGAAAGATAAACACAAAATTGTTAATATAACAAACTGTTTAATTAGCTCCTTTAAGTTTTTAAAAATAAAATATAATTTGTATTTAGGAATAAAATTAAGAAAAAAAAAGAGTTAATTAAAAGTTATGTGGAACCTTTTAGTAGAAAGTTTGCCAGTTTTTATTTTTCTTTGGCGCTTTATCTTTTACGTAATGATTGCACACGAAATATATTGCAGAAAAGAATTTCTTGTTTATACAGTGTGCCTTCAGTTTACTGCCTTTATTTATTTATAGTCTCTCTCTCTCTCTCTCTCTCTCTCTCTCTCTCTCTCTCTCTCTCTCTCTCTCTCTCGTTCAGTCTTATCAGCTTCTATTGTTAAGAGACCTCTTTCTATTTCCTTATTTTCCTGGAAACTTTTGTCAGGAAAGGAGGAAACATTTTTCATGATTCCATGATCCAGACTCGATAAACAACGAATGGAATGAAAAGGGCAACATAACTTCCTTATCTGAAGCGCTCCCCCAACCCTCATAAAAGGAGATGTTTAACTTCAACAGTGGTATAAAAAAATAACAAGTTTCCAGCTAATTGTGAAGAAGTTCGACACGTGTCATGTAATAATTGTAGATGATTCACTCCTTCACCGTCAAACTCGCGTATATTCTTTACTATAAATCAGTGCCTGCCACACAATACCCACATTTAAACCACTATAACGTGGCGGTGAAAGGGTTAAAGGTTGGAAATGTAATTAAAAATCATCATACTATAGTGTTGAAGTGATTTTTGCTCTTTCAACTTAGCGAGAAACATGCTTCCGAGGATAGTGATATTTACTCAATTCTCCATGATCTACAGAAGGTTAACAAAAGTAAATAGACACCATGATGACTGTCCTCGAGAACAAATGTCAACGCTCATCAATAGAATATCAGAACAGAAAGTGTGTCAGCTTTACATAATGCAAAGGGGAAAGAAAGCAACACGATTCTAAATACATTCTGTCAATAAATCTGTTATTTTATATTGACTTTTATTATGAAATAAAAGACTGAAAAAAAAGCCCACAGAAGGTGTCTATTTACTTCTGTCAACCCTCGGTATATAGTTCATTTTAACACCAAAGTGGGTGGCCACGGTTCTTATGCTTACCTACAACGTGAAACGATACATCTCAAAAACTGAAATCAGATGTTATCACCTTTCTTGACTCTAATCGACTTCAGATAACAGCGAAGGAAAGAAGTCACAAAAGCGAGGAGACTTGTTTGGAAAACAGGACTTACATTGAGAATAAAAACCCACTCTAATAGACAGAGTTTATTTCCACGACAGTTTCGACGCCCACTGGCATCCTCCTCGGGTGGATACAGAAACACAAATGAAACAAAACAAGAGGGAAAAACAGTTCAGGGATCGACCGTTAAGAAATTCGCACCTAGGTTGGATTCCATTCTCTCGAGACAGGAGGGGCATTTTCATTAAGTACATTCGCACAAATTTTAAAACTATCTTCCTGTTCTAAACATACAGATTCTATTATTTTACATAATTATTACATTTAATTAAATTTATTACATTTAATATTGCATAATTATTAATTACAGAAATTATAAATTTATTATTACATTGGTTATTACATTGTTGTTTATTATACAGAAATTATAAACCGAAAAACGAATGAAAAAAGGCGATTAGGAAATAATCCAGAGACCATTGAGAAATTCGCACCTAGGTTAGATATCGTTCTCCCGAAACCAGAAGGGCATTTTATTACAGGGTCAGCTTATAACTACATTTCCACAAATTAAAAATATCTTCTTGTTCTATACATACAGATCCTAATGTTTGACATAATTACTGCATATATTTATTTCCACATTAATTACTTCCATTATTACATTTACTAAAAGCGAGTAAGGAAACATTCCAATCCAGAGACATTTAAGAAATTCACACTTAGGTTCGAACACGTTCCCACGACTCCGTAAGGGATTTATTGACCAAGAATCTCATTAAAGGGTCTAACTTATAAGTACCTTCGCACAAATTAAAATTATCTACTTTTTCTATACACACAGATTCTATTATTTTTCTTTTGACATAATTATTACATTTATAAAGTACCTTACTTGATTCCCAATCTACAGGGTGTCCCGTAAGTCTGGACCCATAGGGAAAAATAATAAAATTACAAAATAGTCCAAAAATTTATTTATAATATATTTTTTTATTATTTTTATTATTATTTTTATTATTTTTTTATTATGATCTTACTCCGCTGGAGTTTTATTTGTGGGGCCACTTGAAAGCCAAAGTGTACGCGTTCAAACTTCAGAACATTTTCCACCTTAAAGCACGCATTGTGGAGGCGTGTCAAGAAATTTCTGCGACTGTGATTCAGAAAGTGCTGTCGCAGTGGAGATTGCGTCTTCAACTATGTGTGCGACACAACGGCGGACACTTTGAACAGATTATGTAATAAATTTTTGGACTATTTTGTAATTTTATTATTTTTCCCTATGGGTCCAGACTTACGGGACACCCTGTATAGCATGATTTCTACATGATTTCTACAGATTAACCCCAAACTCCCCCACATTTACGGCCTACCCAAAACCCATAAGATTAATATACCACTCCGTCCCATTATTTCACACAGGGGTTCCTTTAGTTACAGGTTATCTAAATTTCTTGCAGATAATTATCCCCATTAGTTGGTAAATTTTCAGGCTCGCACATCACTAATTCCTGTGACTTTATTAACAAAGTTATGTCCTTAGATTTAAAACGGGGAAGAATGATAAGTTTTGATGTTGAGTCCTTGTTTACGAAAGTTCCCATTGATGATGTACTTAGTTTTTTAGATAGAAAATTGCCAACATGTAACGTAGAACTAGGCATGCCCACATCTGTATTTTTAGAACTGATAAAACTCTGTGTCACCAATAATGCCTTCTCCTTCGGTGAAGAATTTTATTTGCAACGTTTTGGTATGGGAATGGGGTCCCCTTTATCCCCAATACTGAGTACATATATATGGAGTATTATGAGTCGGAATTGTTGCAAACAATATGTCCCAGGAATCTAATTTGGTTCGTTATGTAGATGATATTTTCTCATTTTGGCCTGACCACTGGAACAACTTTGACACTTTCTTTCAGTCATTAAAAATCTTGTTCCCTCTATTAAATTTAAATATGAATGGAGAACGACAAACAATTACCTTTTCTAGATGTTTGGTCATTAACGAAAGCGGAAAGCCCAATTTCACGGTCTATAGAAAACCTACTCATTGTAATTCGTACATTCATTATTTTTCATATCATGATGAAGGGGTTAAAAGCTCAATTATTTCTTCCATGTTTCTAAGAGCACTCAGGATTTGTAGCCCACATTTGCTGGATCCGGAAAATTCAAAGATTTGGAACATTTTTAAGGATTTAAAATATCCTGAGTGGTTTATCAGAAAGGCGTATTTTAAAGCCAGAAAATCTTTTTATGCCCCTCGGAACCTTCAGTTAACCAAAACAATATGTGAGTTTGCCTTACATTGCCGGCTTAGAAAGAGTAAAACCGTTGACGAAAGAATTTAAGTTTGCTTTGGCGTTCAAATATTCGTCTACCGTGAAAAGTAAATTGGTTAGGAATAACGTTGCAAAGAGGAACAAGCCTGTGTCTACAGCATTCCTGTAAAAGTTGTGATTTAGTATACGTGGGAGAAACTGGAAGAAATATTGAAACCCGTATCAAAGAACACAAATATGCCTTCAGAAGTTGTAATACTAATAATGCCATTTTTTATCACGCTAGCCAAAATAATCATGCTATAGATTGGGAATCAAGTAAGGTACTTTATAAATGTAATAATTATGTCAAAAGAAAAATAATAGAATCTGTGTGTATAGAAAAAGTAGATAATTTTAATTTGTGCGAAGGTACTTATAAGTTAGACCCTTTAATGAGATTCTTGGTCAATAAATCCCTTACGGAGTCGTGGGAACGTGTTCGAACCTAAGTGTGAATTTCTTAAATGTCTCTGGATTGGAATGTTTCCTTACTCGCTTTTAGTAAATGTAATAATGGAAGTAATTAATGTGGAAATAAATATATGCAGTAATTATGTCAAACATTAGGATCTGTATGTATAGAACAAGAAGATATTTTTAATTTGTGGAAATGTAGTTATAAGCTGACCCTGTAATAAAATGCCCTTCTGGTTTCGGGAGAACGATATCTAACCTAGGTGCGAATTTCTCAATGGTCTCTGGATTATTTCCTAATCGCCTTTTTTCATTCGTTTTTTCGGTTTATAATTTCTGTATAATAAACAACAATGTAATAACCAATGTAATAATAAATTTATAATTTCTGTAATTAATAATTATGCAATATTAAATGTAATAAATTTAATTATAAATGTAATAATGTAAAAATAATAGAATCTGTATGTTTAGAACAGGAAGATAGTTTTAAAATTTGTGCGAATGTACTTAATGAAAATGCCCCTCCTGTCTCGAGAGAATGGAATCCAACCTAGGTGCGAATTTCTTAACGGTCGATCCCTGAACTGTTTTTCCCTCTTGTTTTGTTTCATTTGTGTTTCTGTATCCACCCGAGGAGGATGCCAGTGGGCGTCGAAACTGTCGTGGAAATAAACTCTGTCTATTAGAGTGGGTTTTTATTCTCATATTTTGACCTTCACGTAAAAAAGTGAAGTTTTTTGCATTTATTTAGGACTTACATTGTTCTCAATAAGAAAAAAGAGAGACGCTGGGAAGAGAATTGAAAATTAACTCACAAGCTTCTAGAAGACAGATAGAAAAAATACCAAAAGCTGATTGAAAATAAAGTCAATGTGATTTTTAACGATATCGTTAAGACACAAAGATTTATATTCCGTTTAAAAACACTTATGAAAGAAAGAGAGATAAACTCCTGTGACCTTTATCTGTGAGGTTATTTAAAAGATAGAGCGTTTAAACAGAATCCATACACAACAGAAGAATTAAAAGCATCAAATGAACAAGAAATTTCTCAGTTTTTAACAGATATTCTGTCCAGAGTACTGCAAAATTTTGTTGTTCGTGTGTACAGAGTTAATGAGCTGAGAGGACATCACATCGAGCACAATCATTAAACAAATGCTTTCTGTAACAATAAATTAACAGAAATCAGAATATAATTCCTTTGAACTCTGTATCAAGAAATTTGTAAATACCTTTCAAATACATTAAAAAAAAACTAATCGGAAAAATTATCTTAGAACCTGTCTCTTTATACGAAACAACCTTTTTTGCTGGCTCCAAAATTGAGTAGGATTCTCAGTACACAATTCGATTCTATCTTAAACCGAGTCAGAGATGTATGAAAGGCTATAAAGCATAATAATAATAATAATAATAATAATAATAATAATAATAATTCGAAGACGAATTGGCAATAGATATTACTGAAGTTCCAATATCGATATTCGTAATCACACTCCAAAACCTACTTTTTATTTTCAAAAAATAATTTGTTTGGGTTACACATTAACAAAGTATTATGTTCAAAATTATGGGGTTGAGTTTTGTTAAAATTAATCTAAGTAAATGTTGTTACTTCAAATTAAATTTTGTTTAGATGAAATACGTACAAAATTAGATTTACTTAAAATTTAAAAATTTCAAAATTTTCACATCGAATGAAGCCGAATTTCAAATAAATATAATTTTATACAGGGTTGACAAAAGTAAATAGACACCGTCTGATTTCCCATATTTTTATATTCCGTAATAAAAGTCAATAAATAATAACAGGTTTATTGAATCAATATATTTAGAATTGTGTTGGTTTCCACTTCCATTATGTAAAGCTGACACACGCACGTTCTGGCATTCCATTGATGAACTTTGACATTTGTTGTTGAGGTCAATCGTCGTGGTGTCTATTTTGTCAACCCTCCGTATGCGTTTAACCTAGACCAAATTATTTTGAAGTAACATCATTTATTTTATAGGAGGAGCTTGTAGACACTAATCGACCAGGGAGGTACTTCAGAGGAGGGGGAGTAGGCAGGAGACAGGGAGTGCTGGAACTCCCGGTTCTCCTGTCACTGTCCTCCTTAGCTGATCTTTTTCCGTGTCTCATCTACGGAAGCATTTTTGCGGGCACACGCCCATTAGGCCTTCCTTTCTACATAAAGAAAAAAAAATTAACCTAAGCTTTCAACAAACATCGGCCTCATAATTTTGAACATAACATTTTATTAGTCTAAAAACGTAAACCAATTAGTTTAAACAGAGATTTTTTGAGAATAGTAACATTTTTTTATAATAAGTAATTAATATTAAAATTGAAATTACAATAGGTTTATAAATTCAATTAATAATCTCTCAATTATGAGTATTTGAATCGTGGCTTTACTATCCAAAGGATTTATAAATGTAAATTACATCATTACATTTCAAATCAATCTCAAAATCATTATTTTATTTAAAGTTTTATTATTATATTATTTATAGCCGATCTTCTTTGTAAGTCTAACCTTTGGTAATTAATTAATAATCACTTAATTAAAAGAGTTTGTCCATCACATTCCCTCTTTTTAAATTCTTTCGCTCTCTTGTTGGCCATTTTATGGCTCAAAGTTCACACGAGCGAAAACTTCTCTTCAACTGCTGGCGATGACCTCAATAGATAAAGCAAAGTTCGTAACTCGAAGTTTGGAACTCCTTAATTGAAACACGTTTATATATATATATATATATATATATATATATATATTATATATATATAATATAATATATATATTATATTAGGAATGTTACGAGTAATCAATTAGTTTGTTAACTGCCGATTAATCGGTCGATATCTGCCGATTAATAGTCATTCTCGTAGATGGGTGGTACATACGGCGTTAATGCAAAAAACTTCACTTTTTTCCACGTGAAGGTCAAAATATGATAATAAAAACCCACTCTAATAGAGAGAGTTTATTTCCACAACAGAGGATGCCAGTGGGCATCGAAACTGTTGTGGAAATAAACTCTGTCTATTAAAGTAGGTTTTTATTATCATACATACGGCGTTGCTGTCACATAAATGCGTTTCATTAAATGTTTGACACCTCATCGGAAAAAGTACAAGCAAATCAACAACCGTATCAGCGCCCTCTGGTGGGTGAAAGAAGCAAAATGGACCAACCAACCAGCCAACCAAGGGAACCCAAAACAACCATCAACGGATTCTTATTTCTGACATCTTAATTGAACCAAAATGTAATTAAAAACTATTTGTGTAATCAGTAAATATTTATTGCTTTTTCATTTAGTAACTACTGAGGTAGTAGGAGTACAACTGAAGTAGTTGTGTAGGTAAGTGTAAAATTAATGTTCTATTAATAGATTACAGTTTTACAGTATCACAAACAGGGCAAGTTTGTTGTTTCCAGTAGCGGATAAATAGTGTACAAACGCTAAAATTGTTTGTGTGATTTTTGAAGAAGTTAATTAGCCATTAAATAAACTAATATATATATATATATATATATATATATATATATATATATATATATATATATATATATATATATATATAGTCAAAAAGAATAGTCTTGTCCTCAAACTGAATGTTTCTTATCAATGTTTATTACAGTAGTATTAAGTCTGGAGTTTCACCATAGGAGTTTTTGGAGCGATTGTACTTCTTTGTACAGTTTCGGAAAAAAGTTCACTTGAGAACCTAAAATTTCTAAAAACACAAAAAATTACTAATCAGTAATGTTTTTTAAAATTTTATTATTGCTACCAAAACAAAACAATAACCAAAAATAATTAGAATATTGCCAATTATACAAAACAAAACAAAATTATCGTTCATAAATATCGAACTTCTTTTTGGTTCCTGTTTTTATTGCATTCGTTTCCGGAAATTAACTTCCGGTATCGTCTGTTTGATCACTAAACTTCCTTTTTCCGCTTTTAATTCTTCCGTCTTCTTCTTTTCAAATAATGTTACATCAACTTCTTAATTAAAAATTACATCATTTCCGCTCTTCCGAAACAAGCAACAAAGAAATTAAGGCAACAGACCGGAAGTGACCGAAATTAGAGGAAAAGACCCGTAGTTACTTAATTCTCATTGGCTTTTCTTCCCTTGCGTGAGCGGACATTTTATATATATATATATACAGTATATATATATATATATATACATTCAACTGCAAAGAACACGCAGTATAAATAACGTAAAGAACGACGCTTCTATAGGAGATATTCCGCGCAAGACGAGAGAGAGAGAACGAAACAAATGAAAAAATGAGGTAACCACCCGGGAATCGAACCCGGGATCTTCCGATTGCCGGTCAGATGCGATACCATTACACCATGGGCCTCACTCTCCTATAGAAGCGTCGTTCTTTACGATATATATATATATATATATATATACATATATATACCGTATATATATATATATATATATTCTTTATCCAGAAAGGATTTAAAGTTCATTTTCCAAAGGTTTAGCAGCGATGGATCTGTTCAATTGTTGGATGGGTGACCATCCTCCACTTTTAGATGATGTAATGGCCCTTAGATGGTCGGGATTCCACGTAAAGTTGCAGGTACCTCCCGTAATATGACTTTTGACGTTACGAAGGAAGTTAATACAACCCGGAGCATAATTTTTCCAGGTAGTTAAAAGAAACGAATATTAAATAGATATACAAAAATTTTATGCAGAAGGGAGGGGCCAAGCACGAATGCCCGCAAAAATCGTCCCCACCCCCGCCTATACATTCTTACCAGAAAAAGGAGTTCAACAGCAATATTGAAGAAGAACACTCCGAACTAACGATATTTTAGTTTCCTGAAGGTTAGATTAAGTTAGGGTATAGCTTAGTTTAGCGTAGAATTGGCTTAATTTAGGTTAGGTTAAATGAAATTAAGTGAGGTTAGGCTAAATCAGGTTTTGATTAAAGTTAGGTTAGATTATTAGTGTGAATTAAATTTCCTTCCGACTAAATACGTACAAGTTCGAAATACGTTTCCTTCCGAATAGGAAATGGATTTCGAGGAAATCTGATTCGAAATCGCTAAAAAGCAATGAAAAAAATTGGTATTTATGTATTACTAACCTTTATCATTAAAAAGAATTCAGAAAAAAAAATACAGGGTGATCGTCAAAAGTTGTTCAAAGCAAACCATAGTAAATAAATAAATAAAGAGAAGCGGTGAAGTACTATTTTTGTACAATATGTTTTATATGAGTGTAAAGTCTGATGCATTGTCTCTCTCTCTCTCTCTCTCTCTCTCTATATATATATATATGATGTTCATAAATCAATTTTACAAATTCAAATGAAATTCAATTCAATTTGTAAAGATAATTTATGGATACCCCTGTTTTGAATTTCCTATATATATAAAGATATGTACGTGGCAAATTTTATTTTAACATGAATTCTGCAAGATAATAAGAAGAGAGAGAGAGAGAGAGAGAGAGAGAGAGAGAGAGAGAGAGAGAGAGAGAGAGGCTAACAAATACCCTAATATTCACTGTGGGTTAGCCCAAAAAGAAAGTAGAAAAGTTAGAAATAGCAACGAAAAAAATAGAATACTGAAAACTTGTACCATGTTTGCACTTATAGACGTGTAAAGCTTTCACGCAAGAATTTTAATAATAGTAAATTA
The DNA here is from genome assembly GCA_023014485.1 of Bathynomus jamesi. Classification (NCBI taxonomy): domain Eukaryota; kingdom Metazoa; phylum Arthropoda; class Malacostraca; order Isopoda; family Cirolanidae; genus Bathynomus; species Bathynomus jamesi. Next base: position 159,501 of record JAJOZX010006787.1, on the reverse strand, counting down.
TAGAAGAGACAAGGCTCTCTCCGGCCTCCTCCTCCGCCAGCCACTGCCTGCTGATAGAAAATAGTGGCGAAAGATTTATAGGAAAGTAGGGAAAAAGTACAGATCACCGCGAGAGGGCTCCAAAGTCACGCCGTGGCCTAGCCTAGCAACAAACAGTCAGTGTGAAAATGGCGTCCGCACAGCAGAAGGCGTTTTGTTGTTGCAGTTTTCGAGCTGTAAATCGGTCGCCGGATCTTACACCGTGCGACTTCTTCCTTTGGGGGTACGTTAAGGATACTGTGTACGTGCCACCGTTGCCCACATCTTTGGATGAGCTCCGAACTCGCATTTTACTGCCGTAGAGTCAGTGACAACGGACATGCTGGAGCGAGTATGGGAGGAATTCGACTATCGTGTCGACGTTGCTCGTGTAACTAGGGGAAGTCACATAGAGCATTTATGAGGTGAGAGACAAAATTTGGACAGTTTTTCTTTTGGTTGATGTATCACAAATCACTCTGTATTTGTAACATTAAAAAATATTCTCATTTGAAATCAGGTGAATCATTTTGAATAGCCCTGTATAATGAAGAAAATAACTTCAGAGTTCATTCACGCCATGAGTACACTTATCTCGTGTACCCAGTTACGCATTGGAAGAGGGTGAAAAATAAAGGGTAGCATGAATTCTAAACTATTTAATCTAATTTACACCAAGAAGTTTTTAAAAAGGACTTTTCACCAAAACGGTGAATAAAAAACATCAAAAACGTTTCTCAAATTCGATACTTGAGTAAAGTTTTTGATACAAAGGATTGTCAGATGGTGTCTGTGTGAATTCCTTTGGAAGTTTCTTCAAATTGTGACAAGCGTTTCGATGCTCAAGATTAAATTTCCGTGATATTTCATCAATAATGAAAATGACATCCTAATTTAATCGAAACATCAAAGGAATTAATTGTATGTGAATTTCTTTAGAAGTTTCTTCAAATTGTGACAAGCGTTTCGATGCTCAGGATTAAACTCCCGTGATATTTCATCGATAATGAAAATGACATCCTTTAATTGAAACACCAAAGGAATTAATTGTATGTGAATTCCTTTAGAAGTTTCTTCAAAGTGTGACAAGCGTTTCGATGCTCAAGATTAAATTTCCGTGATATTTCATCAATATTGAAAATGACATCCTTTAATTGAAACATCAAAGTTGTATATTCATATTGAGTAACTGGATAAGAATCGATTTAGAGAGAACAAGCAATAACTGAAGAAGCTACTGTAGAAGCTAGGGGGATTCAAATCCGTGTCGAGTGGTTTCAGAGTAGGCGCTCTTACCGATCACGCGACGTGAGTTCGAGTCACACCAGCTCCTAGTCTCCTATTTTACTGCCTTTTTATTTTTCAGCTTATTTAAGTACGGTTATTGCATTTAAAAGGCATCTATATTAGTCTGAAAAATCTGTAATTTTCAGGATTCCGAATTTGGAAAAAATGAACAAGAAAATTTAATGTCTGCGATATTTTTTTAAATTTTTTTAGCATGCAATAAATACAGGGTGTGTATAAAGTAACGCAAGTGAAGAGACGAATCCGATTTGAACTGATTTAAATTAGTTTCAACTTGTTTTTTACCTCGAAAAAAAAAAAAAACATTTTCAACATCTCATATAAACCTTATTATCGAATATACAGTTGTTATAAAAAGTACATGTAATAAATATTTACTCGTCCGTGTTCACTCGCGTTAATATAATTCAAATCGGATTTGTCTCTCCACTTGCGTTACTTTATACACCCACACACTTACCCTACACACACACACACTTACTTTACACACACACACGGTTACATGATTTGGGGTAGTTTATCAGCGAGTCTCAATAACGTCTTACGAATAGTATTTTGGTAATGATGTTTCTTTCTTTCCAAGTTAAACCCATTAGAATTAATAATGGCAGTCAGACTAAGCTTTGAACAAAGGAAATTCTCTAAAATGCTACTGGAAGTGTGAAAACGCAGTTGAAGTGCAAAGACAGTTTAGGAGGGAGTTTCAAAACAGATCCACCAACGCGACTTACCATCACTCGAATTAGAGATAAGTTTGAAGCCGATGGAACTGTTCAGAATGTCCACAAGAAGCGTTCCGGAAGACCACGGACATCGACAAGCCCCACAAAGCAAGAAAGAGTACTGGAAACGTATCACCAAAGTCCAAGAAAATCTGTGCGGCAAGCGAGTCGTGAGGTAGGAATTTCAGAATCGTCTGTCCAACGCATTTTGAAGCGCTGTCAATGGAAAAGTTACATTCCAAGATTAGTCCATGCTATTAATGAAGATGATCCGGACCGAAGAGTGGAGTATTGCGAGTGGTACTTGGCACGATGTGGATGTGGATTGGACGAAGGGTTTCGTAGAATACCCTCCGCGTTCACCAGACCTCACACCACTAGACTTTTTTTTATGGGGATACTTAAAAGACAAAGTCTACGCTATAAAACCTGCAACAGTCGCTGAATTGAGAGCAGCCATTGAACGAGAATGCACACAAATACCAACGAAATGTTTCGTGATGTTTGCGATTCCATTGCTTCGCGTTATCAGCAGTGCCTGGACCAGAACGGACGTCAGTTTGAAACAGGCGTTGACAAAACAATTAAATAATGTCTGTAGATTCTCTTACATTTTGAAAATGAAATGTATTTTAATAAACACTGCCTTTATAAGTATTTAAAGTGTGTATACATTTTTTTGGGACGCCCTGTATATGGGATGAATTTCACAATTAAACACGTGAAATGAATGGATGATGCAAATCCACAAAGAAAAAGAAAATGATTCCAAGGCCTTTCGTCATTCCCTGATGAGGTTTACTTCTGAATACAAGAAAGGCCTTAGAATAATTTTTCTTTTTTCCTTGTGGGTTTTGCATCATAATATATTATATATATATATATATATATATATATATATAAATGTAATATTCATAAGGTTTGCTGCAAGTTTCAATCAAATCATATACTAGTCTTTTTTATAAGGATTTTAAATTTATGGCCCCAGATGGGGTCCCAATACATACACACACACCGAATTCTTTTTTTTTTAATTCTTTTTTCAGCAGTAACTCAAATCAATGCCAAATGGGTTTTTTGGGGGGGGGGGAGCTTAGAAATATTAAAATAAACGCGTAGAAATGTGAATAAATTTCGAATTCTGAAAATTATGGTGCCAAAAGCCTACTCAGAAATTACATCGAACTGCATATATAATATATATATATATATATATATATATATATATATATATATATATATAAAGAACGACGCTTGTGTAGAAGAGTGTTCTGTACAAGATGAGGAGGGAGAACGAGCAAATGAAAAATGAGGTACCTCCCAGGAATCGAATCCGGGATCATCCAATTGCCGGTCGGATATGTTAACCACTACACCAAGGACCCCGATTAGTCAGTACTCGTAATTCTCCTACATACGAGCGGAATCAAATGCCCTGAGGGGGCACCTTCGCATGCCGTATATATATATATATACACATTTTAACTGCAAACAACACATTTGCTCGTTCTCCCTCCTCATCTTGTGCGGAACACTCTTCTTCACAAGCGTCGTTCTTTACATTAATTATACTGTGTGTTGTTTGCAGTTAAAATATTATATATATATATATATATATATATATATATATTATATATATATATATAGCTAAATTTCACTATTTTGGCCACGAAATTTGTAAAAATTAACTGCACATTCAAAATCTACAAAAAAAATTACTTTACAAAAATTGCTAATATAAAATTCATTAATTTTTTATTTAAAAAAATTAGAAACAGACATTTTCCGTGTTCCCTTCACACTTCACAAAGATTATTTACGTATGATGTAATCTGACATAAACTTCTCAATTACATTTCTCGAATATAAGTACAGACATTATTTTTTTTTTAACCGTTAAAGTATTTAAGAACCTTTTGTCAAATGTTTTTCGCAGTTGACAAATTATTATTAAGCCCTACGTACTAATTATGCAGCACCTTTCACGGAGTGCTGATTTCACGGACCGCGCGCGCAACCCGATCTTTACTCTTTCTTTTATACCAAAGTATTTATTTTTTGAAACTAATTTTGCTTTTGTATAAAAATAGCATACGTCAAAATTGATAAGTATGTAGGTTTTCAGCTCATTTCCTTTCATAGGTTTCGTATTATAAGCCTCTGAAGTTGGCCAAAACATTTTCATCATTTCATCATTCTCATGAGAAAAAATGAAGAAAAATTTTGAGCTAATTTTCTTTTTTGTTTTTGTCATTTTAGGGGTTCAAAATCCGGCTATAAATGCGGTTTTTGCAGAGATTGATTATCTGAAATGGGGTTATTAGGTTTGTTAGAGATAGTTCCAAGCTTTTAGAGATTTTGGGGAGGTTTCGCTACCCCCATACGCCCGCGACAACAAGCAGCGCCCTCGGAAAACGAAGTGCCCGGTCCCGACTGTGGGTATATATATATATATATATATATATATATACACGTTCTGTTAAAATGACGTTTCTGATTTCGTTCTTTGCAATAAGGAATGTGAAATGCAGTATTTTGCAAATGCGATTGAATTGAACAAACTCGAAATGTTTTCGACAACATTCTTTTCATTTCAGGAACTCATCGATGTTTTTAACAGAAAAATCGTATGAAAAGACCGTCAACAAAATGGATATGATAAAAATGCAAACTATTTCGACATTGCATTACGAATGACAGTTTATATTCAGTATAAATAAAGTATTATTTTCTTAGGCATTATGTAGGAAACTAAATGACAAAGCGTTATCTATATGACAATTACGATTACGTGTTTGATAATAATCGTATCACTTCGTAGTTGAAAATTGCTGCATTATTTACTGAACGCAACTATAATAACACTTACGTCAACCGACCATGTTCTGCAACGTCGACCAATACCAAAAATGAATGTGTTATGAGTGTTGTTCGGATTATGTATGTACAGTAAACTTCACAGTTTAACCAGTTTAACCAGTTTAACAAGTTTAACAAGTTTGACATGTTTAACAAGTTTAACAAGTTTAACAAGTTTGACAAGTTTAACAAGTTTGACATGTTTAACAAGTTTAACAAGTTTGACATGTTTAACCAGTTTAACCAGTTTTTCAAAGGTGACTCAATAAGAACTTCAGAATAAACTCCGAGTACAAAGTGTTAAAAGTGTAGTTTTCGTAGATTAAAAAGTAATCCGAAACTAAGGTTTTCTCTGCTCCTTAAAAGTGTACTTTCTGGGTTTTGTTTTTAAATAAATCTTAGAGGACGGGTCAAAGGACCGCTTGATCTACTTTCGGTCTACGTTTGCTATACCAACAATGTATTCTGGAAATACTGTATAATTTTCAGAGTACATTTAAGCTCATTTATACTGTCATTTTGAAAGTACACACAGCGGACAAGATTTAGAGAGCAGGATAGCATAAGTATCATGAAGTTAGTATAGAGTGTCCTTGGATGAAATAACACTATCATACACAACCAAACTTCTGCTGATCACCATCAATCATCAACAGAATATATTATGATGAAAAAGATTACATCATTGAGCAGTTATGAAAAGCATCCTAAGGAGAGAAATTCTTGCCTCATTTTATGGCCTCATTTTATGTTGACGGCAATTAACTCCAAGCAGTGCTGCTTACGCTTTCCTCCTGGGCACAGTACAGTCTCGAGTTACCAGAACATCCGAGAAAGGCATACCTTCTCTTCCGCCTCCTCTCCATATCCGGTATCACAATATTGAAGTAGACAAGGAAAATCTGAATGAAAGAATGCATTTCCAAACAACAAAGTGACGCCACTGAGCGTCATTGAGTTGGCGACGGGGCAGCTGTGCGTAACTGAGTTGGTAAAGCACGTGTGATAAAAACTAATCCATTGACTTTATAAAGAAAACGCCAAAGTTACCATTAATTTTATTTACAATATAAACATTTAATTTTATTAACTAAATATCTTATATATATATACACACATGAAACAGTTGACATAACGTAGGCCTACATAAATAACCAAATAATCTTTACAATGATATTAATATAGTTTGTAAACTATATATATATATATATATATATATATTAATATACTGTATATATATACATATATATATATATATATATATATATATATATAATATATATATATATATATATATATATATATATATATATATATATATATATATATAATGCGACCTTGTCTGAAATGCTCATGAAAGAGACGTATGCCAGGGGTATTGCGGAATGGGTATAGAGTGTAAAACGCCATCGTAAACATACAGAAATAAACAAATATATTTATCATGACAAATTCAGTAATGGTTTGCAATTCTAAATCTGATTTAACATCAATGTACACTAAAACACTAATTTATTGAGTTTTGTATGCCGAGTATATATAATATATATATATATATATATATATATATATATATATATATATATATATATATAATTGAAAAATATTTAACAAGCCTGCTTAATAAGTAAACAGCTATTTTTATTTTAATGATTAATAAAAATTAAAAATGATATTATTATTATTATTATTATTATTATTATATTATTATTATTATTATTATTATCGTGAGAAGAGCCACATAAATGGTGATGAGCAATTAATTGAAAACAATTACGATCGGGGACCTCACCCCAGATTTTACTTTCAGCGCCATAACAGACTTCGGACTCATTCCATTGCACATAAATTTGGTAACAACCTTCCATGTTGTTTGTTGTTTAAATTAATAACCTTCTGGAAATAGCTTTGTTGTTATGGAAAACACTTTAAATATGGGTATAAATTGCATTCGTGGTACACAAATTTTCTATATGAATTCAGATATGTGTATGATTGTGTGTATATTGGTAGAGACGATATTAAAAATGGATGCTATACAAAGAGAGAGATAGAGAGAGAGAGAGAGAGAGAGAGAGTTAATGTGTATATATGTATCGTCTGATTCATTCATTCACACTAGAACGCGCAAGCGAAAATGTCTGCTTTAGACACGTAACATTCTATCTCTTCCTTATGACATCACAGTGTGAGCGAATTACATCCAGTAAATATTTGAATAAAACGCAGTATTTACTCCGACTTCCTAATTATTTTTAATAGCCATGAAATGTCGCAGTTTCCTATCTCTCTCTCTCTCTCTCTCTCTCTCTCTCCCTCTATCGCCTTTTGTTTGTAGCTTTTCAATAAAACTTTTACGCGCTCGTAACTAGCGTCCATGACACTTTTTTTTTTTTTTTCAACCATGGCTGTCTCGTAATTTCTTTTAAAATTCTTTTAAATAAATTAAACTTACCATTAGTTGGTTCGTTCAAATAGTCTGTGAATAAACAAAAGAGCCAATTTACGTACCAAACTCCATTTATACTATTTATACATCCAAATTGGTAGAAATAGAATGAATTAATTGGCCCCTTCTATTTACGCTATTTGTTCGGCTTTCATTTCTTCAAGGACGAAAATGAAAACGAAAATGAGCCATCACTAACTGTAGATTGCTTTTCTCACACGAACGAAAGGAATTTCAATTAATGATATGTTCATCAGACGAATATATAAAAAAAAAAAAATGTTGCTTGAAATCGTAAGTTTTTACGATGACGATAAAATCGTTATTCTTTTACATAAACTGTTAATGAGAAAAAATATACAGTTTATATATATATATATATATATATATATATATTATTTTTACACCGTGTAGGCCTACTACAGGTAAAAAGACATTTTTCTATGACGTCAATTATTAAATGGTTATTGTACAATTAGAGAAAAAACGTGATTTCAATGAATTGAAGTGTATATATATATGTATGTGTTTATATATATATATATAGTAATAATGTCCTTGTTCCTATCCACCTGTTACTTCAAATTAAATTTTAACTGCACCTTTAGCGTGCAATATAACTCACAAAACATTTGCATTGCAAATCTCTCCTATGAAGAAAATGCTTTGGTTTAAAGTTTTCTGTTTAAAAACCCCATTTTTACGGGGTCATGAATGAGATTTGGTACTTTTATTAACATTAACATGTCATAAACATAAATTTATTTTAGATTTTAAAAAAGGGGATAATATTTTTTATCATGAAAATTGTTTGATTAATAAGTATATAATAATCTCCTCGTTCATACGCAAGTTAAAATTAACTGAACGGTGTGATAACATTATTAACAAAAAGGTAAGTAACTGTGATTGCGCTCAGCCAATCGTAAATTATTATAATTTTAGATAATTCCTTTAATTAACCAGAATTAACCTTAGACTGGTTAATTTGTTATAGATTATCCTTTTAAAGTTTGAGAAATCGTATTGCCGTTTTCTTTCAATGAATTAATTAGGGGAAACTTTACGCGTATTTTCTTTAGCCTTAATTAAATTCCTCTCTTTAATCATAGTCAGTACACGAAAATTCTCTCTCTCTCTCTCTCTCTCTCTCTCTCTCTCTCTCTCTCTCTCTCAGTAAATGAACTTTAGACGGTGAGGAGCCCCGCTTCGTGTATTCGTGACGTTGGCACTGCCGCTGTAGGGCGTACGCGATCCGTCTTCTCGTCGTAAAGCAGAAGATGACGAGTCTCTTCCGTTTCTTCGATGAAACTGTCTCGTCGTCTTAGCGTCGTCCCAACCAAAACGACGATAATGACGATGTAGAATACGACAACAATCTAAAATTGGATAACAAACTAATTCACTTCTGTATCAGAATATATACACTTTTCAATAAAAACAACAACTTATTTTTATAATGATAATAATGATAACGATAACGATAATGATGATGATGATGATGATGATGATGATGATAAGCTTTATTAACAGGATATAAATCCCATAAAATAGTACAATATTTTAAATAATTTATTATGAAAATAATAACGACATTTTTTGGGTCTTTTCTCACTGAAGTAATTTGGATAATTTTAACACACACACACACACACACACACACAAACACAGTAAAAAACACATGTGCACATCTACGCAAAAGTTAGTTACCCACTTTTTTAAATCTATATAATTAAAAAATTAATTAACCAATCAAAATTTAATTTAACCTAACCTAACCTAAGTGCCATTGAACCCAAAACGGCGTGCGTGAAAAGTGTTTTGGACGCAAATGAGGGCTCGAATGGTGGTTTCTTTTAAATCATTAACTAGTGAGGTACCCGCTAATCTAGCCTAACCTAACCAAACGTTAACTAACCTAATCTATCGTAACGTAACCTAATCAAGACTAATATATCCTTTTTCCGACAATGAAATTGTTTCGAGATGTTTTATATAAATATTTTAATGGTCCGAGATACCGAAAGCACACACACACACACACACACACACACACACACTAAATCTCATTCAGCTTTGCTCGATTTTGGAAACATAAAAAAAATGCTATTTTAATTAACTTGCGTCATATTTGGTCAAATTTGAAATTAAAAATCGTATACCAGTTTTTCGTCTGAATTCAAACATAGCGTTAATTAATTTATTATCAAGGACTACAATTTTTCGGAGAATGAATTCGTAAATGGGTTGGAAGAAGGAGACAAGTTAAACATTAAATCAACGTTCCCAACTCAGTGGTTTTTATTTTTTGTTTTTTTTTTACTTCAGTTCGTTCTTTTTGGTCTTCGCCATTTTCTTTCTATTTATTTATTTATTCATTTTTCCTTTTATTCTTTATTCGCTTTCTCCCTCATTTCATTCGCGTTTTTTTGAGTCCTCCTCACCTCGGTTTTACTCCTGAATTTTAGTCCTGAATTTTAATACTGAAATTTAGTTCTAAAATTTAATCCTGAACTTTAATCCTGAAGTTTAATTTTAAAATTTAGTCCTGAAGTGTCTTAAGGACCAATATTCCTTCCATTCCTGTCTCTCCCTCCCCCCTCTTCCTCTCTCCCCCCCCTCTTCCTCTCTCCCCCCCCCTCTTCCTCTCTCCCCCCCATCATCACACCACCACTTGTTTCACCCACAACACTTCGCCGTCCTTTGATTCGCGCATCAAGCCATTCTCTCACCACTTTTCCTGTCGACACTCATCACCAGCCGAGACTTACCGAGACGTAGATGATGGCGGAGGCGCTTTGGTCAGTGTAATGGTGATGCGAGTGGTGAAATCGGTGTTTAGTGGTGTCCGAGTGAACGAGGGCCGCTTCGAACACCGCTGGCATCAGACTCTCCAAGCATTCTCCTCCAGGCCTTGCGAACAAGAATTTATTACTGGTTAAGATTATTAAGATCCAATATATATATATATATATATATATATATATATATATATATACACAAACTCAGAATGGTCCCCTGAGAAACTTATATGTTAAACACAGACCGTGCATGGAACAAGGAACTCTTCTGGGAAAATTAAATCCACTATAGTCCGAATAAGTAATGGTAAATGACAAATACCATAGTTTTTCTTTTTCATGATGCTAGCCCGACGTGGGCAACGGGTCTCTCGCAAAGAGATCCCATAAATATAGCTTCCCTCACCAGCTATCTGCAAAGCAGACAGGATCCAGCTTTGGGACATGGACCTAGGGTTTAAAGCAAGCCTAGTCCCTACATTCAGACCCTCTATATAAGTAAAAGACTCGTTGCATTCACGTCGGATTGAATAAATCAAAGAAAAAAGGGGTAACTATTGTATTTTTAGCCAAAAAAACCAAAACTTAAACCTCAACCGGGACATTGAGCGTCCACTTTTCGGACTATAGTGGATTTAATTTTCCAGAAGAGTTCCTTGTTAAATGCACGGTCTGTGTTTAACATATATATATATATATATATATATATATATATATGAGAGAGAGAGATATATATATATATATATATATATATATATATATATATTTTATACTCTTAGCAAAAAACTTACCACTTTGAATGTATTCATTTGTGCTTCCATAAAAAAAACTAAATATGTTTTCCTTCTCTCTCTCTCTCTCTCTCTCTCTCTCTCTCTCTCTCTCTCTCTCTCTCTCTCTCTTTTCTTCTTTCTTTATCCTATTTAATCCTCACAATAAATAGTCGGTTTTGTTAAGTAAAAACTTTTTCCCTAAAAATGGCGTACGAGAGAGAACTGTCTATGGAAAACTTGATGCAAAATATTTTTCCTCGCTCGAGAAAACCGTTAGAAAAGATTTCCACTTCGCTATTGTAAGAGAGAAATGTGGGAGATTTATACATCTCCTGTTTATTCATTCTGTCACGCACACACACACACACACACACACACACACACACACACACACACACGTGACCAAGTAGTTTAATGGCAAAAAAAAGAAGGAAAAAATTTTTAGGCAAAATTTTGATCTGGATTTTTTGCACTTATACTACTACTACTACTACTACTACTACTACCACCACCACTACTACTACCCACCCCACACACACCGTCTCTCTCTCTCTCTCCAGTGATAGAAATGGGGGGACACTCGGGTACACGGTGTGTACCTACTTCTCAATTTGCAGTTGTAACTGATGGAGCATCAGTAATGGTAGACGAAAATCAGGGGTTGCAAAACTATTTCTTGATGACTTATATATGTCATCATTATACAGTACATATATATATATATATATATATATATATATATATATATATATATTATATATATATATGTGTGTGTGTGTGTGTGTGTGTGTGTGTGTGTGTGTGTGTGTGTGTGTGTGCTTTTCCCAAGCGTGTACCCAGTTCCTAAAACCCATTTCCATCTCTCTCTCTGCATATACAGCATATACCGGTATATATATACACACACACACACATATATATATACGCACACTGTATATATATATAGAAGGTAACCAGGCTTGAATAAGATGATGATTATCCCTTGAAACTGCTGTCCATTCTAAAACCTATTTTACGGAGCCCAATTTAGGTTTTAATATTTCGAATTTATTTCTGAGTTCATCCCGCTCTATCAAGTGGAAAAGAGGATTCCGAATGCAGTGTCTAATGGGCTGGAAAAGACAGGAGTGCCAGGTAGTGCCAACGCAATTTATATTCCGCAGTCGCGGATATAAGAAATGACTTGAAATGATTTCGTAATTTGACCTCCACGCGATAATCACCATTAATTTTTTATTACCTTAATCTTTATAAGCAGTTTATACATTCATACTTATTCGGAGCTTATTTTAGTGACGGGTTTCGAATGACGATGGCGCTGGTTAACGGTAATCCGGGACTTAGTGCAACCGTCCGTATTTGTTTGGACTGAGCGCTGTGCCAGTTTCTGGAACCGTTCACTGTCCAGTACTATGTTTGTAACGAAGTTAATTTTAGTTATGAGTTTACGGTATAGCTCTCTAACATAAGTTTATTTTAAAAGAACGTCTTCGTTTCAAACTTTTTTTACTTACTATCAACATTTTTCTGAAAGTCGAGAGCCTTTTTTTTCGGGGAGGGGGGGGAGGGGGGCTAGGTGTGTGGGGATTGGTGGTTCTCAAATTTCTGCGTGTCTATATGCAGTGTAGATTAATTTCTAGTCATTTTTTTTAATAATTTCTTTTATTTAGTTTTAGTTTAAACGCAAACATTACTGCGGAGTGCGGTAAATTTTTGGATTCAGATGTTTGTCGTCCAAGATTGAATCACGGAGAGTACTTCAAAATTAAAAATTTAAAATTAAAAAAAAACTTCAATAAAAAAAAATATCAATATTCTTCCAACAATGAAATACCTTTTTTGTATACAATTTAGATATTTTATATGCAGAGCTTGGCACTTGCGGCATATTGCGGTACTGCGGTACTGCTGCACTACCAAACCGGTACCAAACCGGTACGCGGAAATTTGAATGCGGTAGCGGTACTGCGGTACTTTCAGCGATCCTTTGCGGTACTGCGTTATGGGGGCCCGGGGTGGTAGTGCGGTGGTACCGCAAGTACCGCAGTACCGCAAAATATGCCGCAAATGCCCAGCTCTGTTTATATGACTTTAGTATTCTAAAGTCATATCTGATATTCAAGTATTATTATCTGAATATGCAGTTTATGAAGCATGGAAGCTTTTTAAGCAAAATTAATGGGATTCAATATATATATATATATATATATATATATATATGTGGGTGTGTATATATATATATATATATATATATATGTGGGTGTGTATATATATATATATATATATATATATATATATATATATATATATATATATATATCAGTGGCGTGCGGTCCATGGAAGCAAGGGAAGCAATGCTTCCCTATTCAAAGAAAGAAGAAAATGCTGTATTATACTTTAAAGTTTAAACATTTCAATATGTGTTAATAATTTGTACAAAATCATTTTATTATACTATTTATAGCATTTGATTGGTAATCAGGTGGATACATAGTATATACATTGGTTGCCGTTCGTGCAAAAACCTTTAAGAAAGCCGACGCAAAAAATCTCGAGTTGGACAACAATTGACGAAATGCATTCTTTTTCCCAATAACTTTCGCTTTTTTTTTACTGTTACAAATTGTTTCTTTCCATTATAAAAACTCATTTAATGTTTAATAATGTAGTATTTATTGAATACAACAAGTTTCATATATAGTTTTTCTATTAAAAAATTCCATGGCCATGTTAAGCGAAAAAGAATATATATTTATCGTTATTTTATCCTTCCCTATGTCAAAAAGGAAGCAATTTAGAAATCGCTGTCCAGATCTTATAGTTAATTTTCTTGAAATATCTGGCAACTTTACGTGCTGTCTGCTGTCATTCTCTCATTTAAAGCGAATACGTAACTACGCTAGAAATGCGCAAGGGTAAGAAAGGCTTGCAAGTTTAGCTTTAATCTCAATTGAGAAAAAGCTTCTTAAGGATATGAAAACCGATGCCTTTTACGAAGAAATAATAGATATATTTAATAAAAAAGAAAGAAGAATAGAATTAACCTATAAGTAAAGTAAGTAGATGATTATATGTGTTTTGTTTTTATTATATACGAGTATTTTAAAGTTTTATTTTTATTTTATATAATCTTTGTTGTTTTTGCTTGAATTGCTTCCCCTTGACGAAAAATCGCCGCACGCCACTGATATATATATATATATATATATATATATATGAAATCTTAACTCTAATTAAAAACAGGTATTTCCACAAGTATCACCTTTGACATACTGCGATCTGGAGTAACTTAAAGATAAGAAAATTCGCTTAATTATTAGCAATCAGCAATCATCATTTCATTAATTGAATTCCGTTAATTATGATCATAATTAATTATCTTTAAATTAATTATTTTTGGACCTTTTCCAGTTTGTGTACCGTTTTTCATATAATTTATTTTTGTTTCTTTTCAGATCAAAAATGAGTGATCAAAAATGAGTTCTTGATAACCTAACCTAACCTAACCTAACGTAACCTAACCTAACCCACATCATAACTTTCGTCACTACACTATAAATCACAGTGAAAATTTTGTCGAATGTACTGTAGAAAACGGTACATAAACTGGAAAACGTCCTTATTTTTAACATAGACATAAGAAAATAAATTAAAATATATACGAAAAATTAAATAGTGATTTCAGTGCACGTTCCTGTTTGTGAACGTGCACCAATGAATGATGCTCTCGATAAAAACAACACGTTCTTATTCTTTTCAACTTCTTCACCTCCTTCAGTCCACTCACACAGTTAGAAAGAAAATCTAACGAGATCACTTTGAGTTATAAATCGTTAATTAATAAAATTATGAGTTATCACGTTATGTTCCCGAACTTTTGTCGCCAGGTAGGTGACTGTGATGTAACACTTGTATGAAACTCTTATATAACTTTGGTTTATGTATATATTAACCTTGGTTAACCTTGGTTTGGTTTCCGCCCCAATTGTTCATTCTGACGAACGTCAAGCTTGTCACTCCACCTTAGATTTACAGTTTAACGTGGAATCCGAACCACGCCACATCATTGGCGGTCAGAAATTACAAAGTCCTCGCCCGGACTTGATCTCACGACCTCCCGATCAGCAGTCCAGCGTCTTAACCACTAGGCTATCCAGGGTACCCATTTATCTACCAACCAGTTTTTATTGTGTGGAAGATGAACAGCAGGGTTTGCTACGTGCCGCCTGCCGTCACCGGGTCTCGATCCCGGGGCTGATGGATTTGTAGTCTGCTATGCTAACCACTACACTACCGAAGCGCATATATATATATATATATATATATATATATATATATATACACTCAGCGATAAACGCCTTACAGAAAACAGTCTTTTAAAATTCTTACATGAAGTTTATGTTTTACGATGTTTAATGAAAATATTTCTTACGAATACACAGTTCACAATTCTGACTGAATTTCCACAGATCGTATAGAATCACCGACATCTGTCAACATGCACAATGACACGGTTTTGAGTAATTTTTATGTAAGCTTACGTATATACACGTAAAGCATCACTGTAGTCCTTACGTATATATACGTACTAAAAGCATGATAAAGTTATCACTCGGAAAACCTGTCCTCTGTGTCTACTTTAGAACATAGAGTAATAACTAGCTAAATGTACTCTGAGAAAAGTACATCAGGAAATCTTCGGTTCGACAGCTATTAGAAGCTCGGTCAGAGCAATATTTATAATACTTAATCTAACCTCATCGTGCATAGAGTTTTAATTAATGTTACTGATTTTATTTCGGCTGACGTCAGACGATTTTGTTAAATTCTAGGGAAGAAAGAGTTAAGTCAGTTCAAGTTAGGTGAGGCAACGTCAAATATCTAGTTAGACCAGGTTGGATGAGATTGCGTGACGTTATTGGTCATTTATACGTTAGAACGATATTTACTTGCCCTTCCTCTGTTTATAATAACACTACTAACTAGATTGCACTCGAGTGCAAGCCGATTGCGCGTGACCTTAGTGGTCTTGCGACTACTAAGGCTACACGCTGTAATGAATGAGTTTATATATTATTTAACTTAGTTTAATTCACATCTTTTTGGCCCTCATTTCAATTGTTTTACAGATTTCCTAAATTCTGTTTGATAATGTGTCCGAGATTTTGATGGAAGAGGAATTTGGGAATGATAATAATGGTTTTAATTAGTTCATTTGTTTATTTAATTAAAGCAAGTTTAATAACGAGGAGAAAAGCGAGTGTGGAAGACACGTTTTTAAAGGGAGACACTTAAAACTTATTCTAAACAATTTAATTAACAAATTTACATTTTGAACAAATCTTTTTATTCATTAAGTTAACCTAATGAAAGATTAGTGACCTTTGAGCATTATGAACATTATGCTTTCAGCTCTCCAATGCAGTTCACATCTCTCCTCTCTCTCTCTCTCTCTCTCTATGTTGCTAATTAGTGATTTATGTTTATATTTTTTAATTCTTTAAATTTTAAATAATTTATTTTATATTTAATATTTTTAATTTCACAAAATTAAATCAGTTTACTATAACGTGTAGGTGTGGGTGTGTATATATGGTTTTGTGACCACATACTCATCCACATACAAACATACAAACCCACTAAACGCCCTATCTTCGCCACCTTCTGATTAGATTCGATACTTAGTACATATTTTCATTTAAAAATGTTAAAATGCAATAATCGCACTTTTCTCTTCAGCTCAATTTCAGTTGAGGTTTTTCTTTATTTCTCATTTTTGAGGAATAATTACTTTGAAAGAAAATTAAATACATTTTCACTTCTTAACATTTACATTTCATGTTTGTTTTCTTTTTAAAAAGAAATTCTTAAATATTCTTTGGGATTTTTCACCACTTCACTTAGAATTACTGTTGACTCCATTCAAATATTAACTCTATATGAGAAGAAAAATCTTAAGTTAGCTGAAATTATTACGATATGCAGTCTCTCTCTCTCTCTCTCTCTCTCTCTCTCTCTCTCTCTCTCTCTCTCTTCTTCTTCTTCTTCTTGAGGATTCGTAAAATGATTGTTCAGATATTTCTTTTAGTATTGTAGAATTTTTTCTAAATTCTTTCTTCGCAATCTCCGACGCTAGGCGTACGTAATAATCTACGAAAATGACCGATTGAATATTGTTCGAGGGAAGTCGTTACGTTAATAAATGTGGCCATAATCGAGTATTCACTAATGAGTGAAGGACAATTGAAGTACTGAAGTGAGGAACCCGTTTTTCCTGGTTTTAACTGAATTCTAATTTAAACATAGAATTTCTTAATTTGTAATCCCAAAAATAGATATGAGAACTGTGTCTAATGTTGGTGTAATTGGTTGATGTTGGTGTTAATGTGGGGTTGCATGAATGCAAATGATGTGGGGCCACTTGCATTTGTAAATAGAAATGTCAATAGTCGCGTTTATCAAGAAATCTTAAAATAACAACTGTATGGAGACGAACCATTTATTTTTCAACATGACCTGGCACCAGCTCATGCCGCTCGTGCAACATCTGCGTGGTTTGATGCTCATGAAATTGAAGTACTATCATGACCAGCTCGTGCAACATCGTGGTTTGATGCGCGTGAAATTGAAGTACTACCATGGCTAGCTAATTCTCCCGATCTTAGTCCGATGGAAAATCTTTGGAATATTGCTAAGCAGAAGGTCCAAAAGCGTAAACCGGGAACACTTGGTGAACTGAAGAGGTGTTTGACAACAACCTAGCAATCGATAACTACAGAAAAATGCAAGAGGCTCGTTGACTCGATGCCACGTCGATTGGAGGCCGTAATCAGAGCTAAGAATGAACCAACTAAATATTAAGAGGCAGAGTTAAAAAGTCTCTGATAAAGGCTTAATATATTGGCAGTACTCAATAAAAGCAATGAATTTATATTGTTTTTCTGTAACATCCGACAAGATGTTCTAATATTTTGTTATGTCGCCGTGCATTAACTTTTCACTATTTGATAAGGTTTTTGCTATATTTTAACTTTTTTTTCCTTCAAAACTGGCACACAGAGTTGTCTTTTTATCATAATGACGTCACAGATACTCGATATTCCTCATAAAGGCGTATAACTTAAAGATATTATCAAGGTCATGAGCGCATCTGAGACCGTATTCTATCATTTTGGTCGGGAATTGCAGAACTTTTCCTTTATTACTTCTACCGTGCCTTCCTCGTCGCTCTCTGAAGGGCCCTTAATTGGGGCTTGTATTCTCCATTTTTCTTGTATAACTTTTCTAGTATTGTTGTCTGTGCAATTATTATGTATACACTATATATATATATATATATATATATATATATATATATATATATATATATATATATATATATATATATACAGTGTATATATATATATATATATATACACACACACACACACACACACAATATATATATATATATATATACACACACACACACACACACTGCATAGGGTGTATATATATATATATACACACAGAGGGTTGAGAAAAGTAAAAGACCACGATGATTGTCTTCAAGAACAAATGGCAAAGCTCATCAATGGAGTGCCACAGCGCGTGTGTCAGCTTTACATGATGAAAAGAGGAAACCAACTCGATTCTAAATATAGGCATTCAATAAATCTGTTATTATTTATTCACTTATTTACAAGTAAAAACTATGGAAAACACAAGGTGTTTATTTACTTTTCTCAACTCTCTCTCTCTCTCTCTCTCTCTTCTCTCTCTCTCTCTCTCTTTATAAAATCTTTCCTGAAAACATCCTGGATCCGAGAGTTGTCCTCACTACGCTCGATTTGGAAGTTCTGGACTTGAATTCCAAATGAGTTTCCATTTTTGCCTCAACGAAGACTTCACAAAAGTTTTCATTCAATATTTTCGATGTTGGTACAAGAACATCGTACAACTGACAATTGCATGAGCCGACTATCAATAGTTTTTGCATATATAAATGTTAAAGAAAATGGAGAATAGTCAGATTATATCAGTGTATATTGTATGGCAATGTATTGTAAGAGTAACAGTGCTTTTTGTTGAAGTGTTGAAGTGTTGGGACGAGAGTAACGACGATTCACAGTACACAGTGCCAGTTAGTACTATTTGTAGAAATAATACTTCTAAAAATTAATTCTATATAATATTGGAACATAATATAAAATATACTTCGGGTAAGACTTTATATATCCTGTTTTATCATCATTATTATCATTATAATTATTATTATAATTATTATCATTATCATCATCATCATCATCATCATCATTATGATAAATTGTTTTCCAAATTTCTTAAGATTTGCGTCAATACTTCACAACATTTCTTTAAAACAACATTTGAACAATCTAACATAAATGTTACAAATGTTATTTTTTTAACATTTTGTTCCCGCTCTTCTTCACATTTTGAAAGAACTGAAATAAACGGTGTTAATTAACATTTACAGATAAAACCTTAAAATAAAGAAATTAATTTATATAAAAATGAAATAACAAATATAGGTATTAAAAATTTTTTTTTTTAACTTTTTGAAACGTTTCCCCCCTAGGTCAAAATTTTAATTTTGTGACGTAATTTAATTAAAATATTTAAACAAAAAATGCCATTTAATTAATATTAATTTAACAATTTTTATTTATTTATTTTATTTTATTTTTTTGGGGGGTGGGGAGGTAATAAGTAAAACGTGAGGGCGAAACGTTAGCGATAAACGTATGTAAAACAATTTACATTATTTTTATTCAAGGATTCTTTTTAAAAAAATAAAATTTTCTGAAAAACGTTTAGATTTTATGGAAACGTTTTTAAAACACTATATATATATATATATATATATATATATATATATGGAAAGCTTATAATGATTTTGTTAACCCATTAGTGCTGAGAAGTCTTTCCCGAGACTGAATAAAATTGTCTGGCGTTGGCCAGAACAAAATCAGTAAAGTGCCGCTCGGCACTGATGGGTGAATAGGAAGATTTGATAATACAAAAGAGAAAATCTTTTATCGGAATAGAGTCAATTTGATGCAACAGAGTAGATATTTAGAACGCAATTCTCTGGGAAGATAATAAGCCCTTTCTCCCATGCAGTTACAGTCGGTTACAAATGTCCCGATACACTATGACTCCTCTTCTTTAATAACCCGACCTCAGCGACTTCACTCGTCTTCTACGGAAACGGTGTTAAACAAGAGTGATGGTCTCATTATGGCCCCGATTATTGAGACCGGGAAAAAAATTAGCCAACAAAGATATAATTTCTAAAAAAAAATTAAAAAAAACCTAATTGATGATATTCTGATTTTATATAAATATTTTGTTATTTTCTTCGACAATAATACAATTTAACAAACAAGACCAAAGCATTACTAATTAGTAAGTTTTTTATGCATTTTAGAAATTTTATAGTTGTAGGCGAACTTTTTGCCCCCAAAATGCACATTTTTACGTTAAATTAAAAAAAAAATCTTCTTTCATAGAAAAAGACGTAAAAAAAAGGTCTAAAATCAATTCAATTATCTCTACTGACAATAATCTTTACCGCTAATTAATTATTTTTACTCACAATTATCTTTACCGCTAATTATCTTTACCGACAATACGCGGCCGCAAAACGGAATTTCTTTCTTAATCAAACTTAATAAAATTTACACACACACACTATATATATATATTATATATATATATATATATAATATATATATATATATATATATATATATATACAGGGTGTTTCATAACATGTGGGACGCACTTTCAGGATGGATTCAGGACGAGAAAACAACGAAAAAAGTTTATATAAACATATGCCCGAAATCGCTTTGTTTCCGAGTTACAGCCCGTTTTGTATTCCAGCAATTCTTTCCACAAACTGTTTACAAACACTGCTTGCCGACAATGTTTGTGTGTACGAGACTTATTTCATGTATCGCCTTGCCGATTGTAATGTTTCGTACACTCTATGACATGTTTCAGTATCATTGAGTGTAGAACCATCAGTTAGTCAGAGGTGCATCCGGTGGTTCACTGTTCGTATTCGTAACTTCTTACCGTGAATAAGTGCAGTCCAGTAAAAAAAAAACTTAAAAGTTTTTGTGCTATTCAGTGATAATGTGCATTTGAAGTGAGAATGGAGGCTTATTCAAACAGAGAAATGGCAGACATGCATCTCATGTATGGACTTGCCGAGTGTGATGCGGCCGCAGCAAGACGTCTGCATGCGGAAAGGTTTCCAGATAAGAAGGTAAGAAGACCTTTCAGAGAATAGACGAGCGTCTTGGTGATACAGGATCATTCAACAAGCGAGTTTCAGATAGTGGTAGACCAATCAGTGCTCGAACTGTTGACTGTTGAGTTGGAGGAGCGGGTCCTGAATCGCGTGGAGGAACATCCTGGTGTTAGCACCCGAAGGATAGCAGCAGTAGAGGGTGTAATATACAACTGTGTGGAGAATTTTATGGGAACAACAGCTTTACCCTTATCACAAACAGAGCGTACAAGACCTTACTGAAGCTGATTTCCCACCACGAGAGGCTTTTTGTACTTGGTTCCTTCAACAGTGTGCTCACGATCCTCTTTTTCTATCCTCCGTGTTGTTTTCTGATGAGGCTGCCTTCACAAGAAATGGTGTGATCAATTTTCACAACACTCATCACTGAGTCGAAGAGAATCCGCATGCCATCATCCATTCAAGGCACCATCAACAATTTAGTATCAATGTATGGGCAGGACTTATTGCCGACAACTTAATCGGTCCTTTTGTTTTGCCTGGAAGATTAACAGGAGAATCTTATTCCAATTTTTTAAGGAATGATTTAAGCGATTTACTAGATGAAGTTCCTCTTGGTGTCCAACGTCGTATGTGATTTATGCATGACGGCGCTCCGCCTCATTTTAGTCGAGTAGCCAGAGACTATTTAGATGACCATTCCCCTGATAAATGGATAGGCCGTGCAGGACCCATTACGTGGCCTGCTCGCTCCCCGGACCTGAATTCACTCGATTTTTACCTGTGGGGTCATCTGAAATCCATCGTTTACGTGACACCCATTGACAACGTTGAAATGCTTCGCCAACGTGTAGAACAAGGATGCCAGAAAATCCGAGCAATACCTGAAATGTTTGAACGCGTCAGGCAGTCTATGACGAGGCGTGTTCAGGCGTGTATTCAAGCGCAAGGCTTTCATTTTGAGCACTTCCTTTAAAAGTAGGCGGATACTTGCTGGAACTCAAAACGGGGTGTAACTCGAAAACAAAGCGATTTCGGGCATATGTTTATATAAACTTTTTTCACTGTTTTCAGGTCCTGAATCCATCCTGAAAGTGCGTCCCACATGTTATGAAACACCCTTATATATATATATATATATATATATATAATATATATATATATATATATATATATATATATATATATAACCCGCAGGATAAAGTGAAACGTCTACTCTGAGTACTTTTGAGTTTATTTGAACTCCTCTTCAGTTTCCTTGAAGAGGAGTTGAAATACATTCGAAAGTACTCGGAGTGTGTTTAATTTTTTCATGCGGGTTATTTAAAAAATAAAAAGTTTACGCCTTTAATATGAATATTAACATGAGTATTTAAATAAAATGCTACAGTGGTCCAGCGATGCAGACATTTTTTCACTGCTTTGCATCCTAACCACAAATTAAAAAACAATAACTAGTTTCAGCGCTAACTTGGATTATAGTTGTTGCCTAGCAACCAGACGTTGCCAAGAACGATGTTAAGGAGGCACTCTACGAATTAGAAATGAAAAGAAGAAATCTTCAGACTGTCTCGGAGAAATGGAAACATCAACTCGCCAATTACATATTTTTTCCACTACGCCGTAATGAAATACAGAACAGAGACCAGATTAACAATAGATTCACAATATTAAGGGATGAAAGTGTGTGTGTGTGTGTGTGTGTGTGTGTAATAAACAGAATGATTTAACAAACCTTATTAGTTTCTATTCTTTTGAATTCGATAATAAAATTAAATATGATATAGGTTAAGGTGCTTCGTTTAATATCGACAAACCTTCAGATACGGTTAGCATCGCAAAATTTTTTGTTACCTAATCTTGAAAAATATGGTGTAGTTAACCAATTTAATATTGGTATTGCTGACGAGTGTGTTTATGGTGCCTTCAAGACCAATACTTCTTGCAATTATTCTAGGCGATTTACAAAAGCCATTAGCGATCTTAAACAAAATAAGGACATTCACTTTACTAAAACTGATCAATCTAATCCCTTAGCTATTATGGACAAAATTATGTATAATGATAAAATGAAGTCGCTACCAAGCGATCGTAATATTTACACACACTTAAATAGAAACTCATTAACAAAACTTTTAACCGAAAGCTTAAAGAGATTTAAAAAAAATATGGCGGTTTGTTGAATCTGTTTACGATAAGCAATGCTACACTTCCTTACTAATTGGGACTGTGAAGTTATCCAAATGGTTAGTCAAACTGTTACCTTATCTCTCTTGTTAGTACGGTCTCTAATTATCATGTTATTAATAACCAAGATTTAGTTAACAAGTTAAATGCTACGCAATGCCATACTGACTTCCGGTTAGTTAGTTAGTTTTAATGGTGTATCTTTGTTTATTAATACAATTAATGACTTATAACAATTCTCAAAGAGAAACTGTCTGCTTACTCATTTCCTGTTAATATTAACTCATTAATGTCTCTCACTGAGTTTGTATTAAGGAAATATATTTGAATGCAATAATAACTTTTATAAGCAAGCGTTCGGAATGCAAATGAGTTGGTCCCTTTCTCCGGTTTTGTCCAAATTTATACATGGAATTTTTTTTTTGGACAAAATTATTCCGTAATATTGTTAACTTTGATCTAAAATGGATGCGGTATCCAGACGACATTTCTGCGGTGTCAGGGTTAAAAAGCGGCGTGTCTACGCGTATATTTATGACGACTTGGCGCTTTTTAACCCTGACACGCAGATTTTATGTCTGTGACTCATTCCTTTAAATGTTCGTAAATTCCTTAATCGTATCAAGAGCTTAATTATCTCCATTAAATTCACTTTTGAAATTGAAACGGATAATTCCATTCCATTTCTTGGAATGAAAAATACACAGAAGTACCAATATCTTTAAATATTAAATTTATCAAAAGTCTATCAATTAATAATGCTTATGCGCATTTCTTTTCCAACCATCTTAATTCGGTTAAACGATTTATGTTTATTTTAAGAATATTTACCTTTAGTTTGCTTCCGCCCGAATTGTTCATTCTGACGAAGGTCGAGCTTTTCACTCCACCTTAGACCTACAGTTTAATGTGGAATCCGAACCACGCCCCACCAGCATTCCAGCGTTTTAACCACTAGACTACCCAGGGTACCTATTTATCTACCAACCACTTTCTTTATTGTGTGGAAGGATGAACAGTTTAACAGTTAGCCCAGAGTTTTTAGATAATTAATTTAACAAGTTTTTTTTACATTAAAAGCATACTTTATCCTAATTATCTCCTAGACAAGCGTTTAAATAAAGCTAAGAAAGCTTTTTATAACATTAACAAAGAGAAAAAAGGATTAAAACATGTTTTGTTTTTGCCTTATCAGAAAAATTTCATTCACACCACTTACGTGCTTTAGAGTCATAAAAATTAATGTTGTCTTTACTTACAGTAATTCGGTCAAGACTTTATTAATTCATAATACCCTCGTGAATTCCCCCTGGATGTATCTATTCTCTTAAATGAAAAGATTGTGATTTAGTACATAATCAGAATAGTAATTAGTCAGGAGGGCCACAAACTGGCACGGCACTCAGGCCAGACTAATGCAGGCCCATTGCGCTAACTCCTAGCTTATTATTAGCCAGCACCTCCACCTCAGTGTCTTTACTTATAAGGAAACGGTGTTACCCACTTAACCATGAGCGATGGCAGTAGGGCGGCTACCCACTGACGTTTACAGTATATACAAACATTTCTTTCTTTTTATTAATATTTTCATTCAAAAATTAAAATTTTAACATCATTTATTAGAAGCCATTTTTATCATACATTTTTATTCAACAATACTAAAAAATATAAATTCCTAAACTCTGTATTCAGAAAGAATACGGTTAAATAGAGTATAAAATATTCAAATAGTTCAGGCAAAACATCGCATCCAAAGCTTTACAGAATATTGGCACTTATGTTCGATTTTGTATTTAGTGCCAAGTGATGTAGTCAAAATATTTTATCCGAACGAGCTGTTGGGAAACGTGAGAATTTTTCAAGCAAAAATAAGAAAATAAAAATAAAATGTTAAACGCCAGATTTTGTCAGTTAATATTAAGATTTTCAGATCTTTATTCTATTAATTTCTATCATCATAAATGGAAATTGAGGTAATTTTAGAGATAATGGAATGTTGTAGATATAACCATAAACACTCCGTAAAAAAAAAATGAATATTTAAGTCAACCCCTAAAAACAGTGTGTATATATATATATATATATATATATATATAAATTATTAATGAAATTATTATTACAAAACTGATCTAAAAAATGCATTTATTTACCTTATGATAAAACCATATTGTTGGTGTCTCCTACGCAGCCTCTTTACCCCCTCACCCCACCCCTACTCGTATCTCACTATCGAAATTACATCACAACTGGAAAAAGTCCCAAACTTTGTTATATTTACATCATGAATCACTTCGTGATAAGAGAACCGAATTCAATACATTTATATCCATAAAGAGATGTTGCAATAGAACATTATACCAATCGGTTCGGTGATCAATGATGGTCACTTATTCATTTATTTTATTGTTTTTTTTTACGCAGGAAGGAGGGGCCAAGGGCGAATGCCCGCAAAAATGCCGCATCGTAAATGGAAAAGGAGAGAGACGAAATCAAGGTCTCCGGTGCTACGGTTTTTCAAATTTTGAAATGATTGTGTAGTGTGTAAGATTCATGTATGTGTAGTGAACAATAGAGGAAGAAGTGTGTGTTGGAGATCATGCTGGACTACTTACAAGGTAGATGAGACACGGAAAAAGATCAGCTAAGGAGGACAGTGACAGGAGAAACGGGAGTTCCAGCATTCCCTGTCTCCTGCCTAACGTCTCCCTCGGAGTACTTCCCTGGTCGATTAGTGTCTACAATCTCCTTCTACACGTTTACCGGAGTATTGTTATAAATCTTATTATTTATTTTATATAGAAATTTTATTTATTTTATTTAGAAATTTTTATTTATTTTATATAGAAATTTTATTTATTTTATTTATAAATTTTTATTTATTTTTTTATAGAAATTTTATTTATTTTATATAGAAATTTTTATTTATTTTATATAGAAATTTTATTTAGTTTATTTAGAAATTTTTATTTATTTTATATAGAAATTTTATTTAGTTTATTTAGAAATTTGTATTTATTTTTTATAGAAATTTTATTTATTTTATATAGAAATTTTTATTTATTTTATTTAGAAATTTTATTTATTTTTTTATAGAATTTTATTTATTTTATATAGAAATTTTTATTTATTTTATTTAGAAATTTTATTTATTTTATATAGAAATTTTATTTATTTTATATAGAATTTTTTATTTATTTTATATAGAAATTTTTATTTATTTTATATAGAAATTTTCATTTATTTTATATAGAAATTTTATTTACTTCATATAGAAATTGTATTTATTTATTGTTTCTGATTTTTTTTATTTTTATCTCTACGTAAATTAAACATTTCTACATAATCTAGTTTTTACTTCTCATTTGCGTATTTGACGTTACACGAATAAACCTTTTTTCATTTATGCAAATGTTTATATAGAAATTCGATGTATACAGTTGGAGGGGAAATATGCTTTACCGAAACGACATAATCTAAAAATTGACCATTCTTGGAGAAGTAACCACGCCTTTTGCTTTTATATGAATGGTTTCTAAATAAATAGTCACTGAATGAGATATACAAATGTCCTTTACAACAGAACGTGCACCATTTTATCTATTAACGGCATTGTACTTTTGGATACGAGAAATTAAAAGGACTAAAATACGAATTTGGTGAAATGTGGCAACAACGCTTTGGAAACTAAATCATTGTATTTTCTTCTCTTTACCAATATTGCCGTTGTAAATAAAAGAAAAACAACGACTTTTATTTGACAGTTTAAGTTATAATTGAATTATAATGTGGTTAAAGAAAAGTATTTACAGTATTAAATATTAAAACAGTAACATATAAGTAACAATTGCTGAAATAGGGGGATCTTTTCGGTTCGGCGGACTGCTACCATTTTTGCGAAACTTAGCAAATCGATTATTTACAAATTTTATCCTAAGGAAATATCTAATTCCTAACGTAACCTAACGTAACCTAACCTAACTTACATTTCCTTAGGATAAAATTTGTAAATAATTGATTTGCTAAGTTTCGTAAAACTCTGTAGCAGTCCGCCAAATCGAAAAAACCCAAATGCAGTAACAAACCCATTTATTACGCCATAAAATATACAGTAAATCCGCCCCTACTCTTCTGTTGGAGAGCAGTAATGATAATAATGTTTAGTGTTCTCTGACTTCCCTCGTAAAGACAACGGTCATGTGACAGAGAGAACCTACGTGGGATCACGTGGGAACCGAACCACGAGTTGCTACACCATCTAAACGCAAAATAAATCGGTCACCCCCCCCCCATCCAACTACTGAACATACCCAACGTCGCTTAACCTCGCGAATCAAACGAATCAAAGTCAGATATATTTTTACGAACGGTTAATATCAAACGACAATTTCTTTACAGAAAATTTTCCCTGATTTTGTAGTCATATTCGGATACAGGATCTCCGTTACTGCAACAAATATTTAAAATTTATTTTTTAATTTTTAATCTTTCGAGTAATTTCTTTATTGTTTCACATTTACAATCTTGTAAATTATTTTTCTTTATTTCATTAATTTACAAGTGAAAAAAAAAAAAATTTTTGGACCAACATGGCCAAATCCAACATGGGCAAATAAAAAATGGCCAAATCCAACATGACCAAATCAAAATAGCCAAATCCAACATGGCCAAATAAAAAATGGCCAAATCCAACATGGCCAAATAAAAAATGACCAAATCCAACATGGCCAAATAAAAAAAATGGCTAAATCCAACATGACCAAATCAAAAATGGCCAAATCCAACATGGTCAAATCACGCTGATCCAAAATATTCTCATTACACAAGGAATTCTTTTCAGCCTCCCTCATTATCAAAGATTCTCTCTCTCAAAATTTTTTTTCTTATTATGGTTTGTAACCCCATCTTTATTAAACTTAATCAATAAGGAGTCGTACTTTAAGCTTAATGCCATGGTACCAAATTAAAAAGATGCAAACGATACAATTATGAATTTATAAAAAAAAAGTTCATTAATTTCTACATTTTATATTTTATACTATATTCCGCATTTCTATATTACATCACGAATTCATTAAAAATAATGATGTAATCAAATACAAATAGTTATCGGTGATTTTCTTACCTTCCATTGATATATTTCATGTCAAAAGAACATTGATGGAAGAAGTGGCAAATTGAATAGAAATTCTTCAAAAAATTTTATGCTCTTTGCACACTGTTCAATGATAGGAGAAGTGATGGATGGGGAGGACTTAAATTTCATGAGGTAATGTACAGGGTAGCCACAAAGTCCCTTTGCATGAAAAACAAGGGCAACATACAGATATGCTGTAATTTCACTGTAAAGGGATTTTGTAGCCAGTTTGTATGGTGGGTTTGTTGAGAAATATACAATTTATCAGTGTTTTCTTATATGTTACTGTTTTAGCAAGAGCATTTTCAATCATTTTCATTTGCTATATTCGAATTTTATTATAGTTTAAGCTTTCATTTACATTTTGTTGATTTTTATCTTTATAAGAACAGCAGAGGAAAGAAAACACCAAATTTTAGGTTTCAAAGAGTAGTGGTCGCCATTTTTGACTAAACCAGCATTCGTTACGTGTTATTTCTTATATTAAAATGTATAATAATGTTAACCGATTATATGATCAATACTATATGATCAATATTTTATGATCAATACTATATGATCAATATTATATGATCAATATTTTATGATCAATACTATATGATCAATATTATATGATCAATATTATATGATCAATACTATATGATCAATATTATATGATCAATAAAGAACATTTGTATAACTCTCCATAGCAACAGTTTAGAAATTAAACGCATTGATTTTCTCCAAAGAATTTTTACTTCTGGAGCTGAGGAATGATGGAGAGTATACGGGGGCGAGCTGGGGTTTTAGGGGTTCGGAATTAAAGAACAAAACTTTATATAGTATAGTTTATAAATCAACTTTATTCATATTTAAAATTAACTTCGCAAACATAAATTCGTTTTTTCAGAAGGTTAAAGCATATTATCAGCTAGATTTCATAATAATGTAATACATCTAGGCTCTACAGGGTGAGTCAAAAGTATGGAAACGTATGAACTATGCTTTTCAATGCAAATATTTATGTATATTTGCATTTAAAAGCATAGTTCCTACGTTTCCAGACTTTTGACTCACCCTGTAGATATAAATTTTAAATGATATTCTCTCTCCCTTCAGACATCATTCGCAGTATCAACTATGGGAACACTGAAAAAGTAGAACTACTTTTTCCTATTTTTAATTTTTAGTTGTATTCTGTGAAAAGGGGCGTGTCCCGGAAAATCAGCGTATTTAGTAAGCTATTGCTAAAAATAAAAGCAAAAGCGTCGCATAAGGTTATTTCTCAACCAATTGTAATTATTTGTTCTTTTTGAAATTTTGTTTTCGATGAACTTTTTTTACGCAACTGTACGAGTAGAGTTCTCCCACTTCCTCTTACACTCCATCTCTCTCTCTTCTCTCTCTCTCTCTCTCTCTCTCTCACCTTACCCTTTGGTTCAAAGACACACCATTAACTCGCTCACTAGCTTTGCATATTGATTACCTAAAGTGACTTAACTTGACCAACTATATTTGGGTATTTTAGTTTTTTAAGAGAACTTAAACTATATTCCTATTGACGGTAATGTATATATGTTACAGGAAATCTGTGTAACTAGGGATTTCATGAAATTCCTAAAATGTTTAGGGATTTCATGTAAGGTAAGTCGTGATATTTTCGTTAAACCTACTGGAAAATTATTGATGCCCGGTTAGGTCAACTGTACGCCTTTGACGATTGGTTAGGTTAAGTCGTGATATTTTCGTTAAAACTAACGAAAATATCACGACTTAACCTTACATGAAATCTCTGAGCATTTTAGGGATTTCATGAAATTCCTAGTTATACAGATTCCCCGTGACACATACAGTACTCCCATTAACCAGCGTTCGTGTCTCAGAGGGTAGTTCGATTCTTAATGACCCTGGCTGGTTAGTGCAATGATCCTCATTAGTTTGGCCTGAGCGGTGTGCCAGTTTCTGGCCCTTACTTTGTAGTACATTTTAATCGATTTACAGGCTTATAATCATTACATTATCATCTTTATATTACATCATTCAGATAAGTATTATATATATATATATATATATATATATATATATTACCCTTTTCTCCAACATATTTTAACATGTATAAATTTATATTCGTAATTTCTCATCAAATTAACATATGGATTAATTCCTGTGTAATTTAACCAAAAGAAAAATATTCGTTAAAATTTATAAATTTGTGGTTTAATTAATTATATATTAAAGTTTTTAATTAGAATTATTTTATCTAAAAACTGTATTAATTTTCTGTGTTACAGAGATGTGAATAATTAAAAATACCTGAAATGTTAATATTAACAAGATTAACTTAAGTTTTATTCGTTTATGTGATTCCGTGTCAAATTGTCTGTCTGTCTGTACATCTATCTGGTTATATATATATATATATATATATATATTCAGGGTGCATACAGGGTAGCTGGGCATACGCCGCCTACCCAGTTAAAAGTGAAATTACAAAAAGTCCGTATATTACTACAGTAATTGAAATCTATATTATAATAAGAGAGCTGTCCGTCTGTCCGTCCGTCCTTCCGTCACACTTTCAGAAATTGTGAGAAAAAATTGTGAGAAAAAATTCAGAAATTGTATTACGGGCGGCAATGTGAAGCTCAAGATTTTCATGACTGTGTTCTTTTCTGTAGTTTAGCAATGGGGGAAGGGTGGGGGTGGGGGTAATGGGGGATGGGTGGGGTAATGGGGAGGGGTGGGGGTATGGGGGAGGGGGTTAGCCCCCAAGTTGTATGAATGGGGGTGAGGAGGTTTTGGGAGATACCAGATTCAGAAATGTTGACACAATGTGAAGCTCAAAATTTTCACTGTTGGGTTCTTTTTTGTAGTTTAGCCTGTCTAACCGTCAGCGAAGCGACGGGAACTGTACTAGTTAATATAAAGTTATGATGCTTGTATGTATATATATACCTGCGTTGTAATATCTGGGGTTGCTTAACCCCCTTCGTAACGATATAGAGGTCATTTAACAGACGGGACCTACAGCTTTACATGGGATCCGAACCACGGGTAGTTTACATCATCTGAACCCATCCAACTACTGAAACAAACCCAAAGTCGTTTAAACCTCGCTGATCTAACGGAAAGTAGTGTTGCAACGTGACCACAACGTAGCCCTGTATGAGTATGCCTGTGTATGTTTGCCTCACTGTATAAAAACATACAGTCCAGTTCACGATTATTACAAAACAATTGTACTAACCAAATTTTAACATTCCTTATAGGTTTATTTCATATTTTGCCTAAAGCAAACCGAAATCCAGGCATAATCTCCGACGTTAGCTGCAGCCTGCTTCTTAGGGAAGAGTGAAGAGCAGAGTATGGCAGACGATTTTTCAGCGCGACCAGTGGAAGATTTGCTGACGTCATGTTAGCAATACCGTCATGTCTACTGATTGGTTAACCCCTAAAACATTTTCCCCCCAAAAATATTCTGGTAGAATTTTTCCACCCAAGTTTTATTCGTCAAATTTCTTCCTTTCCCAGTTAATGTTTTCATGTTACAAGTCACGTGACTGATGACGTCATCCCCCTCACCCTTCCCCCATATTACAACTGCGCTCTTCCTCTATAAAAAGTATGATGGTCTCTTGCGAATATTGTAAAGCATCATATACTGGAAACCACAAGATACAGCCAGTATAGACGAACAAACTGCCACATTCACCCGTAATCAAGAGTCATAACCAACCGTTCTTCTCGTCCTCTCAAACCAACCACGTCCGCCATAATCGCGGAGATTAAATTTTTCATGCAAACATCCACTCGCATGTAACCAATTGAAAACCATAAACAGGGCAGACAATAGACATCTTTGCTCTGTATTTCATGTAATAGCGTCTATAATCTAAACTTAGAACTTGTGATGTAATTTAGGCTCTCTGCTTTTTCTATGGAGGGACATTTTTGGGGGCGCCCACGCTTTGCCCCTTCTTCCTACAAAACAAAAAATATTTTGGCATAGAAGTTCATATATAGTGTTTCTTATTTTATTTTATTATAGTTTACCAGTATATATATAGACAGATAGCTATGATGACAGGATATTACATATACAGAAATACTGAGGTGAGATCATTTACATCCTTGCAGAACGCCCTCAAGGTTTCTGGAAAACTAAACTTCTCGTAGGCAGAGCTGGGCACTTGCGGTTTTTTTGCGGTACTGCGGTACTGCGGTACTACCGTGTTGGTCGGTACCGCGGAAAGTACCGCGGGAAATTTGAATGCGATAGCGGTACTGCTGTACTTTCAGCGATCCTTTGCGGTACTGCGTTATGCGGTACCGGTTTGGTAGTGCGGTAGTAGTACCGCAGTACCGCAGTACCGCAAAAAAACGGGCAAAAAAACGCAAATTCCCAGCTCTGCTCGTAGGTTCATAGATCTTATTGTTGCTTCACGATAATGGGTTCTGAATGAAATATCCTTGAAACGGATACTGGATACATAAATTTTTTGCATTTAAAAAAATGATACATTTGTTTTGTGAAGCGTAAAATGAATATTAAACAGCCTCATTTAAGTTTTTTCACAAGTTTTCTCATTTCGTCCTTGGGAGTAAATTCTTCATCGGGATGAATATTCGACCGAAAAAAACATAGTTGCCAATGTGTGTGTGTGTGTGTGTGTGTAAGAGAGAAAGAGAGAGAGAGAGAGAGAGAGACTCATTTTGGGTTAGGGTGTTTTCGGACCATAAACGTGTTTGTTCCTCAAACATAACAACCTTGCGTTTAATCAGCCACGTTTTAAAACGTTTTAAAATGGAACACAGCAAAGGGAGGCTCAACTATACCAAATTCTCGATTTGTTGAAGTTACGCTTTCGCTGGTTGGAATTCATTTGACATTAATGGTCTTTTTTTCTTCTGAAATTAAACATTGTGGGCTCTTCTGACAATTTAATTCCTTCATATTTAAATAACAGAGCATGCATTATCCGTGTGTGTGTGTGTGTGTGTTTACTTTCCTCCCTGCAATTTTCTATATAGTTAAAATATAAAGAACATTATCTAAATTTACATTCAGCGTATATTAATGACTGCGGGAATGGTATTACAGTAATTCGCTTCCAAGAGATTTTTTCTGTATCATAATTTATAATTAAACTTCAAAGTAATTGCCTATTCGTTTCGTGTTATAAATTTTTATTTTTATTATTTCTAAACTTTATCACAAAATTTAAAATAACGGAAATTGTTCACACACCTTTGAAAGGGCGACAAATTTCTTATCACGCACGACATCCAAAACAGCTCTTGCAATTTACCATCTTGCCCATCTATCTCAAAATTGACTATTTGCAACGAAATTAGATTAGTTGCCACATTTCAATTAAACGGACTCGAAAGTAAATAAACAGAATTTTCAGGGGTTAAATATTGGTTTTAAAGTCCTTTTCGCTTTATATGAAATATCATTGTTTTAGAGTTTTAAAGATTTTTAAAGACTTTAAAATTTTGTAAAGAGTTTGTTTGAATATTTTTTATCATACAATACTTTTATTGTTTTATTTTTTTTTTCAAAGATTAGCATAGGTTAGGTTAAGTTAAACGAAGTTAGTTTTCTTTAGTGTCGATATTATGGGTTTTGTTATCCGGTGGGCATAAATTCCATTTACAGAGAACTCCTTCGAGCGAAGATACGGTCCTATTTTCTTTTTAACTTTTTTCATCTTTATTGTTAAAGATTTGGTTTTAAGTTTACATTTTTTTATTGTATGTATAAATGTACACGTGATGGAACTTCAAATATACTGAATTTTTAGGAGGGGCGACAAGCTTGACCTTCGCGAAATGAGAGATCATCACGCGAAACCTTTGTAAGGTTGTAAGGTATATATATATATATTGAAAGGGCTTTGAGAGGCGATTCTTGTGATACTCTCAATAAACAAACTTAACTTACCCTAAGTAAGTTTAATCTAACTTAATTTAACGTTTCCAAACATTTGTTGACAAAATATTTCTTTGAAACATCATTATTGAAAGGGTACCCCCGATATAGGAGAGGTTTATAGCCATTTTAAACCAGTGCCCGTAGCTAAGCAAAGTTAATACACGATCCTCAGTTTTTGACGGCTTTTAATTGCTGGATTCTGGCAGCTCTCTTGGATATGACTACTTATCCTAGTCGTATAAGACAGTAGGTTGACGGTCACCATATGTTGACTGTACGCGTTGATCCCTATAGCTCATTCGAGCTGTCGTTCATCCAAATAATTATATCCTCTTCATGATAAATCAGGTAAAAGAGAAGTTGAAAGAACGATTCTTATTAAGACACGCATAATAACCCCAGATTTCCGCTTTAAATTTCAACAAATAGATCACACTTTTTTGGTCACCTTTTAAAGAAGTCTTTTCGTGCACAGTCTTCCGCCTCGGATTAAACATAAGTAGGAAATTATGGCCTTATATTCTCTCTCTCTCTCTCTCTCTCTCTCTCTCTCTCTCTCTCTCTCTCTCTCTCTTTATATATATATATGTATAAATATATATATTTATATATACAAAATGAAAAATGTGATCTAGAAATTGGAAATGCATAGCTAAGATTGCATAAGAAATCTGCTCGCATAATTTTATATACACAAGTATTGCAGTAATAATAATAATAATAATAATAATAATATTCTTCGTAAATAATTTCAAACAAATATTAAATACTTGAGTCCACGCCACAAAATGTGGCAACGAAAACTTAAAAGAAACTGTGGATAAGCAATAATATACTAGTAAATACAGATTACACTCCCTAATACTGCAATTACTTTTCAGATTGCGTGTGATTATACTGTATTAGAGGGGGAAACCCCTTTAATTCGTCTCATTTAAGGGATTTCCAACCCTAGAAAGGAAAGTATTTCAAAACTGATAATTTGAAACGGTGCCACAATTACGGTTGCAAAGAAAATATTTTAGTCTACGCTCGCTCATACGATTTAGGTGAGAAACGCATAAAAAACGGGATATGAAAGGTGATTCTCACTTAACAAAGTTAAAATTAAATGATGAAGGACCAATATAAAATAAATAAAAACTAAATGAAGGAGCCAATATGAATATGAATCAATATTAAAGGAATAAAAAGAATAAAGAAATATGAAAGAATATTAAAAATGTAAAAGAAAATAAAAGGAAATGAATAAATATGAAATGAAATGAAATATGAAATGAAATTTGTTAAAAAAAGAAAGATTTTTTTTTACCAAAATGGTACGATACAAACTTTTTAAAGAAAAATTATTATTAAAAAAATAAGACTAACTGGTAACTTTTCATAAATATCGGATAACTACTTAGGTTTTTATATACAAAATACATGAAATATGTAAGATATTGGTAAAGTTTTGTAAAGTTTGAGCTTTGTAAGCCGCTTTTATCTGTAAGAAAGAAACAATCTCGAAACTATGTAAAAAAAACATTTTCGATTTTTACATACATGATCGGTTTTTGTCCACTTGAAACTTTGAAAATATTTTATCATCAAATTCAAATTGAAAAAGAGTTGCCATAAATCTTTATTCTCTTATTTCATGAAATAAATGCTGACAATTTTTAATATTTTATTAAAATAATTCACAGTTTTGCATAATAATCATTAAACGAAACAAAGCTTCTTTGTAGCAAATTAATGGTAGATAAAACTTAATTCACATTTTATTTTTAACATTTTAATAAATTCATTTTAAATCATAATTCGTTTGATCGAATTGTTATCTAAGAATTATATAGCGTTAGTTTTCTTTTGATGAGTCCGTATTAGAGTTTGTTTTCATTCAGTAATAAATGAATTGAAGTTAGCTTTTATGTAATTTAGTAATAAATGAATTAAAGTTGGTTTTTATGTAACAATGGATCAAAGGCCAGAAACATAATATCTGCATTTTATTAAAGGATTGACGGTCATTCAACTGTTGTTGATTTTAACTGCAAAGTTTTTGTCTCCACACGATAACACAGTGTTTTGTCCAACCGGGTTAAAGGAGGTTAAACACCCCTATTATTACTCCCAACCGGGGTATACTCAGAGCTGGGCAGTATTTAAATACATTTGTATTTAAATACGTATTTAAATACATTTGTGTATTTAGAACTGTATTTATAAATACATTGTTTTTCATGTATTTAAATATAGTATTTAAATACTTTAATGAGTATTTAAATACAATGTATTTAAATACTCAAAATATAAAAATGTAAATACTTTACTGGTTTAATACACGTTCTGTACTAGCACAGTACGACGCGTCGACAGTGTAGTACAGCATGGTTCATGTTTCAACGTGTCAGTTCAATCAGTTGTGTGCCACTCTTAGTCGAACGCGGTTGATTTCTTTATCGTGTGCGTGTCATGGCTTCAACAAGCAAATCGGTGAATCAAACAGTGATATATCTGCAGATAACAATTTAAAATGTATTTACAAATGTATTTAAATACAATTGATGTATTTTGTATTTAGTATCTAAATACATTCGTAAAATGTATTTAGTATTTAGTATTTAAATACATTTCCCCCATGTATTTAGTATTTAAATACATTCAATGTATTTATTGCCCAGCTCTGGGTATACTACAGGTACTTCTTCCAAAGAATACCACAAAATTTCATTCAAGTGCAGAAAATAAGTAATTGAAAATCGAAAACTTAGTGAACATATAAAAATTTCAAAGCATTACCGAATTATTGGATTCATACGGAACCTGTAAAGGCTTAAGATACTGGAGGTTGATCAGTTAAAGACAAAAGTCCTTCGGAGTGCCGTGAAAGAAGAACAGATGGCACTGGGGGTGCCTTGAGCCAGAAAAGGTTGGGAACCATTGCTATAATAGCTAGTCATATGATAAGTTTGGAGGGCTCCATATATTGAATAACCCAGCCATGGACTGTCCCAAACCAGTCTGAAAAATGGGGAGGGGATGAAGTGACGAGCCTGCTGCACGTAATGTATGTGGTTCGATCCAGTTCCCCAGTTCCACCTTCTCTGGTGGAGAAGAACGTAAAATGGAACAAACAGTTACAGCTTAATAGGAAACCCGAACCAAGGGTCGCTACATCATCTACTGTAAATGCAGAAGACGGCCACTCAATCAACTAACGAACAAACTCAATGTCTCTTAATTTAGCTGATCTCGTGGGAAACGGTGCAACAACGTGGTTAGTTAGTTAACATAAAATCTATGTGCCTGGATAA
This sequence comes from Bathynomus jamesi, assembly GCA_023014485.1. Lineage (NCBI taxonomy): Eukaryota > Metazoa > Arthropoda > Malacostraca > Isopoda > Cirolanidae > Bathynomus > Bathynomus jamesi. The sequence continues at coordinate 121,773 of JAJOZX010006787.1, read as the reverse complement.
AAAAAATAAACCCTTCTCTACCCGTTTAATAATTATAACATTTCCACTACGATGGGTAACTAAAGAAAATTCCATTTGGGTTCGTATCGAGTTGCATTTCAGAACGTTTTGAAACATTTAGGCGTTTTAGTAGTAATTTTTCGGATTATTTTTAGGAAAAACCTAACAACCTCGATCTCAGACGTTAAGTCAGATGGTTCACCTATGCCCCTCCCAGGGGCGGACTGAGCGGTCGGTTAATCGGGCATGGACCTACAGCCCGGGCCATTATGGGGCCCGGCGACCCCGGCCAGTAGTCATCATAAAACAGTGAGTGTTCTTAATTGGGTCAAGTGTCTAATCGAACTGTAATATGAACAAAATCAGATTTCAAGGGGCCCAGGACCTCATTATGCCCGAGGGCCCAGGTTGCTGTCAGTCCGCCCCTGGCCCCCTCCTACACACACCTCAAGTTTTCATCTCCTATATTACGACCACCTCCTACAACACTAAATAATTTCACTAAATGTAGAAATACCTAAAAGATAGGAGCGAGATCAAAGTTAATTAAACGTATAGGATCAAAGCATCTTAGCTTTTCATCCGCTTAAACTCAACTAACATACTTGTTGCGATGTATTCTTTGAAGGTAATTATTTTTAGAAGTGAGCTTTCTCAGATAATTAAGATACAACCAAAAGGCTTATTATAGTCAGGGATTAAAACGATGACAGGAGAATAAATGAATCAAAGCTAGAAGAGAGTAGAATTATCATCCATGCTGATTTATTGTGTTAATTAAGGAGGATGACGTCTATGAAGTTTGAACCCTTTCCTTTTATCACTGCTCATTCCAAGTTATTTCTAGTTTTACACACCCACACACACACACACACACACACACACACACACATATATATATATATATATATATATATATATATATATATATATATATATATATAAAACAGCGGAATTTTATACCCTGTTTGAATCTTTACAACCGGATTTAAAAACCTTTTTACTGTTAAAAAGTAAACCTACAAACCTCAGAGTATCTATTACATTTTGCCACAGTTTTGTCCTTTTATTCAATCTTCTCTTTTTACTGAACTAATTATACAATGCATGCCCGTGGGCATTACCATTAGGAAGTTAAAGAAACATGTCACAAACGGGTTGCCAGTTTTTCAATAAATTATCTCTCCAGATTTTCCATGTGGGCTTGTGGTACTGATCATAATTATTACGAGTCGTATAAAAAAAGGGTAAAAATATCGCATAACCTAATACCCTCTAACATTATTGATACTTCGTGGTTTAGCGTTGATAGCCTTGTATAACAACCTTATAGACCTCGTAATGGTTTATACAGTCGCTTACAAAAGTTAGAATACATTTGGTCGTAAGGTAGGTGTGGCAAATTGAATTCCAACTATGGTTGCCGATAGTATTTTTGTAGTAGTAGTAGCTGGTTGTTCCGTTTCGTCCAACCAAAGCCTACCTATATCTAGTCAGACCGCGCTTGTGCAAAATTTCATACTCTTTTGTGAAATCGAAGAAAAGCCAATGAGACCAGAAATTTATAAAAATACCACATACCATCAAAATTTTGGGCTTCACATCCAAGCTAGTGAAACTAATTTGTGAAGTTGCACTAAAATCTAAGTGGTTCGTGAGCTTAAAGTAAATGTCAAGATCTCATTGCCTGAAAATTTTCTATTTAAAAATCGTTGTATGGAATTATTAACATGTTATAATGCGAACGTGTGGACCGACTATTATTGGTAGGCTTTGGTCCAACTACGAGTGTCTCGTGACTCGGTAGGTTAGGCCGCTATCCGGCAGTGCTGAGACTTTGCTGAGTCATGGGTTCGAACCCCAGAGCTGGGTAGTTGCTTTTTCGTATCTTACGCCACGACGAACGGCGGGCTTGTCACCCTCCTTTAAATGACTCGGGGCTGAACCTCTGAGTTTGCACTCAAATTTAATTAATAATTATTAATTATATTTACATTATTTTTATCTTGTTTAATCTTTTCTTTCCTCACTTCTGTTAATTTTAAAACAATATCCAATTTTAAATTTAAATTTAAATTTGAAATTAAAAAAAAAAAATGGAAAAGTGATATCAAATCCAAGTTGAAACTCGAAAATGGAAAAAATTATATCGAATCCAAGGTTGAAACTCGACAATTTTTACTTCCAAAATTATCATAAATACCAAAAATTTGCTTCCAAGAAAATTGAAATCGAAAAACTTATTACGAGTCAACGATTGAGTTTTTAGATTTAGAAATTATTTTGACAGTTAATCGCAGTAAAACTAAAAAAAAAAAAAGAAGTTACAACTTTTAAACATTTGAACTGAAACAATTCGTTTGCGCGAATAATGAATAAGGGGGTGAACCGTAAACTAGGGAAGTATATGATCCAGTAAACTGGGGACGGACAAACCACTAGATGATAGGCAGCAACAATGCGGACAGTACTAAATGAAAATAAGGATTTCATCCCGCATCCCTATGGGTTGCAACCTGCGTACATCGATTCAGCAGTGGTTGCCTACACTGAGCTATGAAGCGTACATGTGACCCAGTGGCTCGTGGTAAACAATGATACGGGAGTTAGGGCCAATGGGCCGCAAAGTTGGCCTGAGCGCTATACCAATTCCTGTAACCACCGTGATTGGTTATTATTAGTGCATAAACTATAATTATTTGTAAATTTCAACAGAAAATGAAAACGTTTGTTTGTCATGTTATTTTTTTCAGAACTTCGAAAACTTGAAACGAATTCTACCGGTTTCTGTCAGATTTAATAAATTAAAATTTTCTTCAAATCAATTACCGTTTGACACTTTTTAATTGTTTTACAAAATTAATTTAAAAATTAAATATTATTCTTCGTAACTGAAAACAAATATTAAAAGTTATTAAAATATTAAAACTTAAAATATTAAAACTTATTTCGTGGCTTCCTCCAACGGAGATTAGCGAGTAATTAATTTTAAATTCACTCGTATCCAACCAACGAACTTTGAAAACGTGCTATCAAGTGGGCTTAAATACATATTAAGTACAATAACCACACTTAAATGTTATAAAAACTATAGAGAAGAGAGGGTAAAAGGAGTAATTCAGTAAATATTTGCAAAGACATCATAATTCGTAAAAAATAAGAGAAAAAAAATTATTGAAATCAAGAAATCATTTTATTGGCAACTCAATTGGAACAGGGTGTGACGTCATAAGAGGTTAAAACCAGGATGCAACGAGACCCAAATTCATAGAACACCTCTCCCACACATGGAATGGAACACACACACACACACACACACACACACACATATATATATATATATATATTAAAAGAACAATAACCGTGTAAAAAATTAAATAAAACAATTAAAATCCCCAATGATTAAAATAATAAAACACTAAAAACCGGGAAAAAGCTTTTCGAGAGAGTCTATCCTTCTTGTTTCGGGCGGTGGGCAAAAACTAAAAAGGAGAGTCGAATATTTAATAAAAAAAAAACATTATGCCTCAGGCAAATGAAACAGGCGTAAATAATTCAGGAACACAGAAGATTTTTAACAACCAAAAGTTAGTCATAAAATCAAGTGAGAAGGTTCCATGTTTCGTATTAAAATTATCAGTATTTTTTTATAATAAAAGCTTCGCCGATCTTACGTATGTCATTATTATTACTAAAATTTAAAAATAAGTTAATGTTATCACCATCAATATTATGAACCTTGTCGAATGGACGTTTAATCATGATCGAATTTTCATAGGCCGTAATCAAACTAGATTTATATTGGTAAAGGCGTCTTTTAAAATCAAGATATATATATATTATATATATATATAAAAGATATTAATATCAAGTTATTCAAATCAACTTTTCCATAATTGGTAATACAATAATACAATAATCGCATTTCAATAATTATTGACTAAATCGGCATTAAAGTAATGGATATTTGCATATTTAATTTTTATTCTTAATTATTACTTCTGACAATAATAATAATAATAATAATAAGAATAATAATAATAATAATAGTAATGATAATAATAATTTATTACTACTTTCATTCCTAACTAATTAATTATTAATGAAATATTTTTTTATGTAGGAAAGATGGGGTGCCAAGGGCGAGCCCCCGCAAAAATGACCCCCCTCCACCTATATAAGAAGGAGAGAACCAAATCAAGGTCTCCGAGGCTCACGATGTCTTTCTTTCATGTAAATTTTGAAAAGATTGTGTAGTGTGTGAAATGCATGTATGTGTAGTAAAGAATAGAGGAAGAAGTGCGTGTTTGAGAGAATGCTGGACTGCTCACGGGGTAGATGAGACACGGAAAAAATTCAGCTAAGGAGGACAGTAACAGGAGAAATGAGAATTCCAGCACTCCTGCCTTCTGCCTAAAGCTAGTCACACATTTGGGCTGGTCCAGTCGAGTTGTATTGCGTGGGTTGTAAACTTGTAATGACAATACACACACATACTAGAGCTGGTACCAGCTTAATCAATGAATCGAGTTAATATGATCTTACGATATGGTCAAAGAAGGTAAATTTACCCCCCTTATTTGACCCTCTGAGTTTAGTATTTTATTAGGCATTTAATTAAATTTGTATATAGTTTTAATTATATATTACGTATATTAAAAATTAACATGATAAATAACTGTTAATATTTAACACCAAGAGTTAGGTAATGTGATTCTAAAATATGATAAAAGAAGGGTTTTGCGTTTTAGGTCTCGCGTTTTTGCGTTTTCACTTTAAGGTTTGTATGTTGAAAAAATATTACTTTTGATCAACATTGAAAAAATGGGGGAGAGCGGGGGGCGGGATTTGAGGAGTCGATGTTTTTTCTGCAAAACAACGTTTTAAAAATTCACACACACACACACACACACACACACACACACACAAAATAAAACACCACATCACTATATATATATTTTTATATATAATTTATTTTTAGCGCTTTTTTTCCTTTGTGTGTGCCTAATGGCTCCTTCTCATTAGAATGAGGCTCGCCAAGAACAAGCCTGATTCATATATATAATATAATATATATATATATATATATATATATATATATATGATACAACTTAGAATAGTCCCCTGAAAAAAAATCGCCCACGATGGGCTTCCATCATGAAAAAGAATAACTATAGTATTTGTCATTTACCATTACTTATTCGGACTATAGTGGATTTAATTTTCCCAGAAGAGTTCCTCGTTCCATGACCGGTCTGTGTGTAACTATATATATATACTGTACACACACACACACACACACACACACATATATATATATACACACTTTTATATGTATTTTTCCTAGTTTAATTGAATTAAATGGAAAAATTTCGAGGTATTCAATAAAATCATACTTTTTAGAATTCTCAAAATAATAATAATAATAATAATAATAATAATAATAAATAAAATAAATAAAAAAGAAATAACTAAGCAATCATTAAATTTTTCTTTGAGAAGCCAAAAAAAACAAAAATTACGAAATTTACACACGCAAAAATCAAATATTTCCCAAAACAATTTTACATTTTTTTTTCTTCTCTCGTTTTTTTCCCGCCAAAAATAAAGAAAAACAAAAAATTTCCGCGCCTTTTTTTTTTTTTTTTTTTTTTTTTTTTTTTTTTAATAAATGAATTACTAAAGTTGAAACAAAATAAAAACTGTTTGCGAAGAAAGAGTAAAGCGAGAGAAAGCCTCAAATACCGCGTCTCCTTCCGGTTCAAAATATGCACCACACTGCAATACGATACGGGCGCTAATTTTTAATTTAAATATTGACTTTTGCAACAGAAGGGCTTCTACCATTTTTGTTTTTAAAGGGTTGATTTTAAATTTCCAGTTAAATATGATACGATACGAAGAGAGAGAGAGAGAGAAGAGAGAGAGAGAGAGAGAGAGAGAGAGAGAGAGAGAGAGATGGATGGATTAAGGGAGATTTTGATAATGATGGCGAGTGACAGGGAAGCTTAAAGTTTATACAAAAGGGGGATCATAAAACAGTAGAGAGGTAGAGTGGTGCCGGGGGGGGGGAGGGGTAGGAGATAAATGATGTGGAAGTGAAGCTATGAATATATATATATATATATATTGTTGGTTAATAACACTGGTATGCATATGAAATTTTTTTGTCTGCTGTGAGGGTTTTTTCAACTCATATTATATAATTCGACCATGCTGAATTCGAAAATGACATTGGTTTTCCTCAATCAGGTCAGGTTTTTTCTCTATTGGCCATTTATTATAAGTCCAATTTTATCCCCAAATTTATTGATTTTTTTAGCTTAAACACTGTAGATACGAGTAATATTATAAGACACTCGTGAAAAATGAAAACATTGTGTGAATAAATACTTTTATTCATACAATGAATATGGAAAAAAGTTTATTGAGGAAGGAATGAAGTTTTTTTGGCTTTCCGTCTGTGTTTTTCTTCGGGCACGTCTCGCTTCAAACACCAGCAATAGTCCGCCAGCATATTGATATCCCAGTTTCCCTGGTACCTCTCTTCCATTATTTTGATATCTTGGTGAAATCGTTCACCCTGTTCCTCACTATAATCCCCGCAATTTTCAGGAAAATAGTCCAAGTGGGACCACAAAAAGTGCATTTTTATGGACATGCGCGACCCATGAGCTTTGAAAGCTTCCATCAAGTTTTCGACAACGGACTCGTATTCTGGACTTCTACGCTTGCCAAGAAAATCAGTGACAACTGATTTGAATGCCTGCCAGGCATTCTTCTCAGTTGGAGTCATTGCGTTTTCGAACTGAGTATCCTTGATCAAAGTTCGAATTTGAGGACCATCAAAAACCCCAGCATTTAGTTTAGCATCAGATATATGAGGAAATTTACTCTCGAGATATCGGAATGCTGAACCCTCCTTATTCATTGATTTGATGAAATTTTTCATCAAGCCCAGCTTAATATGAAGTGGTGGGAGCAAAATTTTTGTTGGTGTTACAAGGGGCACTGAAACGACATTATGCGACCCAGGTTCAAAATTCTCTCTGGGTGCCCATTCACGCTGTGCATAGTGCTTCTCATCCGCTCGGCTATCCCATTTGCAGAGGAAACATGGGTATTTCGTGTATCCCCCTTGCATTCCCAATACAAATGCCACAATCTGAAAAAAAATGAAAATATTTAAAGAATTTAGAGAATTTGTTCTATCAGATAAAAAAATCTATGCATTGGACTGTATCACTTCTGTGGGGAAGTTAAGTGTTCTTATACGCTCTCAAATAACCTTTGGAAAAACAACATAGTCAATAGCAATAGTTTACTTATGATATTAGTATTACCTTCAAATCTCCACAGATCCTCCAGTTATGTTGGTCGTATACGAGAGCATCCAGTAAAATTTTCATGTTATCGTAGCTCTCAGTAAGTTGTACGGAATGTGCTACAGGGACTGATGCAACCCTATTCCCAATGTTGAGAAATACTGCTTTTCAAACTTCGTTTAGACGAGTCTATAAATAGCCTCCATTCTGATGCGTTATATGACAGGCCCAAGGATTCGATTAGCCCCTCAACATTGCAGCAGTACACTAAGGAAGAGGTATTTTCGTGCACTGCAAAAAACTTGCGGAATTCTTCCTCTCGTTTCCTATACCAGGAGAATGTTGTTCCCGGAGCCAGCAAGTTGTCCTCTCGAAGTCGTGAGCCCAAGATCTCGGCAGCTAATTTGGAAAGTCCTAAATCCCTGGTAAGATCATTAAGTTTGGCCTGGTTGAGAGGCCTCGGCTCATTTGAAGCGGTATTTTGAGGTATATACGACTGGGACTGGTCATTGGCATTGGTCATTGATTCATCATCAGAATCATCGAAGTCCAGGGTTTGAAGTGGGTCGGGTATTGGAATTCCAGGACCATGGGGTACAGGTCTCATAGCAGAAGGAATGTCAGGGTATACAACAATGTGTTTATTCTTCTTGTTAACTCCTGAAAATAGAAACACAGAAACATGGATATAAAACTTGCATATGAAATAGAAGAAGCATTCAGACGGTGGCGGCTCGTGAGGGAAGGCTGCGGTCTGTAAGATATGAAATAGGTCGATGGAGTCTGTATATTTTCTTTCTTTTTCATTCATATTGTCCCTTCGGGGACAATATGAATGAAAAAGAAAGAAAATATACAATCATTGTATATGTAAATGCAACTTGTATAACAATATGTATGTGTAAATGGTATTTTCTATAACAATATGTACAGTATATGTAAATGTATGATTACCATTATGGTGAATATTATGCTATATATGGTGAATATTACATTATGGTGAATATTATGTCAAGTTTCATACGAGGATTTCAAAATATTTAAGAAAAATAAATTTATAAGCCCAACTTGGAGGTTTGTCATGCAGAAATAGCAATCTGTCACGTGATCCTTTCCTTCTCTCCAAATCATGGGAATTCCAAAAGGCAAAGATTTCGCTCTGCCTTTGCTCCATCTTCTCAAATTTTCAATGCACGTCTTGCAGCACATATGAGGGGCGAAATTTTTGTCCTGGTCCCCTAGCTTAATTCCAAAGTATGCTCTATGCATTGTCTTCACAAATTAGTGATTTGGGACTGGTTATTTGGCATGGTAACCGTCCCACATATGTAGCAGAATCTATTGTGATCATTTTTACACGCTCTATTCATTATGAAATATTTTATCTATATGCCTGAAAAGTAAAAAAAGATATTATACAAGTGAAACAAGTGATGATAGATGTTACTGCTCCAATTCCGCTTTGACAAAATCACGAAAAATTCTATTTTACTTATGAGGCCATAGCCGGATAACCTGAGCTGATTGAGAAAAACGGATTGCAGATTCGAAATCAGCAGGAACAACTCTATAAGAATCACTTACTAAACCCTTGACAGCAAAATTGATGCATACCAGTGTAATAATAATAATAAATTTCACTTATGTTTTAATACCCAACTATTTTCTTTCACTTTAGTTATTAGTGAATCCACTAAACCAAAAAAAAATGTATTCATCCTAGCAGGGTCGGGGGCCACAAATATATTAATGAATTGTACATTCTTGACTCACTTCGTGCTGAACTGCATTCAGATTCAGTCCAACTCTTATTTCGAAAGTAAACACAACGGACAGGATTCACAGTTTATAAAGTATATTACAGTTAGATTCATCAACTGTACGAGGGTTTTAATCTTATTTTGTACTGTTCAGTACAGTACAATTACCCACAGTTAATCTGATCTACGAACATTTCGTCATTACATTCATGTGATATTCATACGATAGTGAGTAAAGCTGGGGTGACTCAGGTAAATAATTTCGTAACTCTGTTTCGTAACTCTGTTTACGAATCTTTTCGCAGTTAATTATAAATCGTTTATTAAACCCTCGTCGAATATACAATTTCGCGAAAAATGTTCACCTAAAAACATTAAAAAAAATTCTAAAAAGCACAAAAATTACTAATTAGTAATGACTGGATTTTGATTTTTAAATTTTATTGATATCACTAAAAAATTCAGACAAAATTAAAATATTACCAATTATTATTTTTTTGTTTTTTAACAGTCTCATGTTCCTAGACGTACTTTTTTCCCAAAACTGTACACTAAGAAACACAAGAGACACAAAGCATTTATTATAAAATCAAATTTCGGGCAAAAATGTCACAAATATTGCGAGTTTATCAAAAATCAAATGACAGCATCCAAAAGCCATTTACCCCCTGTAACGTGTAGCGCGCGAGTTCATCTTTTTCTTAAACTGTATTTAACGTTAATCAATCGTGTTAACGTTTATCAATCTAAACAATTTAACTTTGAAACCAAGTTTAGTACTCATCGTCGGTGTAGGCTGTATATATAATATATATATATATATATATATATATATATATATATATATATATATATGTGTGTGTGTGTGTGTGTGTGTGTGTGTGTGTGTGTGTGTGTGTGTGTAAAAGCTTGGTTTTTCCAGTTTTCACCAGACACTAATGGGTAAAATCCGAAGATATTTGATAATGAAAACTGACTTTAAATTTTTCTTTTTTTTAACTTTTGGTCATGCCAAAAGAATTAATTATCTTATCACACATCATTGGAGAAATTATAAGGTACTGGTTGGTTTTGATTTTGGTTTTGGTTTTGATTACTTTGAATACGTTTTTACCAAAATTCAGAAAAGAGCTTCCACTTAAAAACTAGTTTTTATTAAAAAAAACAAAACCGTTTTAATATTATTATGTAAAAGCGGTTATTTGAACCGTTTTAATTACAGCAAAAAATTTGATCACACTTCATTTCTTGAATAAAATTCAACCAGAAAAATGCACATTAGTTTGTATTTGAAAACATTATGTAAAAGGTGTACTGTTTGAGTAAACATCATTGTGTGTGTGTGTGTATATATGTATATATTTATATTACAGTGTATATATATATATATATATAATATATATATATATATATATATATATATATATATATATATACAGTATACACACACACGTTATTACCTTAGCTGAAGCTGTACATAATTCAATAATTATGTAATTAAAACAGCAGTCTCTCTCTCTCTCTCTCTCTCCCTCTCTCTCTCTCTCTCTCTCTCTCTCTCTCTCTCTATATATATATATATATATATATATATATATATATATATATATATATATATATATATTAAATTTGGATGTGTAAATACGAAACCAAATTATTTGACTTTACGGATGAAATATAAAATTAAATTTTTCATCCAAGTACATTTCTTTCACATTCAAAAACAGTTTTTATCCTTCACATAAATCGCCGAGATTGAATTAGGCTAAAAGGTTCTTGAGTTTCAAAGAAGAAGTTTTAAGGAGAAAAAAATTATGCTCCCCCCCACCCCCCACCCCTTCGCAATTTCATTGTGGATTACACTAAATTCGCTTTCTCAACTCAACATTCATCCCACTTACATACTTATTCAAATAACGTAAGATAATACCGAGAATGTGAAGTGTAAGGTTTACATTTTGGGGTAATTTGTGTGTGTGTGTGTGTGTGTTTATATATATATATATATATATATATTACATTCAACTGCAAAGAACACGCAGTATAAATAACGTAAAGAACGACGCTTGTATAGGAGATATTCCGCGCAAGACGAGAGAGAGAGAACGGAACAAATGAAAAAATGAGGTAACCACCTGGGAATCGAACCCGGGATCTTCCGATTGCCGGTCAGATGCGATACCATTACACCATGGACCTCACTCTTCCAAATGCCGTAATTCTTCTACATACTCGCAGAAACCAATGCCCCAAGGGGGCACCTCCCGCATGCCGTAACATTATATACATTCAACTGCAAAGAGCACGCAGTTTAAATAACGTAAAGAACGACGCTTGTATAGGAGATATTCCGCGCAAGACGAGAGAGAGAGAACGGAACAAATGAAAAAATGAGGTAACCACCTGGGAATCGAGAGAGAGAGAGAGAGAGAGAGAGAGAGAGAGAGAGAGAGAGAGAGAGAGAGAGACTGCTGTTTTAATTACATAATTATTGAATTATGTACAGCTTCAGCTAAGGTAATAACGTGTGTGTGTATATATATATATATATATATATTATATATATATATAGTATACACTGTATATATAAATATATACATATATACACACACACACAATGATGTTTACTCAAACAGTACACCTTTTACATAATGTTTTCAAATACAAACTAATGTGCATTTTTCTGGTTGAATTTTATTCAAGAAATGAAGTGTGATCAAATTTTTTGCTCTAATTAAAACGGTTCAAATAACCGCTTTTACATAATAATATTAAAACGGTTTTTTTTTTTTTAATAAAAACTAGTTTTTAAGTGGAAGCTCTTTTCCGAATTTTGGTAAAAACGTATTCAAAGTAATCAAAACCAAAACCAAAATCAAAACCAACCAGTACCTTATAATTTCTCCAATGATGTGTGATAAGATAATTAATTCTTTTGGCATGACCAAAAGTTAAAAAAAAGAAAAATTTAAAGTCAGTTTTCATTATCAAATATCTTCGGATTTTACTTGGTTTCAAAGTTAAATTGTTTAGATTGATAAACGTTAACACGATTGATTAACGTTAAATACAGTTTAAGAAAAAAGTTGAACTCGCGCGCTACACGTTACAGGGGGTAAATGGCTTTTGGATGCTGTCATTTGATTTTTGATAAACTCGCAATATTTGTGACATTTTTGCCCGAAATTTGATTTTATAATAAATGCTTTGTGTCTCCTGTGTTTCTTAGTGTACAGTTTTGGGAAAAAAGTACGTCTAGGAACATGAGACTGTTAAAAAACAAAAAAATAATAATTGGTAATATTTTAATTTTGTCTGAATTTTTTAGTGATATCAATAAAATTTAAAAATCAAAATCCAGTCATTACTAATTAGTAATTTTTGTGCTTTTTAGAATTTTTTTTAATGTTTTTAGGTGAACATTTTTCGCGAAATTGTATATTCGACGAGGGTTTAATAACGATTTATAATTAACTGCGAAAAGATTCGTAAACAGAGTTACGAAACAGAGTTACGAAATTATTTACCTGAGTCACCCCAGCTTTACTCACTATCGTATGAATATCACATGAATGTAATGACGAAATGTTCGTAGATCAGATTAACTGTGGGTAATTGTACTGTACTGAACAGTACAAAATAAGATTAAAATCCTCGTACAGTTGATGAATCTAACTGTAATATATTGTATAAACTGTGAATCCTGTCCGTTGTGTTTACTTTCAAAATAAGAGTTGAACTAAATCTGAATGCAGTTCAGCACGAAGTGAGCCAAGAATGTACAATTCATTAATATATTTTGTGGCCTCCGACCCTGCTAGGATGAATAATTTTTTTTTTGGTTTAGTGGATTCACTAATAACTAAAGTAAAAGAAAATAGTTGGGTATTAAAACATAAGTGAAATTTATTATTATTATTAACCAACAATACAGGGCGTCCCTAAAAAATGTATACACACTTTAACAGCTGATATCTCAATTGATGTTTCTTTCTTTCCAAGTTAAACCCATTAGAATTAATAATGGCAGTCAGACTAAGCTTTGAACAAAGGAAATTTATTCTAAAATGCTACTGGAAGTGTGAAAACGCAGTTGAAGTGCAAAGACAGTTTAGGAGGGAGTTTCAAACAGATCCACCAACGCGACTTACCATCACTCGAATTAGAGATAAGTTTGAAGCCGATGGAACTGTTCAGAATGTCCACAAGAAGCGTTCCGGAAGACCACGGACATCGACAAGCCCCACAAAGCAAGAAAGAGTACTGGAAACGTATCACCAAAGTCCAAGAAAATCTGTGCGGCAAGCGAGTCGTGAGGTAGGAATTTCAGAATCGTCTGTCCAACGCATTTTGAAGCGCTGTCAATGGAAAAGTTACATTCCAAGATTAGTCCATGCTATTAATGAAGGTGATCCGGACCGAAGAGTGGAGTATTGCGAGTGGTACTTGGCACGATGTGGATGTGGATTGGACGAAGGGGTTTCGTAGAATACCCTCCGCGTTCACCAGACCTCACACCACTAGACTTTTTTATGGGGATACTTAAAAGACAAAGTCTACGCTATAAAACCTGCAACAGTCGCTGAATTGAGAGCAGCCATTGAACGAGAATGCACACAAATACCAAACGAAATGTTTCGTGATGTTTGCGATTCCATTGCTTCGCGTTATCAGCAGTGCCTGGACCAGAACGGACGTCAGTTTGAAAACAGGCGTTGATAAAACAATTAAATAATGTCTGTAGATTCTATTACATTTTGAAAATGAAATGTATTTTAATAAACACTGCCTTTATAATTATTTAAAGTGTGTATACATTTTTTTGGGACGCCCTGTATATATATATATATATATATATATATTATATATTCATAGCTTCACTTCCACATCATTTATCTCCCCCCCCCCGGCACCATGTGTGTGTGTGTGTGTGTGTATGGTGATGATAGATTCTTGGGTTCCGAAAGTGTATGCACTTGAAATAGTTTCAAACAATTTCTCTCTCTCTCTCTCTCTCTCTCTCTCTCTCTCTCTCTATATATATATATATATATATATATATATATATATATATAATTTTAATAATAAATGTCCTTAAAAAGTTGAACAATGAACCGGAAAAAACTAAATTATCAGCAGTTTCAATTCTTTTGAAGTCTCCTCATCAGACCATAAAATCTAAAAGATAAATAAAGTTTAATAAATTATTAGAAAATAACTGTAATTTTAAAAGAGAAGAACGAAATTTTAGAGTAAAATCACGTACACAAAACGGCAAAGCTGGGCACTTGCGGTTGTTTTTTGCGGTACTGCGGTACTGCGGTACTACCGCAGTACCGCAAAGGATCGCTGAAAGTACAGCCTGTACTTTCAGCGATCCTTTGCGGTACTGCGTTATGCGGTACCGGTTTTGTAGTGCGGTAGTACCGCAGTACCGCAGTACCGCAAAAAAAACCGGCAAGTGCCCAGCTTTGCAAAACGGTACAGGCTTCCAAAGCAGCTTAAACTGTAGTAAGACTCGTATCTTACAAACATCCTTCTCAAGTTGTCAAAACGCTCATGAGAAGAGATGACGAAGGGAAAAAGGAGCGAGTGAAGGGGTCTTAAATGCAATGTAGCAGCATCTACAAAGCTTAAACTAAATGTTAAGAAGAAAAAACATATACTCGTCTCTGAAAAATCACAAATTCAGAAGAGATGAATGTCAAAAAATTGTGACGTGAACCAACGAACCAAAGGCAGGGGTTTTTTTTTTTGACGATTCTAGAAAAATGTTTGTAAGGAGACTTGGCCACAAGAATTTCAAGTAGGAGGGGCTCGCTAACACCCTCAAATGGTGTGGGTGGATCTGTAATCATCTAGGGATATATCTGCTAAGAGAGTGGGTAATATTGTGAAAATTGATGAAATAATGAAAAATGAGAAGTGTTATAACAGATTTAGCAGACTGTCTTATCTAATTGGACAAAATGTTGAATTTGGGCATGATAAAGACCCAAAACACATGGCATAAATGGAAAAAGAACTCTGATAAAAAAAAAAAAAAACCAGGCATCCGAAGAGCCAAAGAATTTTGAGTGGTCACCTCAAAACCCTGACGTTAATCTCACCGCAAACAAATGAAAATATCTGAAAACAAAGATGGCTGAGGGGAAAAAAAACACGAAACTACGAAACCACGACATCTAGAATAATTGTAAAATCTTTTGTAAAGAAATTGCACTTAAATTCCTAAAAATGATTCACAAAAACTGTGTCTTCGGTGCCAAACAGACGTTCCGATATCACGCGAAGACGAGAGGTAGACATACAAAAATGGAATATACAATCGTGTTTTGTATAAATTTAACGTGTAACCTATTATTTGTGTATAAAAACACATTTCCTAAAAATTATTTCCTCTTCTCCCTGTGTAATTCTTCTTAAATTAACATTTCTATTAACGGGGATGTCCTTAGATTAAGGACCAATACCGTAATACCGTATAAAGTATAGCAAAGGTCAGGAACCCTATTAAATATATTATTTTGTCAACAAGAGTCATAATAAAGGTTGGAATTGAGCACCGTCAACTTGGAAACAAATTTAATAACATTTCACACAACTGTGTTGAACTTTTTTTAGTGTTTGAAATATAAGAAACGAAAATATCTTTGAATAAATCCTCATTACGTCTGGCTCCTGGCATAAAATATAAGGAAAAAGTCTTAACAGTTCCTCATTACATACATAGACAGTATGTAATGATGAATTAATCTTTTTTTTTTATTGTTTATGTTTCAAACACTTCAAAAAACTGGGCACAGTTGTGTGAAATGTATTGGAATGTGTTTATAAGTTAACGGTGCTCAGTTCGAAGAGCTATTATTAATTTAACCCCTGTTAATAAGATAATATAATAGATATGGCTTCTGCCTTTTGCCATACCCTATATACTGTATATATATATATATACACACACAGAAGACCCTCGCCATCCGCGGCCAATTTATTGTGGCAACCGCTTGCACATCGCGTCCCAGGCGCTCGACTATTCGCGGGTCGCAGCGAATATAGTAGTTCCCGCGGAAGAATACAGGCGCCATTTTATCTCCCACGTAGCGTCAATCTGGCGTCCCGCAACGTTATTTCGCGAATCTCGTGATTTTATTTACTATTTCAAGTGCCTTCACTAACTTTTTGATCATGGCATCTAAGTAAGAGAAAATCAAGTGGTTGTGAGCCTAGTGAGAAGAGGCAAAGAAAAGTATTGTCTCTCACTCATAAAGTGCAAATATTACTGAATAAATTAGCGAAAGGTGAAAGTTCTGCTTGTTGGCCGCCATTACGACATCAATAAGCCGACCGTAAAGTTCGTGAAGAAAAGTGAAGAAAAAATAAGGTTAAGTATTTCGACAAGTTCTCCTGTAAGTGCTCAAGTCTCCTTTATCATCCAACATCATCAGCATCATCATCATCATCATCTCTTAACCCTCTACTCTTTCCTTTCTCTCGGGCTAACCTTAGAGTGGATCTTAGGGTCTTTGTTAGCCTTAGCTTCTGTAGATCTGTAGATCATCTCATCACCATCAACTCATCTTTATCGTCAACAACAGTTAAGACTGTGTTTGCATGGTTTGTAAGCGTTCTTGTTTTACTTCTTTTCATCTTTCACCCCTTTCCTATTCTCTTCGACTATTTTTCCGACTTGTCGGCAGTGGCCGGCGGATGATGATGGTGAGTCTTTCTTTCTTTTTTTCTGAATGAATGTTAACTCACGAATGTTAGGTTTTGCTACTTACTTAACCCCTTATTCTCTTCTTTTAACCCCCATACTCTTTCCTTTCTCTCGGGCTAACCTTAGAGTGGATCTTAGGGTCTTTGTTAGCCTTAGCTTCTCTAGATCTGTAGAACATCGCTATTATCGTCATCTTTGCACCAAATTTATCATTATTACAGTATTCAGGGGTGTATATACAGTTTATTAAGAGGGGGTTGTTTTATTTTTATTGAGGTTATTTTTGTTTTTAATAACCCATTCTTTTTCAGTAAAGTATATACCACAAAAACAATGAACAAACTCGTGTGGTATATATATAAAGGATAAAATATGGCAGAAAGGGTAAAAAAATTTTAGACTTGAAGTATCTAACCCTATTCCCTCATAAGCCTTTAAATTTGTGTATCGCGGATTTGCCGTTCTCGGAGAAATTCAAAAACGTAGCCCCCGCGAACGGTGAGGGTTTACTGTATATATAAATGTTGTGTGTGTGTGTGTGTGTGTGTGTGTGTGTAATTCCAAACACATATATTGTTTGTATTTGATTCAATAAGAAGACGTTCAATAACAAAATTAAATAATGAATTCCGAACTAATTGGAAATTAATTATTTTAAGTAAAGTCATTCAATAAACAAGTCAATTGAAGCCATTTTTTTTAAAAACCAACGAGATATCATTTGTAATACTTTTCCCAGAGATAACAGCGCAACAGAGAATGGAGCTTATCCTTTCAAGTAATCTCTTGAAGATGTAGATAGATCAATATCCATTTGAATCGTAATCGTACTTATACTTAACATGATAATAAATATATATATATATACATGTATGTTACTGGCAAACGATCGATCGCGCTGCGCAAGCGATGGATCCATCGTTCGCGTAGGCTACACATTTGAACACTTCTCAGTGTTGAAAAGTGTTCAGGCATAGTGATATGTTTTCCATAGATATTATGCTAGGCTAGGTTAGGTTATATAGGTTAAGTTACGCTAGTTTAGGTTTTATAGGTTAGGTTAGTCTTTTGAAGTATCTAGTAGTAAAACCAATCCAAATATAAACTGTTATTTTATTCTACGGAACTTTCGAGAAGTGTTTTTAATCATTATCATTGTTTAATTACAATTTTAAGATAAATATAAAGAAAATTTATACACTTCTCAACACTGAGAAGTGTTCAAATGGGTGCGCGAACAATGAATCCATCGCTTGTGGAGCGCGATCGATCGTTTGTGCGTAACATATATATGTGTGTGTGTGTGTGTGTATGGGATAGAACCCAGAATGTTCCCCTGAGATCTTTTATGTTACACACAGACCGTGCATGGAACAAGGAACTCTCCTGGGAAAATGAAATCCACTATAGTTCGAATAATAATAGTAAATGACAAGTATTATAGTTTTTCTTTTTCATGATGTAGTCCGACGTGGGCAACGGGTCACTCACAAAGAGGCCCCAAAATATAGCTTCCCTCACCAGCTATCGGATCCAGCTTTGGGACAGGATCTAAGGTTTACAGCTACACCTAGCCTACTATATTCAGAACCTCAATATACGCAAGAAATTCGTTGCATATTGAGGTCCTGAATATAGTAGGCTAAGTGTAGTTGTAAACCCTAGATCCTGTCCCAAAGCTGGATCCTAATTGCTTCTCAGCTGGTAATGAAAGCTATATGTTGGGGCCTCTTTGCGAGTGACCCGTTGCTAACATAATGAAAAAGAAACTATAGTATTTGTTATTTACCAATAATTACTCGAGCTATAGTGGATTTAATTTTCTCAGAGTTCCTTGTTCCATGCATGGTCTGTGTGTAACATATATATATATATAATATATATATATATATATATATATATATATATATATATATATATTATATATATAATATATAAATAATATCGATACATTCATAGTTTAAGTGGAAGTATGAGGAGTTAAACATCTTTTTACGTAGAACACCATTCCGCCCATACGCCCATTTCAGGTAGGAGCAGCTCTCAGCAGCACTGTCAAGCAAAGAGTGGGGGTCAAAGTATTGACAAGGCTTTCTTACGTGTTTCAACACCATTGAAGGAAACAATGCTAAGATACACCGAAAGTTTGTGTTTCCTCCCTAAGGTGGCACAAATTTTACCTGTATCAAGCATAGTCCCACTCATACTACTACCGACTTGCTCTACACAAACTGGACCAAAGCCACAAGTGTCCGCAACCGCAAAACGTCCGTATACAGGCCTATATTGTATATATATATATATACACACAGTATGTTATATATATATATATATATATATATACTCAACATGGAAAAAACACTGTACTTTTAAATTCAAACGGAATAGAATTTAAGAAGACGACGTAGTAAGGTAGAATACCCCCCCCCCCCCCCCCAAACAAACCCCAGAATGAAATTCGGAAAAATTTTTAATACTTTACTTTTATCCTTGTTTCGTAGTTACGATTTCAATATTTGTCCATTATCTTCTTATAACCCATTTTAGATTTTCCGTCCTTATTCCTGTAAGTATCATCGAGCTTCTTTCCCCACCACCAATTCGTGTTATTACCGTTATCGTCATATTTATTATTATTATTATTTTATTATTATTATTATTATTATTTGTAGTAGTAGTAGTAGTAGTAACAGTATAGGTATATTTTTTTTATTATTAATTGTAGACAGAATACGTTTGTTGTTCTCACCCGAATTCGATTTTAAAAATGTTTGATTATTTTTATTTTCTTTCGATTATTTTAATTTCATCAGTTGATTATTATTTCCGAATCTTTGTCGTTTTGTTATTTGTCACCAAACTATATTTCCTATTTTCCACGCTTGTACTTCCGTATCGTATTATATACGTACTTTATGTGCCCAAAACTGTATTTTAATGTACATCTTATACTTATGTGTACTGCTATACAAATGTTTGCCTATCTACTCGTATTTTTAACTGCATCCTGATTTCACATTTTTAATTATGTTTACTGTCTGAAATTATCTTCTTTTGTAGTATACTGACTAAGGACTTGTATATCCTAAACATTCGTAATATCGTAAAGTACTCATTTATTTTTATTTATGTTTATACTCCTGTATGTGTCCCACATTTATTTTGTATACAAGGTGTTTATAAAGTCCCTATCTATTTCAGTGAAAACGTAGCAAAAAGGGTAAAATTCAATAACAATATAAAGAAGGCATACAGAGTTCGAATCTGTCAACAGCATTGCGGAACACATTTTGGAGCATGACAGGGGTTATTTTTGTAACTGCTGTTACGATACGAGCACGTAAATCTTGCAGATCTGTAATCCTCGTTTGATAGACGTATGATTTGATAAATCCCCATGCAAAGAAATCCAAAGGCCAGGAGATCGAGCCGCCCAGGACCTGTTGCCTCCACGTCCATCCACCGATTTGGAAATCGTTCATTTAGGTACTCCCGAACAATGTTTGCTTAATGACAAGGTGCCCCAGCTTGTTGAAAGACGACGGTGTTTAAAATGCCATCTGAATGAAGCTGGGACATTTACGTGCTCGTATCGAACAACAGTTATAAAATAACCCTTGTCATGCTCCAAAATGTGTTTCGCAATGCTGCTGACAGATTCGAACTCTGTAGAGATACCTGATGGTGCTCATGTAGAATCACACGCTTAAGTATTCATTAAATGTATGCCTTCTATTATATTGTCACTGAAATAGATAGGGACTTTATAAACACCCTGTATATCTCTTTGTATACTCTCTCTGTATAAACACACACACACACACACACACACACACACACACACACACACACACACACACATATATATATATATATATATATATATATATATTATATATATATATATATATACACAACATACATGCATTTCGTACGATATATGCACAACTTTTATATTTAAATTATGGATGAATTCGGTAGCTTTTATGTAGTCCAAAAGTTGTTTCATATAATCCTAATTTTCGACGTTCATTTGTTTAATTTGTGAATAAATTATTTTTATAGAATCACGTATCGCAAAGAATTTTCCATTATGCATTTTACTCTTTGTTTAAGTCCTTCATATTTACAGTATATTTACAGTATATTTACAGAATATTTACAGTATATTTACAGAATATTTACAGTATATTTACAGAATATTTACAGTATATTTACAGAATATTTATAGAATATTTACAGTATATTTATACAATATTTACAGTATATTTACAGAATATTTACAGGGTATTTACAGTATATTTACAGTATATTCATATTATATATCTTAACATATCTAACAACTTGTGAGTAAAAATAACTTGACACGTTAATTATTTGTAATTAAGGTATCCTCCAAAGGGAATTCTATTAAATCAAATTGATTATAATTGTCCGGTTTATTATGAACACTGCATGTAGCTAGTTGTTCATTTATAATTCGTATACTCAAGTGCAGACAATTTTCTTTGTGTCTGTTGTCATTTACTCTTGCTAATTGGGTGGGTAAATTTGTCTCGCAAATTCTTCTGCAGTTAGGTTTGGTGGGTAAATTTGTCTCGCAAATTCTTCTGCAGTTAGGTTTGGTGGGTAAATTTGTCTCGCAAATTCTTCTGCAGTTAGGTTTGGTGGGTAAATTTGGTGGGTAAATTTGTCCCGCAAATTCTTTTGCAGTTAGGTTTGGTGGGTAAATTTGGTGGGTAAATTTGTCCCGCAAATTCTTCTGCAGTTAGGTTTGGTGGGTAAATTTGGTGGGTAAATTTGTCTCGCAAATTCTTCTGCAGTTAGGTTTGGTGGGTAAATTTTCCCGCAAATTCTTCTGCAGTTAGGTTTGGTGGGTAAATTTGTCCCGCAAATTCTTCTGCAGTTAGGTTTGGTGGGTAAATTTGGTGGGTAAATTTGTCTCGCAAATTCTTCTGCAGTTAGGTTTGGTGGGTAAATTTGGTGGGTAAATTTGTCCCGCAAATTCTTCTGCAGTTAGGTTGGTGGGTAAATTTGGTGGGTAAATTTGGTGGGTAAATTTCTCGCAAATTCTTCTGCAGTTAGGTTTGGTTGGTAAATTTGGTGGGTAAATTTGTCTCGCAAATTCTTCTGCAGTTAGGTTTGGTGGGTAAATTTGGTGGGTAAATTTGTCCCGCAAATTCTTCTGCAGTTAGGTTTGGTGGGTAAATTTGGTGGGTAAATTTGTCCCGCAAATTCTTCTGCAGTTAGGTTTGGTGGGTAAATTTGGTGGGTAAATTTCTCTCGCAAATTCTTCTGCAGTTAGGTTTGGTGGGTAAATTTGTCCCGCAAATTCTTCTGCAGTTAGGTTTGGTGGGTAAATTTGTCTCGCAAATTCTTCTGCAGTTAGGTTTGGTGGGTAAATTTGGTGGTAAATTTGTCTCGCAAATTCTTCTGCAGTTAGGTTTGGTGGGTAAATTTGGTGGGTAAATTTGTCCCGCAAATTCTTCTGCAGTTAGGTTTGGTGGGTAAATTTGGTGGGTAAATTTGTCTCGCAAATTCTTCGGCAGTTAGGTTTGGTGGGTAAATTTGTCCCGCAAATTCTTCGCAGTTAGATATATTTGTCGTACATACATGTATATCGTCTATATATCGGCTATCGCTGCGACACCTCAACCGCCCTTTCATAAACAGGGGCTCTTTGTACGACAGATATAAATCTGCTATATAAGGACTGCCGGTTTGTCCCCATTTTGCAATTCCTTCATTTCGTTTAAAGTTAATATTATTTATTGTAATGTAGGTGTTGTTCAAAAGCTATTTCGGCGAAATAGCTTCAAAAGTTAAAAAGTGACGTCACTTTCAAATTGGTTCAACTTTTAACTGCGTTTTTTTGGCGTTTTTTACGTTTGTCGCTTACCCACTTCTTCCTCGGAGGACCTCATATAACTCATAAAAGTTTGTAGGTTCAATCTGTAACTCAATTATTACATTCACAAGATTACATTGCTTTTATTTCACTTAACTGTTTGGTTGGTTGTTGTTTCTCCAGGAATTTTAATTAACCTTTAATTGTGTGTGTGTGTGTGTGTGTGTGGTGTGTGTGTGTGTGCTCTGGTTTCTAATACTGAAATGTTATTCCAAATATTTTTACATTTTAATTTTATTCAAATAAAATTTGTTATAAACCAAAAATATTATTATTATTATTATTATTATTATTATAGCACTTATATATATATATATATATATATATATATATATATATTATTTCTTTTCTTATACATGTATAAGTAGAACAATAAACTGTAAATGGTAAATTAAAATTATTATTATACGGGGTGTACCATAAATCATTGTAAGATTTCATTTAATCGCTACATTTACTGTAAACCTACACTGACTTATGAACCACCCATATATATATATATATATATATATATATATATATATATATATATATATACACTCAGCTTTGAAATTTAAAAAAAAATTTGCCTTTTAATATTCCAACTCGTGTTTGGATTCAATATAAAACTGTAAATCATTTCGGAGAGGGGTTAAACACCCCTTCCCCCCCGAGACATTATTACCATCACCTCTCTCCCGTATTTAAATTTATTCTCGAACCGAGAACAAATGATTCGCCCAGTAAAGCCTAAAAAGCTTAAGGACCAAATTAAATAGAACTAAATCAATAAATACCACTAATCTAATTAACATTCGCGTATTCAATGTTAAAATTATTTTAACATTGTTAAACGTGTATTATTTTAAAATTTATTTTTATCAAGGAATAGTTCTCAATCGTTCATTACTTTAATAATTTTATATTCAATTATTAATTTGTTAATTTCAATTTAGGAATGTTACACATGCGCATGCGCATGCGTATCGGTCTTCCAAACCTGTAATTCGGTTGCTTTATTGAATATCTTCACTTCCCAATTAATTCTGGCTAACGACATTTTTGTCGACGTAACGTTAGGTTAGAATAGGATAGGTTAAATTAGGTATAGTTAAGTTAGGTTAGGTTAGGTTAAATTAGGTCTAGTTACGTTAGGTTACTCGCAGTGCAAGTTTGACATATTACAATTTATAAATGGTCTGGTTAATGTAATTCTGTTGATGTGATATTTAACCAACAAGTTGTATTAGGTTAATTAAGTTAAGTTAGGCTAGCATAGGTTACGTTAGGTTAGGTTAGGTTAAATTAACTTTTCAGTGTTGATAGGAATTCCCTTCGACCATTTACACAGTTTTTATACAGATTAATCCATTAAATTAACATATTGTAATGTGCAGTGACATTTCAACACCCAGTCATGGACATCTTCAGGTAAGAAAAGACAGTATAAGGTATTGGGTTCGAACTGTCGCCACTGTTTCAGGTATTTCATTATCTTGCGGGCTTCAGTATCAGATTTATGATATTGTGGATGTTTAATTAACCACTCATATTTGTACATGAATACACGTGTACATATGTACGCATGTATGCATGTACGTAATCAAATACCAATTAGCATCCGATGCGTAGAGGCTGGTATTTACGATATACCAAATACCAACATCATTGCAGAGGATTTCTTCTGTGTATATATATATATATATATATATATATATATATATATATATATATATATATGTGTGTGTGTGTGTGTGTGTGTATGTATGTATGTATGTATGTATATATGTGTACATGTACGTATTTACGTATGTGAATGTATACGTATGTATATAATTAGACAATTTTTATTAGCAATCAGATTTTCACTGAAATATTTCTCGTCACTTACATGAGCTCACTGTTCAATATTTGTGGTGAAATGCAATTTTAGGAGGTCTTTCGTGTATTCAGAAGTACACCTCGTCAGGGAATCGTCAGTGTCAAAGGTGAAATATTGAATTTCTCTCAGTTCATCTTCGTCACCACATTATTGGAACGTAAAGTGTAAGTTGAGAATTGCTTCATGAATCAACGTAAGACGAAGATTCTTCGGGTCTTCAGTTTAATAATAATAATAATAATATTAATAATAATATGATGATGATGATGATGATAATGATTGGCAACATCGCAACGCCACTTTCCGTTAGATTAGCGAAGTTAAGCGACGTTGGGTCTGTTTAGTAGGTTAGTAGTTTGGATGGGTGGCCGTTCTCTGCGATTAGGTGATGTTGTAACCCGTATATGGTTTTGGTTCGGTATAAAGCTGTAGGTTCCCTCCATCATATGACCTTTGCCGTTACCAAGGGGTTAAATGACCCACAAAACATTATTATTAATACATATGATTTGAGGAATAGCATATACAAAGTGTTTACAAAAGTAAATAGACACTTTTGGCTTTTTTTTTTCATTGTTATTTATTTGATAAAAAGTTAAGACTAATAATAACAAATTTAGATTTAGAATTTAGAATTTAGATTAGACTCGTGTTCCTTTCCCCTTTTCATTATGTTCCTTTCCCCTTGTTTATCCACTGATAACTTCGCCATTTGTTCTTCAAGACAATCATCGTGGTGTCTATTTACTTTTTTGTCAATCCTCTGTGTGTATATACAGCTGTAACCTGGTATACATTACATAAAACAGCATACCACATACACTTCATAACAATTCATAATCAATTAATCAATCAATATATATACGTATATATGCAACAAAATTTTCTCAGGGAACCATTCTGCGTTGTATCATATACTCTATATATATATATATATATATTACCAGAAGCTTTGCGTTATTAGACAAGAACGCTAGCTACCGCCCGAAAAATAATTGCATGGAGTTAATGTCTCGTTTGGGATTATATGAAATGTAGCCAGTTTTCGTAATTAGGCACAGTTTGCACCGACATTGTATCTTAATATATTGAAAAATATATTGAAATTATGAAATTTTGCACCAAAATGTTAGTTTTTCGTTTTGCCACACCCAAATAGGATTTAATAAATAATCAGTCAGGAGCGCTCAGACCAACTAATGTGTCCCATTGCGCTAACTTCCGAATTATTATTACCATCATCACCGGGAATCAAACCCCCCCCAACCTCGGTGTTTTCATTTCGCTTATGAAGAAACGGTGTTACCTACTGTGCTACAGGCGCTTGGCAAATATGCTTTAGCTTACACAGCTATTGTTTCGAAATATGGACATATTAAACTGAAGCTAAAATTTTGTCTCAGTCACCATTGTACAGGGTGTTCACAATGTCTTGTCACCCTAGTAAAATACTAACTTATTTTCGTTTTTCTTTCAGACCCAGTTGAAATGTGTGATAGCAGCAAAGGTACGATTGAACAAAGCGTATTGTCTTGTACCTGGGTTCATGAGCGACCACGTAATGGCAACCAAAACCATTGAAAATATTCGTGCAGACATCCAGGACCGATTCAATCGTGCAGCTCCTCCAAAAGGAGCTGCACAATTGAATGGGGTGACAAGACATTGTGAACACCCTATACAAAAAATTATATTATTGTTAAAATTAGACCAAAGCCCACCGATATGGAGTCGTCTACGCTCGCATTATAACTAGTGATGTAGCGGATGTCATTTTTTTCACATCCGCGGATGCGGATGCAGATGAGGATGTTTGATTTCAACATCCGCGGATGCGGATGTCTACATTTTCGTTATTTTTTAGGATATATTCGAGATTTGTTGTGTTTAACGTATATAATAAGTTATTATATAGAGAGAGCTGTAGCTATAATGTAGTATAATTGATTAATTGTACAATAATTGCTGTACTTTTCTCTGAACATATAAAATAATATCAAGCATCTAACTAATATAGAAATCAATTAGTGAATTCGTCTGCAAATAAATTCGTATATTTTGTTGAGTTTCAGCCCAATTAGAAACCATAATTGTGTTACCAGGATGCGGGACGTGAACCCAACTCAAATGCACCCCACCGACCTATTTCCCCAACCTCCACCCTTATAGAAGAGATCTTTAATTAGCTTGATAACTATTTTATTAAGTTTAAAGTTTTATTAGGCATATTTATAAATGAGTAATTAAAATAAAGTAAACTAAGATGTTCATCGTTTAATGTTCAAACTTAATTATAGGAAGGTTATGCTTAAGGAACATTAATTTTTCTGCCTTTTCTGCTGCCAGTCTGTTTCTCTTTTCATCATATATTAATCCAGCACTGCTAAATAATCTCTCGCTTGGTACGTTTGTTGGAGGACAGGCTAAATGTTTCCTTGCAAGTTTACTCAAGTATGGATAGATATTCTGCGTATTTTTCCACCAACTAATAGGATTGTCACATGCAGCCAGGCGTTTTTCTTGGTGATAGCTCTCGATCATTTTTACTACATTTTGACATCGCGTAGGTCTCGTCATTGCTGCTTGACTCAAGAAACTGAGAGACAGATTCTGTGATAGATTTGCTTGTTGAAGGTGTTGGTTCTGTCACTGAAACTTTTATTCTTTTGGTGGGTGGCGAAGCGACAGATTCAAGAGATTGAAGCTCTTCAACTGCTTTGCCAAGTGATGATTTAACTCGTTCTAATGTACTAGGTGAAAATAACTTAGCTTTGAACGTGGATCTAAGTAGGTTGCAAGAGAGTAACTTCATACAAGAACAGCCTCTCGTCTTGTCGCTTGCATCACTTTTGGCGCACAATGAACTAGTTCTATTAATATAGTAGAATTTGATAATTTCCGCTTATTAATGACATTTTATCTCAACGGTCCACATCCGCACGACATCCGCAGTCCAAAGTGCGGATGCGGGTGCGGATGCGGATGCGAGAAAATGTGCGGATGTTCCGCGGATGCGGATGTGACCTACATCACTAATTATAACACGCAAATAATTTCACACCAAAACCTTTGAATAGAACATGGTTGTATATGGTTGTAAATTGTGACTTGGTCCGCAATTGATATGGACCGTGACTTCTTTTTGGTTGGCAAGGTACTGGTATTGATGGATACCGTAATGAAATTGACTGGATTCTTTGGATCTGATATATTTGCATGTCGGTTATAAATAGATATAGAGTGTAACATATTTGTGGATAGTAGGCTATTATGACTTGATCGTCTGGATCCAGAGATTCTATCTTTAGTTTTAAATTGATAATTAATTAGTTTTAAACTAATAATTATTTAGTTTTGTAAAAATTGGTTGTTGCCAATGTACAGGCATTTTGTACATAGTGGAGCCACCTCGATGGGCCGAAGTGGCCCCTAGTGTGCCCACTATAAAAATTTCTTATGTTCTTATGTTCTTTGTGGTTCGGAACCCACGTAAAATTATAGGTCTCCTCCGCCACCACGGAGGACATGCACAATACACAATTACGAACACAGTTAGGTAGATCAGCCATGAGTGGATCCTAGGGTCTTTGTTGGTCTGAAACATTATAACATTATAACATTTTCAGTCAATGATAGCATAACATTTACTTAAACCCAGAGTAGAAGTCTGTACTGGCACGGGTAGGGCCGTAAGCCTGTGCCCGACCCTGCCCACGGGCCGTGTATGGACTGAAAATCTAGTGGATGGCTACAGGACTGTGCGGATATGGTCTTCAACTTTTTTCAAATGTCTGGTAAATAAATAATAAAAAAATTAAAAAATTGATTTAAAATATTTGCAAATTTTTAAAAAAATACTGCTAACATTAATTTTATAGTTGTTGTTTATCATAATGTTCGATTTCGACAATCACACACCTATAATACTATAGATGGCACAGTGTTATAGGTCGGTAACACAGTCAAATGCGGGCCGGGCCGAACAGAGTACATGTTTTCTAAAATTCTTACGAGCCGGACCGGGCCTGAAAAAGTAGTTCCGTGCAGACCTTTACCCACGAGTCTTTTTCTTTTATGCAGAAAGGAAGAGCCAATTGCGAGAGCCCGCCAAAACGCTCTTCCCCCCTCCCCCAAAGAGGAAAAAGAGAGCCAAAATCAAGGTCCAATGTTTTTCGAGATGTCTGGACACTCTGCGTTTTGAAAGATTGGAGGTCACAGACAGGAGGAAAGATGGATTGAGGAAGATTGTTCCAGAGTTGATCGATTGAGCAAATGAAAGACTGAAAATACTGATTAACCCCTCGCGTTAGAGAGTTGGACAGAAAAGGAATGAGAATGTGTTGAAAATCGGGTACTGTGTGCTCTCCTTAAATGAGTAGGTATGCAGTTGGTATTCAGAAGAGCAGTGTTCGTTATACTAGCGAAAGTACAGAGAGAGAGAGAGAGTGAGGAGGCAATATTGCGGCGAAGAGAGAGGGATTGAAGACAGTCAGTAAGAGACGTGGAATTGATGAGACGAAAAGCCTTTGATTCCACCCGGTCAAGTAGAGCTGTATAGGTTGAGTCATCCCACACATGAGAAGCGTATTCCATACAGGGACGGACAAGACCCCCGTACAGAGACAGTAACTAAATGGGGGTGAAGACACTGCGGAGACGGTACAGCACACCTAACCTCTTAGAAGCTGTTTTAGAAAGAGCC